>CAJQZJ010032464.1:14954458-14969016 GCA_907164525.1 Lophiomys imhausi
TTGACAAAATACAGAACCCTTTCATGATAAAAGTCTTAGAGAGATCAGGCATACAAGGACCATATTTAAACATAATAAAGGCAATTTACAGCAAGCCAATAGCCAACATCAAACTAAATGGAGAGAAACTTAAAGCATTTCCTCTAAAGTCAGGGACAAGGCAAGGCTGCCCACTCTCTCCATATCTCTTCAACATAGTACTTGAAGTTTTAGCTAGAGCAATAAGACAACTAAAACAGATCAAGGGGATACAAATTGGAAAGGAAGAAGTCAAAGTATCCCTATTTGCAGATGATATGATAATATACATCAGTGAACCCAAAAATTCCACCAGAGAACTTCTACAGCTGATAAACTCCTTCAGCAAGGTGGCCGGATACAAAATCAATTCAAAAAAATCAGTAGCCCTTCTTTACACAAAAGATAAATGGGCTGAGAAAGAAATAAGGGAATCAACACCCTTCACAATAGCCACAAATAATATAAAATACCTGGGGGTAACTCTAACCAAGCAAGTGAAAGACCTGTATGATAAGAACTTCAAGTCCCTGAAGAAAGAAATTGAAGAAGATATCAGGAGATTGAAAGATCTCCCTTGTTCATGGATAGGTAGGATCAACATAATAAAAATGGCAATCTTACCAAAAGCAATATACAGATTCAATGCGATTCCTATCTAAATACCAACTCAATTTTTTACAGATCTGGAAAAAACAATTCTCAACTTCATATGGAATAACAAAAGACCCAGAATAGCTAAATCAATCATGTACAATAAGAGAACATCTGGAGGTATCACCATCCCGGATTTCAAGCTGTACTAGAGGGCAATAGTAATAAAAACAGCATGGTACTGGTATAGAAACAGACTAGTTGACCAATGGAATCGAATTGAAGACCCAGAAATAAACCCACACACCTATGGTCACTTAATTTTTGATAAAGAAGCCAAAAACATACAATGGAAAAAGGAAAGCATCTTCAATAAATGGTGCTGGTCTAACTGGATGTCAACATGTAGAAGAATGCAAATAGATCCATACTTATCACCCTGTACAAAACTTAAGTCTAAGTGGATCAAGGACCTCAACATAAATCCAGACACACTAACATTAATAGAAGAGAAAGTGGGGGAAAGCCTTGAACTCATTGGCACTGGTAGCAACTTCCTGAATAGAACACCAATAGCTCAGGCACTAAAACAAACAATCAATAAATGGGACCTTATAAAATTGAAAAGCTTCTGTAAGGCAAAGGACACTGTTCTTAGAACAAAACAGCAGCCTACAGACTGGGAAAGGGTCTTCACCAACCCAACATCTGACAGACAGCTAATATCCAAAATATATAAAGAACTGAAGAAATTAAACACCAAAAAATCAAATAATCCAATCAATAAAGGGGTACAGAGCTAAACCGAGAATTCACAGAAGAGGAATCTCTAAAGGCTGAGAGGCATTTGAGGAAATGTTCACCATCTTTGGTCATCAGGGAAATGCAACTTAAAACAACTCTAAGATTCCATCTCACACCTGTCAGAATGGCTAAGATCAAAAACTCAAATGATAGCACATGCTGGTGAGGATGTGGAGAAAGGGGAACACTCCCCCATTGCTGGTGGGACTGCAAACTTGTACAACCACTTTGGAAATCAATCTGGAGATATCTTAGAAAACTGGGAATAAATCTACCTCAAGATCCAGCCATACCCCTCTTGGGCATATATCCAAAAGATTCGAAACAAAACCACAAGGACATTGCCTCAACAATGTTCATAGCAGCTTTATTTGTAATAGCTAGAAACTGGAAACAACCCAGATGTCCTTCAACTGAAGAATGGATAAAAAAAAAAAACAAACAAACAAAAAACTGGTGATGGGACTGCAAACTTGTACAACCACTTTGGAAATCAATCTGGAGATATCTTAGAAAACTGGGAATAAATCTACCTCAAGACCCAGCCATACCCCTCTTGGGCATATATCCAAAAGATTCGAAACAAAACCACAAGGACATTGCCTCAACAATGTTCATAGCAGCTTTATTTGTAATAGCCAGAAACTGGAAACAACCCAGATGTCCTTCAACTGAAGAATAGATAAAAAAAAAAAAAAAAAAACCTGTGGTACATTTACACAATGGAATACTACACAGCTATCAGAAATGAGGAAATCATGCAATTCGAAACCAAATGGATGGAACTAGAAAAGCTCATCCTAAGTGAGCTGACGCAGTCCCAGAAAGATAAACATGGTATGTATTCCTTATAAATGGATATTAACCATACATCAGAGGATAACTATCCTACAACCCACACACCCAAATAGATAGGAACCTAGCATATCTATCCTAGGAAAAATTCTACCCACCAGTGAGTCATGGAATCTGCTGCAGGTTAGTGGAACACCACACCCTAGATGGTGTGCCTTATCAAGCTCCAGTACAAGTGGAAGCTCTTGGCCCTCACATGACGCAAGATCTGAGGGAGTATCATATGTGAGGGCCCACCTAATCTTATGAGAAGGAGAATACCAAGTAGAGGAACAAGGAAGGAGGGAGGGAGGGAAGGAAAGAGGAAGGGAGGGGCCAGGAGATTTTTTGATATCGAGACATTCAGCTCCTAATAGCACCCCCTATTCTACTCCAAGTAGAAGATGAGCATCGAAGAATCTCCAGTGGGAGATGATTGAATTGGTGGTAAGCCTTTCTCTTGGCAAGAAAAACCCCTTGCTTCAACTGTAGACAGACTTCTGTCCAAACAGAACAAAACTTGGAAGCAGGTAAGTTGACAGCCTAGCTCTGCCTAGACAGGGTAGGTAAGTCCTTCATAATTCCTGCTCTACAATCAATGTCTGTCAGAGAAACGGGGCCAAATGACTGAAGATCGATGCTGTAATGTATGGTGAGAAAATGGGAACTGTCCAGGCAGCCACTGGTATGTTATTTCTTAGTTTTGGAAGCTGCAGGCCCTGCACTTCCTATATAATCAGATATATTTATCCCTCTCAGGTCTCTGAGGTGGTTGAAGAATAGATAGCTACAGGCTCATAGTTAAATTTTGAGTTGTTTAGGAATCAAGAGGGTGTTCTGGATCTAAGAAGATATTTTTAAAATTGTGAGGCAAGTTAGTATGAAAGCTGAGTTAGATATAGAACTTTAAACTCATGGAGATGGTTAAATAGTAGAATGTTAAAGTCAGGTGCCAAATACATATGGACTGGACATTGGGAATGTATGCTAAGCCATATAACTCTTATAATTGTGGCCTATTTATTTCTGTTGTTGTGTATTGTATTTATAGTTATAAGAAAAAGAACCATTTTTTGGACTGAAAGGGAGAGCCGTTGGGGGAAAAAAGAAATACCTTAAACTAAAAAAAAAAGAAGGGAAGAGGATGGGGTGTTGAGGGGGATGAGGGTTGAAGGGTGGGACTGGAGGGGGGAGTAGGGAGGGGATTGTGATTGAGATGTAACTTGAAGAAATAAATTATTAAAAAAAAAGAAAAAATATTTTCTTCACTGACTATTTTGTTAGATATTATGGATTCTGGATGGGTGGGAGTTGTAGTGCTGTATGGCCATCTGATGTTTTCCCTGAAGTTATTAATGGCAGTTATTAAAAACATTTCTGTATTTCAGCTCCTTTTAAAATACATTGGTGCAACTTGAAGTGAGAAGAAAAGTTTCAGGATATGTTTAAATGACCAGAGACTTGAATCAAAAGATTAAGAAATACACCAGTGTTAAATAAAAGGTTCCCTTGTAAAACTTTAAGTTTTATAATTAGAAATTGAGATCTGCAGCTTTATGTTCTGGGTTAGAGGTGGTATGGAGTGTAAGACACTTGGGATATAATGGAATACTTAAATACAGTCATACTTGAGTTAAGTACCTCTAAGCATCGGTAGTAACAAGAAATTTTAGGTTTGGAGGGAGAACAGCTAAGCAACATTATGGCATTTCCTACATTTTTCAATGTTGTTTATAAATCCTGTCATTTTAATGTATAATTTTATAAATGATTTGATTCTCATGGATACTACAATAAATTTAAATTTACTTACCTTTTACTTAATTTACATCACTACAGTCATTGAGAATGAGAAAAGTTAAGATGCTGAAGCATCTCAGAATGCCTATGTTCTTATTTATTATAGTTAATGACAACTTCTCCAATTTTCCTGAAGCCTCCCGACCCATGGTTTTGTTTTTTTTCCTATCAGGTTTTTCTGGGGAAATATAACATTCTGTTTCTTTAGCTTTTGACAGACATGTAACAAGGCTGATAAACCGAGGTAAAGAAAATAGAAGGTGTTGCTACTCTTTCTCCCTTTTTTCTCTTTTAATATCATTTTCCTACAATTAAAGAGCAATTCCCTTTAGGGCAGGACTTGCACACCATTAATTTCCAATAACTGTAAGATATCTACAGAAGCATATTCACAGAGATGGTGGCACATAACCTGTCAGCTTTTCAAAAGTTCAAGTTTTTCTAAAAAGAAAATCTAAGCTCTATTTCTTTGAAAGCATCCCTGAACATATTGTTTCAGCCAGCCATACATATATGGGCAGAATTAACTTGTCTTCTTTAAGAGTTCAAAGTGTGCACATATCTATAACAAGCATCTCAGACAGTGTTCTAAAGTTGACTCGAACTGAAAAGCCCACTTTAAGAGCACAGTCCAGGGAGAGTATCTAGGTTCCTACCTAGACTCTGATACTTACTGTCCAGATGACCTAAAGCAAGCTCCCAAGCAAACTTACCTAACTTCTACATTCTTTGGTTTTCTAATTTGAAAAACAGGAATGATAATAGTACCTGCCTCAGAGTATAGTTGTGAGAATAAAATTAATGTCTATTAAGTACTCAAAATTGTGCATAACACACAGTAGATAATAAATGGCACTCCTTCTAACCTTAACTTAAAAAAAAATTCACTAGTAGAAATGCTGGTACCATTTTAACAAACATTTAAAGTATTTCACAAAAATTACCAGAAGAAGAAGAGCAGTAATTTTAGACACAGGCTCAACCCCTGTCACTTTCTAAGAAACCAGCACTTCACACGAAGTATTCCTACACTTCTGATCACAGGTGGCTTACAGGCTTTAGTTCTCACTGTGTTAAGGACCATGTGCACAGGTCTGTAGGTAACTTCAATGGCCTCACTATTACAGTCAGGGCAGAGACCCTCAGACCCTCTCGTCTGTTAGAATTAGTTATTACACTGTTCTGCTTATTAGCCAGACAGTGTTGGTGCTACAGATATTTAATCCTAGAACTTAAAGAAAATGGAGATAAAGCTATCTTGAATTCTCTTCAGAGCATCCTCGGAACTGTCATCCCAGGGAGGAAGCTGAGCTGTTCTGTAGATAATTAGCCTAATTAATCTCAAAATGACTGGAAACAATGTATTTCAGCACTTGCCAGCATAAGGAATTGATTAACTGAACAGTATGAACCTCGTGGATGGTGGATGCTTGAACAAAGAGCACTATGTTGTTCTCAATTTTCTGATCTCAGCAGAAAGCTCCCTTCCTGGCTAGATGGATCCCTTTAAAATAGATGGAACAAGGCCTAGGATTTCCAGATCACTTTCAGACATTAAAAAGCTACCCACTGTGGGGTTGGATAGGTGATACAAGGACCTCAGCTTGATCCCCAGCATCTATGTAAAAACCAAATGTAGTGACATCTATAATCCCAGAGCTGGAAAGATGGGGGACACATGAAACCTTAAGCAGAGAGCAACTGTCCCTATTGAGAGACCCTGACTTAGAAAACAAGGTGGACTATGCTTGAAGAGGAATGAAAACTCAGGTTTCCTCTGACTTCCACAGGCATGTTGTTACATGAGTATTTGCACACATATGAACATGTGCCCATCCCCACATACAAAAAAAAAATCTACACCCCAATCAGGGCCTTGACCTCAGGAGCGGTCCTTTTAAAGCCAAAACTGACAATGCAGGAGAATCCAAATCTCTGCCTCCTGCTAACGTACCACAGATTTCATTTTTGGCTGCTGAGGTATGTACTGAGCATGTCAATAAACACTATGTCTTAGAATTTTTATTACACTCATCATCATCACCATCATCATTATCATTATTGAGTCTGTGTGTACAACTTGTGGGAGTAGAGCCTGTTTTCCACTATGCGATGTGTGGGGATAGATTTTAGGTTATTCAGCTTGGCAGAAAGCACCTTGTCTTAGAGTTTTTACTGCTGTGAAGAGACACCATGACCACAGCAACTCTTAGAAAAGAAAACATTTAACTAGAGCTGGCTTACAGTTCAGAGGTTTAGTCCACTATCATTTATGGAGGGAAGCATGGTGAATGTAGACACGGTTATGGAGACAGCTGGGAGTCCTACATCTGGGTCCACAAACAGCAGTAAAGAACTGTGAACTACTAGGCCTGGTTTGAGCTTCTGAGACCTCAAACAAAGCCACACCTACTCCAATATGATCATACCTAATAATACCACTCCTTATGGACCACATGAGTCTATCGGGGCCATTTCCATTCAACCACATGCCTCTACCCATGTTCAAGATTGTATTTCTTGTAAGCAATAACTCTAAGTCTGGGAGATCTGCTCATCCATTTCTCTTTCCACTCTGGTCCTAGGAATGCAGCCACAGAAGAGGCTTAGCTTTGCACCTTGTTCTCTTGTCAGAGGGAAAAGCGCCTGTTATGGTTTGCACATGGAACTGTTTGTGGAGACTACAGACTGCTTAGGAGGTGGGATCTGGCTGGAGGTAGTAGGTTGTTGGAGAATGGGCCTTGAGGGTTATAAGCTAGACTTACTTCTCATCCAGAAACAAGACAGGCTGATATCTGCTATGACTAGCCACCATACCGTCTCTGCTCCTTCAAGACAAAACAAGCCTCCCTCCTGAAGTTGCTTCTTGTTCTCAAGTACTTTGTGGCAGTGCCAAATAAGAAACTAATGTGTGCTAATGTACTTATTCTCTCTTTAGTCATTGCTTGCTGATGTGTGGCTCAAGGATGTTCTTATGAGATGCCTCAGACAGGGTGAATACTGAACAGATAAGGTGTCAGTAATCAGAAGGAATACAGTTTCAGGGCTGGAGTTGGGTTGTATAGGATCAAGGAGAGGAGTTGAGTCAAGTTGTTTGGTTTTGTTTTTATTTTTTATTAAACCAATAGTGATAAGTATTTTGATCAAGACAGCTGTATAGGTACAGTCCAGGTGACTGTCATTCCTACCTCTCACAGTACTTGAGAGCCTCTTGAGGAAAGGCAGCTCCATTGTATTTTCTCTGACATGACTGCCCCAAGTCTGCCATCTGCCAATCCCTCCCCATTAGTGACCAGTGGCCTCCTGCTTGATCAAGCAAATCTATTTTCTATTTATTTCTTTACCCTTGGGACATACATAGTGTTCCAATGTCAAAACTAAGAATAGAGAAAGCTACTCCAAGTCTCCCTGTGGCCAGCTCCCTTGTTTTGCTTGAGCTTGTTGGTCAGATGAGTAAAGTATGTCACAATACATTTACATCCAGAGCATTTCTTGCTTCTCATCAAACCATAAGGAATATACTGCTCGAAGGTTTATGCAACCACTATGGAGGTCAGTCTGGTGATATCTTAGAAAACTTGGAATAGCTCTGCCTCGGGACCCAGCCATACCACTTCTGGGTATACATCAAAATGATTCCTCACTAAATCACAAGGAAGTTTCCTCATCTATGTTCATAGCAGCCTTATTTGTAATAGCTAGAAACTGGAAACAACCCAGATGTACCTCAACTGAAGAATGGATTAAAAAACTGTGGTACATCTACACAATGGAATACTACTCAGCCATCAGAAACAACGAAATCATGCAATTTGCAGCCAAATGGATGGAACTAGAGAAGGTCATCCTGAGTGAGCTAACCCAGACTCAGAAGGATGCACATGGCATCCATTCACTTATAATTGGATTTTAGTCATATAGTACAGGATAACTACACTACAACCAATGCACCAAAGGGAACATGAACATAGACTTTTTTTTCCTGTCAATGAGATACTTTGCCCTAGTGGTGCTGCCTTGTAGGCCCCCAGTGTATGAGGAGGCTCTTGGCCCTCATATGACTGCTGAACTGGGGTGGGGGACTGTTACGTAGGGACACTCCACTCCACAGGAGTGGGATGGAAGATATGGGGGTAGAGGGTGGGAGGGCGGCACTGGGAGGAGTGGAAAGAGGACACTGTGGTGGAGATGTAACCTGAAGTAATAAATATTTAAAATTATATATATACTGCTCACACGTGTATCCTTAATCTTTAACAGTAGAGCTGACTTCTCTTTTCCTGACAGAGTAGGGTAACGAATGGAGAATACTTCTATCTTCAGAAAAGAGAAAAGACAAGGTGCTCCATATATCACCTGCTAGGATGACTTGTGAGCTGAGGTGGTGTTCAGAAGCCTGTCAAGGTACACAAGGTAGCTGAAGGAGAAGGGTCCACACTAAATTGGAACTAATATGTAAGTCTCTGTATTTACTTTCTAGAGGTACCAGAAATGATTATACATTATAATCGAGATTATGAATTACAAATGGGATAAAAATTAAAGAGAGCATTAATCTACTGGTGATCATCAGCCATGCTGTTTCATCCACTGTGTATTTGATGCTTACTTAGCAACTGGAATGTTCTTCTAAAACATACAATTCATGTTATGGCTTCAGATTCATGTGGCACAAATAATAATAAAGATCTTGGCAAATGATTTTTCAGCAACCCAGTTTCATGAAAAGTACCTATTTTTACTCAAATGTTGTCAAGTTGATTTTCTGCAACTGAAATAGCCCTATTTCAGTAATTTTACCCCTTTAAATTATGATACCAGGATTCAAGCATCTGTTAAATCATAGCATCTGTTTCATATTTGGGATGCATCCCTACAAATTAGAAGAATGCTTTTTTTAATGAGCTCTGATTTAATAAGAAATGCTTTTTATGACTGAAAGAAAATGACAAAGCCGATTCCCCTCTTCAGCATCCTGTACACCAAAGCATCTCAAAGGCTCATATGTTACCATCAAAAACAGCTTAATAAGGATAAATGTTATGTGGAAAGTTAGTTTGATTTATATTTTGGTGTCCTTTAATACTTCATTGACACAGAGAAATTATATAACTAGAAAAAGCAGATGGCCCATGTATCCATATTATTCAAGAACAGCGGTAATTTCAAATAAGTTGCTTTGACAATGTAGAATCTAGAAAATCCTTAACTTCATAGTTTCTCTGCTAACTGCAATCTGTTCACAGGTTAACTCCAGAGGAACTCTCTTTGTTAGCTATGTCTGAAAGAGACCTTTAGTAACTCATGAAGTACCTTTTAGGACCAGTCCCTGCTATCTTCTGAGTTTTCCACAGTGTTTCTGGTCTTCATAGTCCTCCCTTTGGGTCTGAATTTGTTTTGCCTAACAATCATGTTAAGCCTGGCATCTGATACAACAGCTTAGTTTGTTCTAGTGTTTGTATCTGTTGCTGTTTCAAGGCCTTGTTTCCTAATTTGTATCTGGCTTGGCTTAAGATACAAACTTAAAGTATTCAAAGTCAGTAAGCACTGGAAAAGATTACCCAGGGATGTCACAAAATAAGTCCAAGCTGAACACCAAAAAAACTTATTTTTTCTTCTTTGATTTTTCTTAAACCACTTCTAATCTCTAAAGTGAACCATCTTTAGTCAGAATGATTTATGTGTGTGTGTGTGCAAGAAACATTCAGATGACATATTCTAATATCTGATTTTAGAATATCACTCACACATTTGATGTCACATGCTACTATTACTCCACTGACAAAGGAGGAAATATGCAGAACTTGGCAGAGGTTTGTAGCATTTTCTATCATGCTGTGATCACTCTGTGTAAAGCGAATATGTGGGAGGATTTCAACAACACCAGGACCCTTTCAACTGGTATATGAAATGGATGATGAGAAACTCTGATACTAAACTTTTTCTTCTTCTTTCTCTTTCTTTCCAGTATATCCCCTCTGAGTTCCTTTGTGAGTGCCATGGTTCTTTCATAAATTCTTGTTAATTTACAGAGCTTAATGAGTAGCAACATTCCCTATTGTGAGAGGTAGCCCCCTCACTGTTGAAAACTAGCTATGGCATGCTGATGGTCAAGGGTGCGAAAGCACAGTTTGAGAATTGCTCTCATCGCTGTTTTGTGATTCCCACATCTGCAGATCATTATTAACCTCTTATGACTTGCCTCTGCCAGCTGAAAGAGTGCAGAATTCCCACAGCGCTTCACGGGCTCAGCACCACCCAACTGCGAAGTGCTTGAAGAGATCTACACAGAAAACAATCCAAATAAACAGTATTAATTTTAATGTCAGAACCTTTGGTTTCCTACACACACATTTAGAAATTGTTTTAAGTTTACAGGACTAACATTGCTCCCAACTACCAAACTGCTTTAACTATCATTTTGAGAAACATTTGAGCTACTCAAAAACAGATGTAGTTTTGGTAGTTACATGATGACAAGAATATTATCTTTCATATTCCCAATTCTAAATTTAACTTTAGCATGCTATGCATGTTGATTTCTACTTAAGAACAAACCCATCAGCTGGCCAAACAGAAAGAGATATAGAATTATTTGGCATTTACAATCAAGTAATTTTTAAGGAACTATTTGGGATTTCTGTGGAAAGAATTCATTATTTATGTGGTAGGCACTATGACAGGAACTGGAAGAGGCTAAAAATTTTACATAGAATACTGACTGTCCTTGAGAGACCATGCATAAACTACATTCCAAGACTAGCAGACCTCAAACTTATGCAGTACAGTTAAGAATCCATGTGCCCTATGCTGGGTACATCAGCACACAATACATTATAATGACTATATATTTTGTGAAATTTTGCTAAGCAGTGTCTGGATACTATTATGAATGAACAACACTATTTTTTCTTATTTTCATATGGAAAACTTTTTTTTTCAATTTTTAGTCTCAGTAAAAGTTGAAAAGGAGATACACACTGAAGGACACAAATGACTTCCCCTGGAGAAGTCATCGTCAGAGCAGGTAGCTATGGTCTAAGCATCCTCCAGTTCTGTGATTCTGAGTTCTTTCTCACTGTACACAAAACTTTCTCAGTTTTATTCAGGAGGCAATCCAGTCCAGTAACTTGCAGTGACTTAGGTAACCTAGTGGCCTAATGGCCACAGGTGATTTTAAAGAGTGTCAGCTCTGGGAGAGATGGCATGCATGGGTGCTCACGGGTAGAGGACACTTTCTCTAGAATATCCACGGAAAAAAGAACTCTTTGGAGAAACACATATTTAATATGTTACCTTGTTTTTGTTTTGTTTTGTTTTTTAGGTCTAGCTAAAGGTTTTGGGGATTTTTTTTTCCTCCTAGATGCTAAAATTTTAGGAGACTTTATGGTTGTTCTAATCACATGCTAAAGATAGCTTCAGAAGCTCAATCTTTCTGAAGTTTAGAGTATTTTCCACTAGGCAAGTTTTCACTGATGCACACCACTTAACTATTTCTAAACAAGTAGAGTTTAATTGTTCACACATCACTAGACTAAGAGAAAACAGGCACATTATTATCACTGACTCTTTGTAACTTGAGGTGTGAAGTACTGCATGTAAAAGTCAGTCTCTTGAACCAAAGTTATATAATGTGGGAGCCATGGCTTCTGTCAGGCAAATATGCCTTCATTGCTTTCTGCTATGTAGACTTAAGCAAATAATCAGGTCTCTGAGCCTCATTTATTTTACCTTCAAAATACAAGAAAGCCTGCCTGGTATTGCACTATGGAGATTAGGCTTCATGTTAGGGACTAGCAGGATTCTGAGGCCATATTTCATCTTAATAGGTGGTACAACAATCAGCAATTATGATTTATCATGGTCACTAACAAATGTAAACACTTTTAGTACCACTCTAAAATTGTTAACAATGAAATTGGGCAGGCAGTTCAGGGATGAAATGCTGAGGATCCGATGTTTTAAATCTCCTACTCGTAGTCGATCAGCTGTGTTGCACAAGCAAGCTCTACTGTGAGCAGCATGCTGAGAAGCGCTGCGCCACAAGTCCATGTCTGTCCGTCTTCCTTCAGCTCCCTCTGCTGTTCCTTTTGGTCCATGCTTCCTGCCACTTGACTGATCCCCACCATATCTGGTGCCTCATGAAGTGCAGTTCACACTAAGGGCTCCCTGCCCTCTGCACAGCTGAGGTGGTTTCTTACACAGCAGCTTTTTTTTTTTTAACCTCTGAGGTGTTTACCTATTCACAGCTACAAGACAATACTTAAAATATTCAAAGGTTGTTTAAAAGCCTGATTTCTAAAAGTGCATGTGTGTGAAAGGTTCATGTGTCCAAATTCTACTTACAAAATTTCATGGAATGATTTTCCTAAACACGTCTTTTAAAATTCTTTTTTTTTTTTTAGGGGAGGGTGGATATTTTTTTAGAGGTTGGTAGAAGACTGGACATATAATTTAGATGGCTCAGTCTTTCTCAATATTTCTCTGAAGCACTTGAAATGCTGATCTCTGTTGGAAAACTTCTCCCTACGCTTCAATTCCTGGAGATTGACTTCCGAGGCCATTTCTTGTTAATCTTTTCGGCTGGCTTCTTTCTACAGTGATCCTATAAATACCAGTTTTCCTCAAAGTTTTCTTTTAGACCCACTCCCTTTTTATGTCACATGTTTTCTTTTAGTAATTTCATCTGTGATGATGGCTTCAATTTCAAGAATAACTCATATAAATATTAATCTGTCATTTTGTTACTGTTCACACCTGCCAAAATTTTCCAATGTATGTATTGGGATATGTCAATCAATGTCTGTTTTCCAATGACTGGCCTACATGCTGCTTCCTACTCATCAGTGTGTGATTGCTACATAGTATTGTATACTATACTAATAGCTGTGAATTTTCTTTTCATCAATATGTATGGTACTTGCCAATCTGTTAACTCTATTGTTTTGACTATTATGATAAATATATTCAGATAAACAGTATCCATTCATAAAGGTTAATAAAAGAGTAGATGAAGTAGTATCTCAGATATAGGAAAATGTGAAGAAAAATTACCACTCTGGATGTTAGAGTCCTCATTTTATGTCTCCTTGAGGTGCATGAGTGTACAAGGGAAATAGATGGTAAAGATCAGAGTAAAAATGTGTGATAATGAAATCTTTGCAATTATAAGACATTATAGACACTAGTCTGGAAGGAAATGACTGGTAACTACTGCACAAATAAATAAATCAAAAAAACAAATGGACACTTGAGGATAGCTGGCATTGGTTACTTTAAAAGAAATGTTAATGCTTCCAATAAAACACATAATATGCTCTGTGATTAGTTGCAGTGAAGTATATAGTGTTTTTATGGAATGGAATATTCTGTAACATATTAAGTATTCCATCATGAAAATGAATTTTCCAAATCTGCACCAACTGCTTATATCCTATTGTGACAAAACCTTAAATTTAGTATGATTATAGCTCTACTTATACTGGCACAATAAATATCGTCTAAGGAAATGTTTAATATCCAAATCTGTTTGTCTCAATCATATAAATTAGCCATGTCTTTTTAGAAAGTATATTATTTTTCAATGCAAAGATATTCACTAAGTTTAAGAGCCAGCCACACATCAGACAGAGAATGTGTGCTTTGGTCGAGTCTTTTAGACCTATTAAATAATGGAAAACAATTACTGTCTTCTGGTATTATATTCAGCCATCAGTCTTCTGGAACTAGATCTAAAGTGAGTGATGTGCCTCTCTACCTGCGAACAACAACAGTGCAGATAGGAAACTCATTTTGACCAACTGAATGTATAAGAGCTTAGGATCACCGAGTGATGGCACATTGGATGGGCTAAGATGAATCTAGATGAGATATGAGTATCAAAATGAAAGAGGAGATTGACTGATATAGGGACAGCCAGTCTCTACAGTGAATTTCTTTCTAGATCTTATGAAGGAGGAATATTATTTTATTGTCTGTAATATAAACATCCATGAAGAACCTACAGAAAAACTACTTTCCTAAGCCATGGATCCATGTAGGTTAATTACAACAAGGCTTTAAGATGACAAAATTTGGCTAAAAAGAAAATAAAGAGAAGAAAACAAACGAAAGAAAGTCCTCCTTAGCTTTCAAGGCAGAAACCTAGGACTTTCTATGAAAGAAAAAAGCATTTTCAACTTAAGAAAATGGCCAGAGCTTTTAAGAAATGTGTTTCGGTGGTTGAAGAATAGACAGCTAGAGTCTCATAGTTAAATTTTGAGTTGTTTAGGAATCAAGAGGGTGTTATAGATCTAAGAAGATACTCTTAAAAGTGTGTTGCAAGTTAGTATGAATGTTGAGTCAGATATAGACCTTTAAACTCATAGAGATGGTTAGATAGTAGAATGTTAAAGTCAGGGGCCAAATATGTATAAACTGGACATTGGGAAGGTGTACTGGGCCATTTAACTCTCATAAATGTGGCATATTTATATCTGTTGTTTTGTATAATACTTACTGTTATAAGA
>CAJQZJ010032464.1:14969116-14981740 GCA_907164525.1 Lophiomys imhausi
TGCAAGTTAGTATGAATGTTGAGTCAGATATAGACCTTTAAACTCATAGAGATGGTTAGATAGTAGAATGTTAAAGTCAGGGGCCAAATATGTATAAACTGGACATTGGGAAGGTATACTGGGCCATTTTACTCTCATAAATATGGCATATTTATATCTGTTGTTTTGTATAATACTTACTGTTATAAGAGAAGGAACCATCTGTTGGACTGAGAGGGGAAACTTCTGGGGGGAAGAGGGTGGAAGGGCGGGATAGGAAGGGGGAATAGGGAGGGGTTTGTGACTGAGATGTAACTTGAAGAAAAAAAAATAAAGTATTAAAAAAAAAAGAAATGTGTTTCCTTTGAAAATTATACTTCACAATAAATAACCCATTTCTGAGAGAATACATGGTCAAATGCCTCCAAAGATCTTATAAGTGAAATTAGCAGGAATGCTTTCTAGGAGTACTTCTTGTGTCTATCTTATAAATATTTCAAAACTAAGTACTTTTACAGAGTTAAATGTTTCCTAAATACATAAACACTGACTCCCTTCTTAAGCAGCAAATACTAGGACAAAGAAACCCTCAGAAAACAAATGGGGGTATTGAAAATAGTAATTTTCAATCAAACATTTATCTCCTTCCTCTGTTTCCACCCTCTCCTCATGAGAACAATGGGTACAAGAAAGTGCACTAACAACAATTGTTATTGTGAGTTAGCAGTAACGCTGGAGAACAGAAGCCTTAAGCTGTGGATCCCTAAAAAGAATCCTGCTGCAGATGTTAAGTTCTCAGGTTTAATCTCAGCCTGCATGAATCAGAAGTTCTGGGAGAAGAGTCTAGGAATCTTTGTGTTTGAAGAAGCCTTATGGGACACATTGACATACTACAAAGTATTAAAATCTTTGCTATGAACTAATTAGGACAGGAAAGGGTGTTTTATGAAATAATTATAAAAACAAGGGAGTATATCATCACAGTGATTATAGGCTACTCTATTTCTACTACAATATATATGTTCATTGTAGATTTCAGCAGACAACTTTTATTAGTTCATTTAGTTAACTCTTATTTAGTCTTATATAAGCTGGCACACAATTGGGATGACAATATGGTCAGACGGTAAAATACTAGATTGAAACTTAGTGTTCTCATCCGCCGCAATTGGGATGACAATATGGTCAGACAGTAAAATACTAGATTGAAACTTAGTGTTCTCATCCGTCACAAGGAAAAAGACTAGACAAGTTATGAATCTCTAAATAAGTAAGACTTCTATGTAAAGCAGATGCAATACACACTGCTACATAACCCCAAGTGCCAGTTTGTTTAATTTGCTCAGAAATTTAAAAGGCTTATATTACCATCCTATGCAAAATTTAACATCAGTTCCCATGGACTTGCAGAGGGAAGAAGATTGTATCAGATTTTTGGGCATAGCACAGGTTGTATTTGTTAACATTATCCATTCTGAGTTATCCATCACGTATGAATTATGCTACAATCCCTTGAAACAGTTCCTATTAAATTTTCAAATTAACAGTCTTAAGCTTCCTCAAATCCCACAGATGCTTTGTGTCAACTAAAAAAACTTTGGGGACAAATGCTGCTAAGCAGAATTGTGTCATCTGGGGATGTTTCCCTGAAAACCATCTAGTAAGTTTTTTGGCCCTATGCGGGGGGAATGGGGGGAGAACAGTACAACTGAGAGGCAAGGACCAAATTTTGCCACTTGATGGTAGAGTGCACTGGGCACAAATCACTTCCTTTAGGAGATTCACTGATCTCCTTCTGCAGAATCATAGGACAGTGACCCTTATACCGTTAATTTGGTCATTCAATCCTTATCCAGGTCTTCAGGGGCTGATAATGATCTGATAGCATCTTTTAAGTACCACTTAATCATTCTGTTAGGTACACACATTGGCTAAGATATTCCACACTGACATTTTATATTAAGCTGAATAATTTTGGTAATTAATATATAAATATCAGGTATATCAAAGATGAGAATCGCAGCTTTCTAATTCCTGCTACTACAGGGTGAAGGCTTTAATTGGACAGAATATACAACAAATAAATTCTATGAGAAAACTGGATGGGAATGGTTTAGGTATCAACATTAAAAATAAATTTAGTCAACACACCAGCATTCAACTCTTGAAAAATACTTAGCAGCAATAAATGGGTATCAATAATTGGAAAAGAATGAGGAAATGATATTAAACAAAACTATTTCCACCAGACAATGGAAAGAGCAGTCTGCTTATCAGAATGGAAAATCATGATGAAATATTAATGTGTTCAGACTCATCAAGCAAATTGTTCACGTGAAATAACATTTTGCATTTGTTACTAGTTTTATAGAAAAGTCTTCAGCAACTAAAGCAATCACCATAACCAAGTCATCTGACACAGCAGGCCAGCTGGTGCCACAAATCTCAGAAGGGTCCCAAGATGAAGCAGCTTATTTTTTCTTAATATAAGAGTCTAAAGTATTTTTTTTTTTTTTAGCCGGGCGGTGGTGGCACACACCTTTAATCCCAGCACTTGGGAGGCAGAGGCAGGCGGATCTTTGTGAGTTCGAGGCCAGCCTGGTCTACAAAGCGAGTCCAGGACAGCCAGAGATATTCAGAGAAACCCTGTCTCGAAAAACCAAAAAAAAAAAAAAAAAAAGCATTTTTTTTTAATTTTCAAAGTGAAACGCTAGGTTTTCCCTTCCCAAAAAGATATCATTTTACATTTTCTTTCAATCCTATAAACCATTACTTAGATTCTGATATGCAGTTTTCCTGGAATTAATAAAAAGGGAAAAGTACAATAACCTAAAGCAGGCAGGATGTTTGTGCCCATCGCACTATGGGTCATATGAGCACAATGGAGACAAACCAAGTACACCAACCAAGAAATACTGTTTGGAGCGTGCTGTCTGGATGTTGACCCAATGAAACTGGTGATTCTGAAAAACTGACCTGAGCAGAGCCAAGGATTAGACTCCAATAAAATACTGGCTGCAGCTACATTCGCTGGAGAGCTAAATAGTGACTGTTTAACAGGTCATATTCACTACTGTATTTGCTTTGAGAAAGTTATTCATCAATTACAGCATCTAATTTTACTACTGGAAACACTTAACTGGAATCCTGTGGCACTCATGTTGATAGCAGTTTTGTTTGTTTAAGATTAAAAGCAAAATGAAATAAATGAATCACTGCTAAGTGCCTGGTCTGAATGAACTCTAAAGAATGCTTATGAAATGGTTATGAAACCTGGATCTGAGTTGACTATGATTATGCCAATGGCAACAAAAGGCCATAAATACTCTGTATATTATACTAGTAATGGAAAGAATATGCCTACAGTTCAACATAGATCATTAAGATTGCCTTTCAGCATTTCCAAAGATGAACATAATTTCTGAACCTAACAGGCATGAAGAAATGAAGGCCTTACCTCTGCAAACTGAAACAAGGCTGATGCTTGACCCTGTTTTGAAGGAGTATCAGGGTGAGATGTCCTTGAAGATATCTGAAAAGAAACAAGGAATTCTTTACTGCATTGCATTACTAGATTCTGCCATGTATTTCCATGTGGATTCCAAAGTGTGTTGGCCCTCTCAATCCCTCTTGGAAAAAATATCAACAAAAATATGATAAAGGAAGATGATGGTTGTAAAGAACAAAAGGAGTTGGACTCATTTGCCATACCTCTTATAAGAATATCAGGTGTATATCAGATAGCATTTAGTACAATAGTTGAGATGAATTTCTTTATTTCAATGAATTTTTTAAAAACATAGTATGAAAGCCAGGCATAATGATGCACACCTTTTATCCTAACACTAGGAAGGCAGAGGTAGGAGGATCTCTGAGTTTGAAGTCAGTCTTGTCTATAGAGCAAGTTCCATGACAGCCAGTACTACATAGAGAAAACTTATCTTAGAACCTCCCACCACCCCCACGTGAGAAAACAGTATTAAAAGCTTGTAGATACAGCCACACTATTCCTGATATTCTCCAAACTGCTTTTTGTATATAGGCACCTGTCAAACAGTATGGAGGATCCACATGGAAGTGGGGTCTTGATATCTGGGTTTTAATTTCATCTCTACTTAGTAGTAATATGACTTCAGTTAAACTTTTGAAGACTTGTTTTTTTAGAATTATGATGAAAAACAAATAAGCCAAAAAAGTCTGGCATAGACTGGGACACAAGTGTTCAAATACGAAAGTATTTCCTTCTGTGTGTGTGTGGACAAGCATGTAGGGGACGTTGGTTGTCTTCTTCAGTCACTCTCCTCCACACTGTATTTTAAACCATCTATAACTGAACCCGAAACTCACAGTTTCACTGAGACTGGGTAGCCAGCAAATCCCATAGATTTTCCTGTCCGTGTATCCCCATAGTTGGCAAGTCCTCATGCTTATGCAGTATGCATTTTACCTGCTGAGCTATCAAATAAAGTATATACACATTTCAGTGTCTAATAGTACATAGAAGATTCTGCAATTCCACACAATATTTTTTTTTCACTAAGTAACCATGATGCCCTCAAACTGCTCTAAGAACCAGAATGTGATACTTGCAAGGATCTTTTAAAAGCTAAGTTAGTTACTAATTTTTGTTCCAGAGTAGTCAAAGCTTAGTTACAGAGCAGGACACAAGTGAGTGGAAGTGAGCAGGATCTTGGGTTTCACGCCATGTGTAGCTCCCTGAAGAGAACATAGTAGACTGTGCAGTCATCACAGAGTACTTACTAAGCAATAAATGCACCCTGATCCCAATTCTTAAACCATAAAAGTGACTTTTAGAAAATGTAGAAAACAAGACCACAGTATCAAAGCGATGTACAGAGAAGACAGGAAAGATGAAGGTTTTCTAAACTATTGGTAATATTTACTATGGAAGCCATTAGGAAAACTTTAAATCTACCATATCTTTGAATTAGATAAACTATTCAAAAATAAATATCAACTAGACAGAAAAAAAACATCATAAAAGGATAAAATTTAACCAAATGGTTTGAAGACATTCTAAGATGAAATTAAGTAACTTTTTTTGGTCCATCTACCAATTCTGTAAGTTCCCAGGTTCTTCCCACACTATGTGCAAGTGTAGTAAACTACAAATAGAATGCTGTAAGAATTTTCCTCAGTCTTAGAAATTATAAAATTAGTAGGATTTACTTCCAATAATACTTTTCATTTCCACTAGCTGTCCATAAAAGTTAAGAAAAAATGAACAATTTATATTGTTCAGGAAAAACCAAACCTATAATATATTTCTTCAGGAATTAAATCAGATAGTAAATCAAACAGAACCACTATCCCATTTTTTAAAAAAGGATTTAATGAGTTCTAAACAAAAGAATACTCTTTTAAATAAATGTTGACATAAAGTATGAGTTCAGTTAGTGTTACAAATCAGGTCTCCTAAAGAAATATTATGACCTTATGAATAAATGCAATGCTGTCACAAATCTCTTTGGAATATTATATATGCTATAGAGGCCTCAACATGCACATATCCTGATATGTATAAAATTTCAAATAAAACGTTATAGAGTTCATTGCATCATAGGACTTCAGGGATCAGTTACTAAGCATCTCTTCTTGAAGTTGGGCCCAACCTCAATCAACATGTCTCTAACTGCTGAGAAAGGACTACAGCACAAATTCTTTGTTATATTAAGTCCTTGGGGAAATTGATATTCAAAACTATCCAAACACATGCTAGTCCTCTGTCAAGGACAGAAAGAGACAGATATGTATTATGAACAAATACATACTATGACATTCTGGTGATATAAACAAAGCAGATAGGAATAGTGTAAATATTCTCAAAGGACTGGCAGGAGGTGTCAATGCAAAGAGACAGACAACTCTGAAAAATATGGTTGTCCTGTACTAAACTGTGGCAGGACAAGAAAACAAAACAAAAAAATTTAAATGATCAAGGAATGAACAGGTGACCTAAAAGGGGGAGGAGGGAAGCCACAAGGACATCACCTCAACTATGTTCATAGCAGATTTATTCGTAATAGTTAGAAACTGGAAACAACCTAGATGTCCTCCAACCGAAGAATGGATTAAAAAAACGTGGTACATCTACACAATGGTATACTATTCGGCTGTCAGAAACAAGGAAATCATGCAATTTGCAGCCAAATCTATGGATCTAGAAAAGCTCCTCCTGAGTGAGCTAAGACCCAGAAAGATGCACATGGTGTGTACTATCTTATAAGTGCATATTAACCACATAGCATAGGACAATCATCCTACAAGCCACAGATCCAAACAGACAGGGACCTAGCATAACTATCCAATGAAAAACTCCACCCAGCAGCAAGTCATGGACTCTGTTTCTTATTAGTAGAACACCTTACCCTCGATGGGCTGCCATATAAAGCTCCAGTTCAAGAGGAAGCTCTTAACCCTCATGTGACTGATGAACTGAGGGGGTTTGATATGTGGGTGCTCCCCTCATCTGAGGAGAAGGAGAGGATGGAGACGAGGATAAGAGAAAGGAGGGAGGGACCAGTAGGGGAGGAGGGAGGAGACTTTGAGCTGTAACTTGAAAAAATAAATTAGTAATAATAAAAAAGGGAGGTGGGGTAGGAGTTCATACTGAGTCCTAGGATTAACTGACATGTTTTCAGAAGTAGTTTTAGTCTCTGCTTTGATACTGACACCAAGCTAACAGTGCTCTGGCAAACTTCATGTTGCAATATCACATTAGAAAACAAGAAAATTGAAATAACAACTTGTATCTTATCAGACCACCATGGAATAAAGCTGGACTTCAACAACAACAGAAAACAACAGAAAGGATGACTACTGGGTCAGGGAAGAAATAAAGAAGGAAATCAAAGACTTCTTAAAATACAATGAAAATGAAGGGACAACATACCCAAACCTATGGGACACAATGAAAGCTGTGCTACGAGGAAAGTTCATAGCACTAAGTGCCTTCAAAAACAAAATTGTGACATCTCATATTAGCAAATTAACAGCTAAACTGGGTGAGCTGGAAAAAAAAGAAACAAACACTCCCAAGAGGAACAAAAGGCAGGAAATCATCAAACTTAGGGCTGAAATCAACAACTTAGAAACAAAAACAACAATACAAAGAATCAAAGAAACCAAGAGTAGGTTCTTTGAGAAAATGAACAAAATAGACAAACCCTTAGCCAAATTAACTAAAAGGCAGAGAGAAAAAACCCAAATCAACAAAATCAGAAATGAAAAGGGAGAAATAACAACAGACACTGAGGAAATACAGAGAATATTAAGGTCCTACTTTAAAAATCTATACTCCACCAAATTCAAAAACTTAAGTGAAATGGATAAATTTCTTGATAGAGTCCATTTACCGAAGCTAAATCAAGATCAAGTTAACAGACTAAACAGCCCTATAACCCCTAAGGAAATAGAAACAGTCACTAAAAATCTCCCAACCAAAAAAAGCTGAGGGCCAGATGGCATTAGCCCAGAATTCTACCAGTCCTTCAAAGAACAGCTAATACCAATACTATCCAAATTCTTTCACAAAATAGAATCAGGAAGAACACCGCCAAACTCATTCTATGAGGCCACAGTCACCCTGATTACTAAACCACAAAAAGAAAGACTCAACAAAGAAAGAGACCTTCAGACCAATCTCCCTCATGAACATAGATGCAAAAATACTTAATAAAATATTAGCAAACCGAATTCAAGATCACATCAAAAGTATCATACACCATGATCAGGTAGGCTTCATCCCAGGAATGCAGGGATGGTTCAACATACAAAAATCCATAAACGTAATTCACCATATAAACAAGATGAAAGGAAAAAAAAAACACATGATAATCTCAATAGATGCGGAAAAAGCATTTGACAAAATCCAACACCCCTTCATGCTAAAAGTTCTGGAGAGAACAGGCATACAAGGACCGTACCTAGAAATAATAAAGCAATATACAGCAAGCCAGTGGCCAACATCAAATTAAATGGAGAGAAACTTGAAGCATTTCCTCTAAAGTCAGGGACAAGACAAGGATGCCCACTTTCACCATATCTCTTCAATATAGTACTTGAAGTTCTTGCTAGAGCAATAAGACAACTAAAGGAAATCAAGGGGATACAAATTGGAAATAAAGAAGTCAAATTATCCCTATTTGCAGATGATATGATAGTATACATAAGTGACCCCAAAAATTCCACCAGAGAACTCTTTTTTTAAAATTTTTTTTCCTTTATTTTTTATTTCTTCAAGTTACATCTGTAGGGGTTAGATAAATTAGATTTAGAAAATATATAGGAGTTTCTGATACTGTCTCTTAATTCGGGGCCTGAAGAGCATTATCAGCATGAAGTCAGCAAAAACAGGAAAGACTCAATAGACTGAAAAAAAAGTTTGAAGTCAGGAAAAACAGGAAAGTCTCAATAGACTGAAAAACAAGTTTGAAGTCAGGAAAAACAGGAAAGACTCAATAGACTTGAAACAAAGTATCTGGCCTGACATTGTTTTCAGCTGCTAAGTGGGCGGAGCCCAAATTAAGCTGAAACAGAGTTCCTCCTATTTGAGGACAGTGTGTGGAGCCCAGAAGAGAAGAGTCCCCTGATGCTAGAGAGCTCCAAGAGTCCTGCTGAAAAAACGGCTGGCCATTGATGGCCAGCTCTCTCCCTGAAGCAGAAAGAAGCCGGTGAGCAGAGAAAGCCTGAGCAAGACACCAAGGGGCCGGGGACTGGACCCTGTGGCTCAGCTTTTGCCTGGAGGGGTTTGATCTGTCCAAACAGTGGCCTAAAGGAAACGGTGCCTGGCTTTAAGGACTGAAGCAGAGCAGCTGAGTTCCTGATTCAAAAGAAGTAAGTTGGCCTGCAGACGGCTGGGGTCTCCCACAGAGAAGAAAGCATGAAGCCTTATTTAAGGTGAGACTGCAATAACCAACTTACCCTGACGAACCTGCATCTGAGAGATCCAGAAGAAGAACTGCTAAGTGCGTTAAAGAATCTACAACAAAGACTGTGTTTCTGACGACTGAGGACATGCCCCAGAGACTGTATCATTCTAAAAGGGTATGAAAGTAGTTGTTATAATTATCAATAGGTTTAGTGGATAGGTTAAAGGGGTTGTAGGAATTTATAGGATTAATAGTTAAGAAATTGTTGGTGTTTGTTATAAGTGAATTTAGTAATAAATAAATAAGTGTTAAATAATAATTTAAAAGTTCGGTTACATACATCTCAATCGCAGTCCCCTCCCTATTCCCCCTCCGGTCCCACTCTCCCACCCTCAACCCCCCATCCTCTTCCCTTTTTTTTTTCTTTTAAGTTTAAGGTATATCTTATTTCCCCCTACAGTTTCCCCTTTCAGTCCAACAAATGGCTCTTTCTCTTATAATAATAGATACAATACAAAACAACAGAGGTAATTAGGCCACAGTTATGAGGGTTATATGGCTTAACGTACATTCCCAATGACCAGTCCATATGTATTTGGTACCTGACTTTAACATTCTACTATCTAACCATCTCCATGAGTTTAAAGTTCTATATCTGACTAAACATTCATACTAATTGCAGCACAATTTAAAAAGTATTTTCTTAGATCTATAACACTCTCTTGACTCCTAAACAACTCAAAATTTAATTATGAGACTCTATCTATCTGCTCTTCAACCACCTCAGAGACCTGAGAGGGATAAATATATCTGATTTTATAGGAAGTACAGGGCCTGCAGCTTCCCAAACTAAGAAATGACATACCAGTGGCTGCCTGGACAGTTCCCATTTTCTCTCCATACATTACAGCATCACTCTTCAGTCGTTTGGCCCCGCTTCTCTGACAGACATTGATTGTAGAGCAGGGGTTATGAAGGACTTACCTACCTTGTCTTGGCAGAGCTAGGCTGTCGACTTACCTGCTTCCAGGTTTTGTCCTTTTTGGACAGCATTCTATCTACAGTTGGAGCAAGGGGCTTTTCCTACCAAGAGATAGGCTTGCGACTAATTCAATCATCTCCCACTGGAGATTCTTCGATGCTCATCTTCTACTTGGAGGAGAATGGGGGTGCTGTCAGGAGTTGATATGTCTTGATATAAAAAAATCTAAAGTTACGAAAACATCTTTGAATGCCATATTCTGCAGATCTCTTGAGGTTTTTGAAGAGGCCCTATCTATCTCTTATATTAGGGTAAGCAGATGTTGCTTGTCTCTTAGCAGCTTTATTTCTGATTAGCTTAGCAAGTAAATATAATAGGCAGTCATAGTACCTAACAGAATGACCGCTTGCATAACCATTAGTTTGCATTTCTTAATTATCCTAAACAGTTTATGAGTTAGTAGTAAAAGGCCGAAACATCACATTTCATTTTTTTTCTTTACCTCCTAACACTTCCATCCCATTTCTCTGGGGTGGGGTGCCCTTATATAACAGTCCCTCATCTCAGTTGAGAGGTCGTATGAGGGCCAAGAGCCTCTTCATTCATTGGGGATCTACGAAGAAGTACCATCAGTGAAAAGTGTCTCGTTGCCCGGGAGAGAGAACTACCAAACAAACAAATCAATAAGCATACAATAGATAGAAAAGACTAAAAAATAGAAAAAAATATAACTAATATATAAAAAATAAATAAAAATTAAAAATTAAAAATAAGTGTATGTCCAAGTTCCCTTTGGTGTGTTAGTTGTAGTATTGATACCTTCTACTATATAGCTAAAATCCTAATATAAGTGAATAGATGCCATATGTGTCCTTCTGAGTCTGGGTTAGTTCACTCAGGATGAGCTTTTCTAGTTCCATCTATTTGGCTGCAAATTGCATAATTTCATTGTTACTGATAGCTGAATAATATTTCATTGTGTAGATGTACCACAGTTTTTTAACCCATTCTTTGGTTGAGGGACATCTGGGTTGTTTCCAGTTTCTAGCTATTACAAATAAGGCTGCTATAAACATAGATGAGGAAACTTCCTTATAATTCCGTGAAGAGGCATTTGGGTGTATACACAGAGGTTGTATGGCTGGGTCCTGAGGCAGAGCTATTCCAAGTTTTCTAAGATATCGCCAGACTGACCTCCATAGTGGTTGCACAAGCCTGCATTCCCACCAGCAATGGAGTAGGGTACCCCGTTCTCCACACCCTCGCCAGCATGTGCTGTCATTTGAGTTTTTGATCCTAGCCATTCTGACAGGTGTGAGATGGAATCTCAGAGTCGTCTTGAGTTGCATTTCTCTGATGATTAAGGATGTTGAGCATTTCTTCAAGTGTCTCTCAGCCATTAGGGTTTCCTCCTTTGTGAATTCTCTATTTAGCTCTGTCCCCCATTTTTTGATTGGATTATTTGGTTTCTTGGCATTTAATTTCTTGAGTTCTTTGTAGATTTTGGATATTAGCCCTCTGTCAGATGTAGGGTTGGTGAAGATTTTCTCCCAGTCTGTAGGCTGCCATTTTGTTCGAATGACAGTGTCCTTTGCCTTACAGAAGCTTTTCAGTTTCATGAGGTCCCATTTATTGATTGTTGATCTCAAGTCCTGAGCTGTTGGTGTTCTGTTCAGGAAGTTGTCGCCTGTGCCAATTAGTTCGAGGGTTTCTCCCACTTTATCTTCTAGTAGATTTAGTGTGACCGGCCTTATGTTAAGGTCTTTGATCCACTTGGACTTAAGTTTTGTACAAGGTGATAAGTATGGGTCTAACTTCATTCTTTTACATGTGGACATCCAGTTGGACCAGCACCATTTGTTGAAGATGCTGTCCTTCTTCCATTGTGCCGTTTTGGCTTCTTTGTCAAAAATTAGGTGGCCATAAGTGTGTGGGTCTATTTCTGGATCTTCAATTCGATTCCATTGATCTACTGGTCTGTTTCTATACCAATACCATGCTGTTTTTACAACTATTGCTCTGTAGTACAGCTTGAAATATGGGATGGTAATACCTCCAGATGTTTTTTTTATTGTACAGGATTGATTTAGCTATTCTGGGCTTTTTGTTGTTCCATATGAAATTGAGACTAGCTCTTTCCAAGTCTATAAAAAATTGTGTTGGTATTTTGATAGGAATTGCATTGAACCTATATATTGATTTTGGTAGGTTGGCCATTTTTATTATGTTGATCCTACCTATCCATGAGCATGGGAGATCTTTCCATCTTCTAAAGGCCTCTTCCATTTCTTTCTTCAAGGGCTTGAAGTTCTTGTTGTACAGGTCCTTTACTTGCTTGGTTAGAGTTACCCCCAGGTATTTTATGTTGTTTGTGGCTATTGTGAAGGAGGTTGTTTCCCTTATTTCTTTCTCTGCCCATTTGTTTATTGTATAAAGAAGGGCTTCTGATTTTTTTGAATTAATTTCCACCAGAGAACTCTTAGAGGTGATAAACATCTTCAGCAAGGTGGCTGGGTACAAAATTAATTTCCAGATTTCAAGCTGTGCTACAGAGCAATAGTAATAAAAACAGCATGGTACTGGTATAGAAACAGATCAGTGGATCAATGGAATCAAATTGAAGATCCAGAAATGAACCCACACACCTATGGTCACCTAATTTTTTGACAAAGAAGCCAAAACTGCACAATGAAAAAATGTCAGCATCTTCAACAAATGGTGCTGATCCAACTGGATATCCACATGTAAAAGAATGAAATTAGACCCATACTT
>CAJQZJ010032464.1:15001740-15031111 GCA_907164525.1 Lophiomys imhausi
GACTTGAAATGTAATAGTGAAATAGAAACCATGGCAGAGCATGTGGCGGGCTCTTCTGGGAAAGCCTGTGTTCCCCAGAAGGCTTCTTTCATCAGCCTTTGATAGGAACCTGAGAGACACTCTCCTGAATAAATATGAACAGGTGAATGTAACTGGTAATCCTCTAATAAGTAATTGAGGTCTTAAGTTTTAAAGTTAGAGTGGAAAGAAGTAGATTTATTAAGGCTCAATTTTTTAGCTCAATTTAGCCCATTAAAATGGATGCATGATTATGTACTTAGAATTCTTACTGAATCCAGTAAATGTCTGAGCTGATAGATGGTTTAGAAATTAAAATTATAATCCAATGAGAGCTAACTGGGCAAAATAAAGTAATTTTAATCAAACTGACTTAGTTCATATTTACACTTTCTCCATCTTTTTTTTTTCTCTTTACCCGACCCCTGTAGTTCACAGTAATGAAAGGCAGTAATAGAAATAAAGATCATTCAGCAGAAGGAGAAGGGACCGGAAAACGACCAAAACGGAAGTGTCTTCAGTGGCATCCGTTGTTAGCCAAGAAACTTCTGGACTTTTCAGAGGAGGAGGAAGAAGACGAGGAAGAGGAAGATATTGATAAAGTAAGCTTTCCATTCATCATAGAAATCTCAAGGATAATTAGGCACCAGTGATTTTCTAGAAAGCATAATAAAAGTTCTTGTAACTTGGATTCTGCTTAACTCAAATTTAATTTTCATTGTTCTTCTAATATTTAGAGCAAAAGGAATCTTTCTCTAGCAGTTCTGTTAAGTCACAGTCTGTGCTACAGAGGTGCAGATGGGAGCTCTTCAGAAAGCTTGAGTTATTCATCTGGCACCACTTTCTTTCTTCCAGTCCAGCCTTTTCTCTTGCCAGTTAGCCATTTCAGAGATATGCTTTCATTGCTATGGCCTTTGTGGCATTGGGCTGTACACACTCCCCTCCCCGAAGACTCTGTGGCCACATTGTCTTCAAGATTCCCTTCTTCTTGGACACCCCCCCTGCATGAACATGAATAGTTAGCCCCAGAACTTGATATAACTGACTTTTCATTATTTCAGTAAGGAGCTATCTCCTTGAAGGCTTGGGGCCAAATCGTTATAATTTAAGTCAGCATTTCTTCATAGCATTCATAACTATTTACTCTGTGGTTAGCTGAGTGCTTGTTTTATCTTCATTTTGGACCTGAGAAACTCTGTGAGAGCAGAGGCTTTGCCTCCTTTATGCAATTTCTACCCCAGAACCAAGTACAGTACCTGGCCCATATTAGACATAGAATTATGTGTATGATGGATGAATGAGAGACAAAAAGCATGCATTTGTTACTATAGGTTTTACAGATACACGCTTTTCACTGTTTTTCAAGCCCTTGACATCATTCAGCCTTCTTTTAACAACAAACATCTACCAGAACTCATCTGTTTCTGAGCCCATTTCCGAAGTAAATGCCCTCTCCCATAATGTCTGCTCATGAGGCATGTTTCAGTTCCTATTTAATTTCAAGATTAGGTTTGGAAGGGGAGCTTCAGATTGTAGCATTCTTGTTTCAGGAAATTGCTGTCTTTATGCTTCATTTGACTTTTCTATTCATTTGCACCCATTGATTACTTGGTCCTTGAGGATGTCTCCTCTTCCCATGACAGCATCCCCTTCTTTCTATTTGTCCATCTTGCTTCACTTCCATTCTTTCCTGATTTCTTTCAGTTCTTTCCCATATACTACTTTACCCTCAAATATTCATGCTTAAATCTGGATATATATATATATGTATATATGTATGTATATATACACATACACCAGACCTAGGCCCCCCTATACATATACAGATGATCGGCAACTTGGTCTTCACATAGATCCCTTTGCAAGTGGTGGGTGGGCAGTGTCTATCATGGGCTATGGTGCCTGTTAGTAGAACACCTTATTTTAGTTGGGCTGCCATGTAAGGCACTAGTGCGAAAGGAAGCTCTCAGCCATCATGTAACTGATGGGCTGAGGGGGGTTGATGGGGAAGGATCCCTCCCCCCTCCACTGAGGAGAAGGAGGGGAGGGAGAGGGTTAAGAGTATGGGAGAGTTGGACCAGGAGGGCTGTATGGAGGGGACTGTGATCAAGATGTAACTTGAATAAATAAATGTAAAAAAAAAAAAGAGAGAAAAGAAAGAAGGAAAGGAAGAAAAGAAATGGCTATCCCCACCTTTAGCCTCAGAGTTTTTGCTCATCTATATGCAGATCATTAATTATCCCACTGGCAGGCATCCACCTGGCTAACCATAGCTGCTTCAAATGCAAATCACCCATCACTGTTTTGCCATTCCTGGGATTGCTTTTCAATTTTCAAATCCAGTTAAATGCCAGCTACCCTTGATTCTATCTTGAATATTATCTCTGTTCTTTTTGGGTTTTTTTATTATTTTTTATTTTTTGGTTTTTTGAGACAGGATTTCTCTGTGTAACAGCCCTGGCTGTCCTGGACTCACTTTGTAGACCAGGGTGGCCTCGAATTCACAGAGATCTGCCTGCGTCTGCCTCCCGAGTGCTGGGATTAAATGCATGTGCCACCACGCCCAGTTTATCTCTGTTCGTATATCCTATTTCTATTCCTCTTTTCTGGATTTCCACTGTCTCTTTTTCCTGGAGATTGAAAGTAAACTTTAATTGGCTTCTCAAGGTTTGCTTGCTTATGATTTACTCATAAAATCCATGAGCTACAGTATCAGTAACAGCTCTTTCTTTAAAATACAAATCTAAAAATGTCTGACTTTCTCCTTCAAAAATTCATTTTTGTCTCTACATTTGTATTAGGTACTTGTCTTGTTACTGCAACAAAACTTTATCTGACAAAAGCAGCATGAGGAAATATATATTATTATAGTTTTAGGGCATGTAGTCCATCATAGCAAGGCAAGCATTGCAGCACTGGCAAGAAGCAGCTATAGTTCGGTGTTCATAGTAAGCAGACAACACTAACTATTATTGCTTGACTCCCTGCCTCCTCTTTGTTTAGCCTGCCACCACAGCTCCTAGAATGGATCCACCAAAATGGAGGGTGCCTCTTTCTATCTCATTTAACCCAATCTAAAAAAACTCCTTAACTGGCATGCCCAGAGATTTGTTTCTATGATGATTCTAAATCCTGTCAAGATTAACCACAGCATCATTACATCCAGCTTAGGACTAGTATTTATTTATTAGAAAGTTCTGAGAGATGCTTGTTAAATAAAAATAAAATCAGCTGTTTTTAAATCTTCATTTTCTTGTTTATGAAGATTTATTTTAAATCTTCATTCACTTTTAAGTTGACTGATTTAATGAAATAACTATAACATAGATAGTAGTTAAGAATTTTTGATGCCCATATTTAGAACAACACAAGGCTGACAGTTTGTTTCAAACCAGCTGATGTATGGGTTCACATACCCACTTTTCACCATGGCTTATCACATTCTTCATGAAATGGTCCATGTTGTGTATCTCCTTACTTCCCTAAACCTAATCTCATTTTTCCTGTATTGGGCTATAGAACTGCATGTTGGTGATAGAATGAAGCTCTAAGCCTCAGTTTCTGCTTCTCCACACTTTCCTACTGATCAGCCAACATATTCTAATTGAGCTGTCAAAAACTTTTCCAGGAAGGATCCCCCCATCCCTCTGTATTTACAAGTACTTAACAGCACATTGCTTTCTAATTCATTTGTTTATATGTGTTTTTCTCCTTTGAAAACAGTTACCTTTTTCCTCAGCATATATTTTGAGTTTTATAATATAACCAAAAGTTAATCATTTATGAAGAAGTATGATTATTTGTATAATTTGCATAATGTATTTATTCCTGATTTTTCTTTAGCTTCATAGTTTCAGAATACCAAATCCATATCCTTTGAAAATTCAGATCACTGCTAGGGATTATATCTGTACTCTTTAGTCTCAGTAATTCTAGTCAGCCATAGTTTCAAGACTTTGTTATTTGCATTTGAAGATAATTGATGGTTAATTTATTATATTTGCAATATTTACTTAAAAGTGTTAAAAAATAGTAACTTGAGACTGATAAGGTAGCTCAAAAGGTAAAGGTACTTACCATGCAATCCTGGCAACGCTAGTAAATTACTAGAACTCACATAAACGTTGACTAGAGGACCAGCTCAACAGAGTTGTCGATTGTCGAATGTATGCATCCATCATACACACACATTCACACACTGAGACTAATCTTTTCAAGATAATAAATTGGAATTAGCAAGTGAATCATTCTACAGTATCTGTTAACTGCTGCCTGGTAAATATTGTGTGGAAGAGCACAGTTGCCTTCAGGTTTGGTCCTAGCACTCCTTGGGTAGCTAGTGGTCATGGCCAGCTTCAGAGCCACAGAATCAGAAACTCCGATAGAGCCTAGAATTTTTTAACAAGGCCTCCAAAGAGTCTGGTTCACTTCCAAGTATCAGGACCGCTGCCTTACTGAGTAATGCAGACTGATGACTACCTTGAGCCTTCTTGGTTTTTACTGTAGAAAAAGAAATGAAAAACATGAATTTATGCAATCTAGATTTCTGCACATGAAAATATTATTTCTAAGAAACATTGCAGAATTATATTTTAGTTTTAGAGAGACTGCATTCTCAATATTTCCTAAGAATCTGTGATCACAGATTTGCTTCATGAAATTTAATCTGGCAGTCATATGTTGGAAGTGTTATAAGGAGGATTAAAAAGAGGGACTAGACCATAGGTCAAAGTGGTTCCAGTCCTGCGAACTGCACAGATTCAGAAGGGCAATGAGTAGATAGATGTGGTGCTTTATGGAACTCCTTGAAGGCCTTGAAAAGTGATCAACAAAGTGCTTAGGAAAGGAAAGGTTCAAAATTAAGGTTGACTGTTCAAGCCTAGGAGAATTTATCCTTATTGTTATAGCGTATTAGAAGATAAGACCAATGTTTACAGAACTAAAGATGTACTCTCAAGTTCTTTATGTTAAAAGTTTATATTGTTACTTTATAAAAGAAGCTCTACTTGTAGCATATGCAAAAGCTTGAGTGTTCCATATTTGCTTTTTATTATATCTGTTTTCATGGTAAACATTCTCTTGTTATTAGCTATAAGGTACAACATTTTAAAGAGCAGAAAGAGGTAATGTATTTCATGTGGAGTATCATTAATCTTGAGACCCATAAAACTCAAAATAAAATTTTTGTTCACTTAGCAATTGGTTAATTGTTAATACCAGATAATGAACTGGACTCTGTGGTTATAAAGGTAAATGAGAGAATTTTTCCTCAAAAGGCTGTTTAGTGAGAGGAAAAAAGGTAAGCAATTATAACACAATGTATATATGCTGTAATAAAGATGCACGTAGGTTACCATGAAAACTAAACAGGACACATAAGTTAGTTACCAACCACCAAGAGTAGTTAATGGCTTTTTAAAAATTACTTTTTCAGTTTGTTAGATGTTTAAATAAATATAATATATTGTAAATATATATAAGTATATATTTATATATATTATAATTATATATATTTATAATATATACTAAATATAACATAAATATAATTTGCAAGTCAAAACTGGTTGTTAAATCAAAATACTTGGAGCTGTGTTAAGCATTTGGCTTTTGCTTTGGTTGTTGATAGGTTCAACTTCTTGAGGCGGATGGCCTAGAACAAGATGCTGGTGAGACTGAAGATGATGAGTCACCAGAGCAGCGAGCCCGGAGACCAATGAATGCATTTCTTTTATTTTGCAAGCGGCATCGATCCCTTGTCCGTCAGGAACACCCAAGACTTGATAATCGAGGTGCTACCAAGATACTAGCTGATTGGTGGGCTGTTCTTGATCCAAAGGAAAAACAGAAATATACAGACATGGCAAAGGAGGTAGGTTACAAGGACAAGGTGTGATTCTGAGTATGGAAAGGAGTTCTAAAACTCTTATGCAGAAATACACAAGAGCACTTGTTTGCCAATGTTACCGTCTGTTGTCATCAAATGCCAAGGGAAAGGTGACAACCTAAGGTTAGGTTTTTCTTGGGATACAACAGGAGTGTATCAAGTTGGTCACAGAATGATCAAGTTATGATGCTAAGGGGTGTGTGTGTGTGTGTGTGTGTGTGTGTGTGTGTGTGTGTGTGTGTGTCTGGCCTTAGCTTTTTAAAAAAAATTACTACAATGAAAAAGTTGGACAAGGATTTTTATCCCTTGCAGCTCTATGATATTTTGAATGTTTAGGAAACACAATTGTTAAGAGATATGCTTTGATTTGTTTCCATTCTGATAATAGTGTAGCATGAAGATTTAATAACAATATGTGAATGAATGGCAGTAGAACAGGATGTACTGTGATGTGTGCATGCCTGAGGATACCGTGTGAGTAGTCATAGTTTGTGAGAAACATTTCCACATGGGAAGAATATTCAGAATAGTGCCATATTAATTCCAAGATGATAGCAATAACTAAATGCCTTCAAAAATTCTGTTCTAGATTTGTTTCTACATTAATCTGGAATCAATGTGAGATCATTGTCCATTAAGTATGAGTGGACATAGTTCTACTAAGTAAAGTATAAGTACTGTCGTTGTGGTTAAATCTGAATAGAATAATTCTAACATTATTTCTGTAGAGTTTCAATTTGAAAAAAACCTTGATTCATAAAAATCCCTGCTACCCCATTAACTTTTGCAGAAAAAAGTGGGCCAGCAGGGGATAAAATAATGTAATTTCAGGATATTTTATTAGACATCTCAGTATGAAGAAAAATAATACCTTCGGTTGATGTGGTTTTATTGAGTTGTTTAATAAGGAAACCTGTAACATAAAATTTTCTTTTAAAACGTTCAGGAAAATTGGAATCCAGAGTAAATAACTAGTGCTATGTAATTAATGATCACACAAGGCTTTAGGAATTTACTAATTGTTAAAGATAGAATTTTAACTATGCTGGTTATCTATAAATTTTAAAATCAATTACAGCAACCTCCATGATTTTAAATGTTTCAATAGATTTCCACAAGCCTAACAGTAATTAACAATAAACCTTTCTCATTAAATAGGTTTATATCCTTTCATACTCATTCTTATATGATAAAGTAAACAATTATCTGAAACCTCACAGGGAGGCATATGCTTCCTACAATTAAACACTTGAGTTTGATTTTGTACAACATACAGCATATTGCCAATATAGTGTTTGCCTTTTCTTAAATACAGCTTATTTACAAACCCAATAGGTGGCCACTTTTTAGAGGAGGTACTATTATTTTTTTGCAGGAAATCCCTTATTAATTACGTAATTAGCTCCATAATATTTGCCATTGTGTTGCCACAATGAAATCTGTTTAGGTAGCCCCCTGCAGCCTACAAATGGAACTCGGAATGTCCTACATTGAATCTTGCCTTGTTTATAGTTACTCATATAAAATATTATCTCATTTCTATTACAAAATCTAATCGATTCAGCTACTTCCCAAATTATCACATAATTGGTCTCTCATGGTACTTTTAGCTTATTTACTAAATGTTTCACAGTTACATTAAAGTACATGTAATTGTGTTGAAGCCTGTTTTGTTAATATTACAGCCTTAATTGTAATGTCAGTTCAGTCAGCTGATGCTTGTTAAGAAGTTTCAGTATTGCAGATTTTGTGGTAGTTGCTAATGATACTAGGCCAGACACAAAGAAGGTCTCTGATCCTCAAGCTCACGTCATTTTTATTTTTTTGTTTGTACGGTTTTATTTTGTTTTGTTTTTTTTCAAGACAGGGTTTCTCTGTATAGCCCTGGCTGTCCTGGACTCCCTTTGTAGACTAGACTGGCCTCAAACTCACAGAAATCCACCTGCCTCTGCCTCCTGAGTGCTAGGATTAAAGGCATGTGCCACCACGTCCAGCTTCCAAGTCATTTTTAAAACTACTACCCAAGTCATTTAAAAACTACATTTTTAAACTTCAAACCCTCAATTGAGTGTTTTACTGAACCCAAAACATTCTTTTAGCACAGGGCATGAATGCTTTACATTATTTGCCATCTGCATCCTTGCCTTTATTAGAGTGAGGATTGTCTTGTTTACCTATAGTAGTACAGCCTCAGAATGTGTCCTTAGTCATTTTGGTCATTCATTGTTTATTTACCAACTAAGACCTTTTAAAGTGCAAAGCAGTGTAAACTTAGGAGACCACTGTTGTGGTGTGTGGTTAACTAGGACATTATTATGTAATTTGTACTTTTGGTTTTTCTGTTTTTAAAAGAAACAGATCTCTAAAAGAGTGAGTAGCAATACAATTTTATTATAATTTTTATTGTTATTATTAGTAGTAATTTGCTATTCATGAAATTTCCTTGAGTCTTTTCTTTCTCATTTGGTAATGAACTGCCTATTCTAAGATTTGTTGCCCCTTTTCACAAATTACTGTATAGTACTAATTGTAAAAGCTGGTTGAAAATTCTTGTTTGCCTCTTTTGTAATGGAAAAGTTTAAAGAGTGTAAGAAAATTGTTAAGCCAAGTGAACATTTTTTGATAAAACATAAGCATTCTTAATTCAGATTAGTAAACACCTGAGTTACATATCATACTTCTTAATGCTTTTTCAGAATGGATCTTCACTAGGCCTTTTTTTTCCTTACCCAACTCCCTACATCAATACTTTCTTTAAAGTAACAAGGTTAAATTTTTATTATATTGGTGTGTTTGTGTGTGTGCAGGCATGTACGCACACTTCCACACATGTGCATGTATACATATGGAGATCAGAGGACAGCATTTACTATGTTTGTTCCAGTGATCAAAGTCAGACCTTCAGGTTGGCATCATTAATCCACTGAACCATCTTGTCAGCCCAAGATTAAAAATTTTAATGAAATTATAAATATTTTATTTTTTTTAATTAGTAGAAACTAATGAAATGACCTTTCTTACCTAAATTAATAAATAAAACTATATCTTAAACATGTTTGTGTTTTAAAACAAACTGTTATTGCCATGCTAACTTTCCTAGTACAAGATTTAAGTAGCCGTAGCTCTAGCCAGCTGGGCTGTCTTCAGTGTTTTCTGATAGAGCAACACAATTGCTTTTTCAAGTATGTAATTCCTATTGACTAGCTTTGTCATGAAAGTTTTTTAGTTTAATATATAACTTGAAATACTTTCCATCAAAACCATAACCCTATGTTTTGTCATGTGAAAGGGTGCTTTGTTTCTGTTTAAAAACTGGCAAGGGTAACTCACACCAAAGTAGTATCTTGCTTCACACTGTCCTACTGACAAGTTTAGGCTTCTGTGAAGAAGACTGCAAGCTAAGGAGGTACAGATTAGTACCTTTCTCGATTCCCCCTGTATTCTGACCTCTGTGTATACTGTAACTTCTGCATGCTGACAAGGAGAGACCCAGCTCTAACAGAGCTAATTATGGTGGAGGTTCCTTCAGCTCTCCATAGTGGATATATTATAAGATAAAGTGAGTGTTGGAGCTCTTTTACAAATTTTTAGATAATTTCTGTATAATCTCTTCACTGGTCTGGTAGACCTTATTTCATATATTTGTATCAGCAGTGTCTGTCTTTGGCTATACAGACATTCTTAGAATCTCTTATTTAGAACTTGTATTGAACAGCATTATCATTTTAAAAGGCAAGCCTGTGAGTGTGAAATAATTCTGTTAGCTGTTCATGGGGATGTATGCTTAGTACATGGAAGACTGAAGCAGCAGAGGGTTGTAAAATCAGAACCAGACTACACAACCAAACTGTCTCAAAAGTGTGTTAATAAAATAACCAGATAGTGATAGTTGAAGAATACATAGGAAATATGGGTTGTGTTTTTGTTTGTTTGGTTTTTAAATTAAAGAAGGTAGCTTGGGGAGTGCATAATGGATATCAGGAAAGAGTGAAGTTAGGAGAAAGGGTAAAGAGAAAGCCACAAAAAAAAGAAAAGTGTTGTCAGTGAAGATTAAAACTTGCAAGGAAGACTTAAAGCTTGTGGTAGATTTATTGCAACATGTCACATCACAGCTTGTTCATCTTTATATGCCATCCTTTGTGCTCATTAAAAAACACTGACAGGTATGTTCCACAGTATAGATGGAGGAATTGGAGCTGCTGCCCTGGGCTAAGCAGAGGTCTTTCTTGATCCCAGGTCATCAGCCTGTATCCTTTCCTCGCTCTTCTACCTTGCTCTGTGTCTAAAAATAACCAAAAAGTTTTTCAGCTAGCCTGCCTTGCTCCCTTTCAACTTGGTCTTGGTTCCTTTTTCTCATACTTGAGAATTTTACTTTGTCTGCATTTGCCTTACAAGAATACTGAGGCAGAGATTTACTTTTTGTAAAACCATTCTAAGCAGGTTAAGTTAACCAGTAGGCAGAATCTGGTCACTGGTCCTGGTGTTAACTCATGCTCCGAAATGGGTACTGAAGGGTCCTTTGAAATAGGTGCTGGGGGTTAGAGACATGGCTTTGTGGCTGCTCTTTCAAGGAACTGGTGTTCAATTTCCAACATCCACAGTCATCTGTAACTCCAGTTCCAGGGCATCTAGTGCTCTCTTCTGACCTCCATAGGTACTGGGCATGCAAGTGGTACACAAACATACATGCAGGCAAACACCCACATGCAATAAAGAAAAAATTTAATATATACATACATACACACACACTCCCAGACACTTCCCCTTCCCACATGTACATAAAAATTTAAAGCTGTATGAGAATTATAGGTGCTTCTTGTTTCTTCACATATATTTATCCTTCTCAGGTCTCTGACATGATAGATAGTTATACTCTCACAGTTAAGTTTTAAGTTGTTTAGGAATTAAAAGTATGTTTTAGGTCTAAGAAGATGCTTTTAAGTTGGTAATGCAAGTTAGGATGGAAATTGAGTTAGGTATAGAACTTTAAACTCATAGAGATAGATAGATAAATAGAATGATCTTATTAGTTGCCAAACACATTTGGACTGGATATTGGGAATGTGTCATATTTTATAGTTTCTATAATTGTTTTCTAATTGTTCTTAATGTTTTGTACTGTATTTATTGTTATAAGAAACAGAGCCTTTTATTGGACTAAAAGGGGGAGATGTTGGGGGAAAAAGAATATAATAAAAAGAAAATTGTATTAACCATGAAAATGAGGAGCAATGTCAAAAGTCCATTCACAGAGTATTATATATCCATTTAATACTTTGACAAGCATGTAGCATGGATATTAATCACCTTCAAGTGATAGTGCACAGAAGAAGTAATGGGGCATCTTCATCTTCTGCTTTATAGTGACATATTTGGGAGCTGGAACGGTTGCTCAGTACTACTGCTCCTGTTGGGTACCCAAGTTTGGTTCCTAGCATCCACATCAGATGGCTCAAAACTACCTGTAATTACAGGTCCAGGAGAGCTGATGCCCCTTTTGGCCTCCTAGGCCACCAGGTTGCAAATGATATAAAGACAAATATATATGTGACTCCAGATTGTACAAAGGTTTTAATCTTGTGTATGCTATTTTTTTAACAAATTAAAATTGATTTAAAAAAAGAGAATAGGTGCTGTGACACTGTTGACAGTAACCCCAAGCCTAGCTGGCAGTGTGCTGTCTGTTAAGGCCCACAGAGGACACTGCTCTGTGCTTAGTGACTTCAGCCTGATATGGCAGGGCCAGAGTTTTAGCCCTGCCCTTTCCACCCTCAGAGCCCCTGACTTTTTTCTAATACAAAAGCCCCTCTGCCCTTAAGGTCAGGCATCTTTTTAAGAACAAGAACAAAAAGAGTAGAACATCCAAAGTGTCTGGTCTTTGTATTCTCTATTCTCACCCCACAAGTTAGCTAACTCTGTTTCTAGATCTCTGATCTTGGTGCTGTCATATTCTATAAGAGAAGCCACTGAAGTCACAGAATGTGGTATTTCCAGTGATTGTCTGAATGAGGGAAAGCATGAATGCTGTTGAACTTCTTAGTCTGGATGTTAATTAAGCCCGCTGCTCATTTGTTTATAGTATAAAGATGCATTTATGAAAGCAAATCCTGGCTACAGATGGTGCCCTACTACAAACAAGCCTGTAAAATCGCCAACATCCACTGTCAATCCACGGAAGAAACTTTGGGCCTTCCCATCTGACTCTTCAAGAGACTTGCCAACCCCCAAGAAGGCAAAGACGGAAGAAATTCCTCAGCTTAACTTTGGAATGGCTGGTGAGTTTGCACCTGTTTTTAAAGGACAGAATAACCTGGGCATTTTTAAACAAATTATACAAATTTGAAGAGATCAAAAATTTTTAGCAGTGTGTAGCACTTGCAAATATATAGCATATCATGAGGTATTAGAGCATGGTATACAAAGAATGTACATGTGACTGAAGACAGGAAATGGGCTGGGGAGTAAATGCTGTTAATACCTGGTAGTGGCAGTATAGAAATGTTAACAGCCATGTAGAGCTTGTCAGGAGAGAATTGTACATTAACAAAATAGATTCTCCCCCCAGCACCCCTCTACTCCAACATTAACAGAGTAAGCACTGGAGTTATGGGTATTTAAAAATCCACAGTTATGCAGAGCATCTGAGTATCTGATACACCCAGGGCAAGCATGTGAGCAGATCCATCCAAATCTGAGATGGATCAATGGATGTGTGTCAAAGAGAATCCCCACCCAACTCCTCCTCCCATCCCTCTTAATGTTTGCTCTGAGCAAACTTAAAATTCCAGATGGTGCCATTTGTTATATTACTCTTTGGGTGGTAAGGAATGCTAATGCATTTATGACCATGAAATAAAACATTCACATTCTCCCCCAGAATGGCTGCATCTTCCTTCCTATTCAGTGCAATCAAAGGAGGATTTTGTTAGGAAGAAATTGTGAGGTTGAATTAAGTTAAAAGTGGGACAGTCCATGCTGAGCCAGAGTTACTATACCATATTATAAGCAATACTTTTCAGAGTCCTAAACTGTTTATAACATAGAAAGGTTAGTAGGGATGCATTTGAGCCATACTGTGAATTCTTTTAAATGGCCAGTGGGTCAATAAGCCTTCATAGTTCAGTTTGGGCTCATAATATGAAAAGTATGTGTGATATTGTGCGAATGCTAGAGAAATGAAACTTGACAAATGGCAGTATCCTTGGGAAACACAGGTGACTGCTGAGTGCTGTGTCTGTAGTGTAATTTCAGAACAGCTCCCAACATGTGTTCCACAAGAACCAAGAGAGATCTGCTCCCGCGTTAGCTGTCACTTGTACAGTTTTAGCTTCTGTCCATTTGTTATAAGTCCTTGTGAACTCTCTGGGCTTTCCAGATTGTGGCATAAAGGAGCATCATGTAAAACCAAGAGAGAATGCTAACTCTGCCAAGACAGGGTAGGTAAGTCCTTCATAATCCCTGCTCTACAACAAATGTCTGTCAGAGAAACAGGACCCAAAGGCTGAAGACTGATGCAGGAATGTATGGAGAGAAAATGGGAACTGTCCAGGCAGTCATTGGTATGTCATTTCTTAGTTTTGGAAGCTGCAGGCCCTGCACTTCCTATATAAGCAGACATATTTATCCCTCTCAGGTCTCTGAGGTGGTTGAAGAATAGACAGCTAGAGTCTCATAGTTAAATTCTGAGTTGTTTAGGAATCAAGAGGGTGTTATAGATCTAAGAAGATACTCTTAAAAGTGTGTTGCAAGTTAGTATGAAAGTTGAGTCAGATATAGACCTTTAAACTCATGGAGATGGTTAGATAGTAGAATGCTAAAGTCAGGGGCCAAATATGTATAAACTGGACATTGGGAAGGTATACTGGGCCATTTAACTCTCACAAATGTGGCATATTTATATCTGTTGTTTTTTATAATATTTACTGTTGTGGGAGAAGGAGCCATCTGTTGGACTGAAAGGGGAAACTTCTGGAGGGAAGAGGGTGGAAGGGCAGGATAGGAAGGGGGAATAGGGAGGGGTTTGTGATTGAGATGTAACTTGAAGAAAAAAAAATAAAGTATTTAAAAAAAAAAGAGAGAATGCATAGACGACTGAAATTTAAACTGAATCTCTTCGATTGCCATTTAGCATCAATTACTCTGACCTCAATTTGGAATCTAGATTAGGGTATAGAGTTTTTGTTTTGAGGTGTCTTTCTTAATGCATTTGTTTGTCACAAACCAAATGATAATTATATGTAAATTATAAGAAGTAAGTCTTTTGGTAACAATATTTCTGATACTAATAACCTGCCTTTTACCTACAAAATAGAAGTAGAATTTAGACATAAGAAATATAGTATTTTAAAAATAGTATTCTTTGAAGCAAAAATACCTTGATGGCATTTGCCTCGCAATAATGCCCTGTGTCATGTGTTGGAACTTCATGACCAGAGCTCACTCTTAGCTTTTATACAGTATCACTATTTGATATTTCTAGTTATGTTCCTTTTCAACAAGATGAAAGTGAACTAAATCACCTTTGGCCAAAAACTGTTTAGCTCTCTGAACCTAGGGAGTACAAAGGGAATTTTAAAGGCCAATTTAACACAGAATCTATTTTGTTTTATTGTTTATTTACTCAGTAGTCTTTGGCACTCCACATTTTACAATTTACAATAACCCAACTTTGTCAAGTGTATGATTTCCAAGGAAGGAAAAATAAGCAGAATTTGATATGCTGCAAACCCTTTCAATAAAGGCAAAGTATGCTTTTTATGTGGACATATTTTTGATAGTTCTAAATAGCACTATGTAAGTGATAGAAAAATGATAATTTCTTGGCTTATCTTTTAGGATGAACAACAAGCTTCTTACAAAGTCACATTTAGTTTATAACTTGAATTAGCATGTAATTGTATTCCTAGTTTACTTTGTAATTTGAAGTGCACATTTTTACCTTTGGAATGCTATCACCCAGCCCTAGTTCCTAGGATGGCAGCTGTAGGAGTGCTCCCCTCTCAAGCACCCTGCACACTTATTTGCTGCTAGATGCAATTCCCCCTTGACTTTTACTTGTAAGTAAACTTAAGTATATGTTTTATTAGGCACAGTAATTCTTAAACTTAATGGTTAATTGAAAGTAGTCTCTGAGATGGGCTGGAGAGATAGCTCAGCAATTAAGAGCACTGGCTGCTCTTCCAAAGGACCTGGGTTCAAATCCCAGCACCCACATGGCAGTTCACAGCTGTCTGTAATTACAGGTGTGGGGGCGCATGACTTTAATCCCAGCACTTGGGAGGCAGGCGCAGGGGAATCTCCATGAGTGAACTAACCAAGGCCAGCCTCGTCTACAAAGTGAGTCCAGGACAGTCAGGGATACACAGAGAAATCCTGTCTTGAAAAACAAACAAAAAACAACAACAAAATAACAACAAAAAAAGCACAGCAGCCACTAGCCATTGTTTGTATTCTGTGTTTTTGTCCTCCTGCATGGGACAGTCTTGGGCTTTTTTGACTCACAATTATTTGATAACAAAGTTTTCCCTTTATTACCTCCTAGCATCATTTTTTCTTTTTAATCTCTTATTCTTTTCTTCCCCTTCTTCCTCGTGTTGTGTGTGTATATGTGTGTGTTATGTCTACCTCAGAAACTTTACTCAATTTTTTTTTTTCAAGACAGGGTTTCTCTGTGTATACCTGGCTGTCCTGGACTCACTTTGTAGACCAGACTAGCCTTGAACTCACAGAGATCCACCTCCCTTTGCCTCCTTAGTGCTGGGATTAAAGGCGTGTGCCACCACACCCGGAAATTGCAGACAGCTGTGACCTGCCATGTGGGTGCTGGGATTTGAACCCAGGTCCTTAGGAAGAACAGCCAGTGCTCTTAACCGCTGAGCTGTCTCTCCAGCCTACTTCACTCATTTTTTAAATTCAGCATAATCAAAATGTGATCAAAGTTGCTTCATGAGTTCTCAAGGCAGATTATGAACAAAGCTCTACTTCAGGGCATACATTTAAACAGGAGAAGAAACAGGAATATCTTCAGGCAATCTTAGGACATCCTCATCCTGAAGCTAAAATGCTCTTCCTGAGACCTTTGTCCACAAGACACGCACGCACGCGCGTGCGCGCACACACACACACACACACACACACACACACACACACACACACACACGTGCTCTAAGTGTTAACGTTTAAGTCAGCCTTAAAGAATAGAGGTCTGCGATGAACACGAACCCAGAGCAAACTACTTTACAGTTGGATTCCGTCTCTGCACCAGTTGACTGTTGAAAGAATTCAAGCAAAACACTTGGCTCATCAAAATACATTAGTTTTAAGTCTTGGAGTTGTTGTAATAAGAGCCTGGGTACCCTGAAGATTTATAATGTCTAAAACATATCCATTATTTTAAATTTATTCTGAGAGTTTTAAAGAGATTATTTCCAAAAAGCCCATTAGAATTTGGAGGCCATTTTGAAATGTTTCTGTCTGTATTCCCTCATAGCCTAGTTCTTTTGACCAGACCTGATTTCACATGGTAGAAATAACAAATTGAGATTAATAGTCTCAAACTTCTCAGAAGACAAGCATCAGCATACTTCAGTTAAAAAATTTTTCGTCTCATCAAGTTGACAATTGAGATGCACATTTCTGGTAGGATTATCTTGACTGGGATAATTGTGATGATCTGCCCACTGTGGGTGGCACGATTCCCCAGGCCTGGATCTCGGCCTGTATGAAGTGGAGAAAGTGAACGGAGCGCAAGCATTCACTCTGCCCTGCTTCCCAAACGCAGAGACAATGCAACCAGCTGCCTCAAGCTCCTGAAAATTGTGAACCGAAATAAACCCATCCTTTCTTAAAAAAAAATTTTTTTTTCGTCTAAGCACCCCAGTGTTGGAAAGAAGCCTTAGGTTTGGGAGACGATTCATACAACAGTTGTAGTATTGGGAAACATGTTGTGTTGGAATGGTACTAGAGCAGTAGTATTTAAGAGATTTAAAAGGCCAAGTGTGGTGGCTTATGGCTATTATTCCCACAATTATAATGCTAAGACAAGGTGATAATGAGATCCAGGACAGCTTTTACTTCATACTGAGACAGTGATTCAAAAAAAAAATGTACAAAAGAAAAAATGACTCCTTAAAGTGTGTGCATTAAGCACACAAGGACCAGGTTATATAAAGAAATAATTTTGAAAATTTCCATAAAATTTATATATGGGTAGTTTGGATTTCTGCCTTTATGAATATTCCTTTCACTCTGTATGATTATATGTGCTTCATGCTTCTAAGTTGGTTATTTCCTTTTACTCTTTAGATCCTACTCAGATGGGAGGCCTGAGCATGTTGCTGCTAGCTGGCGAACATGCTCTTGGAATGCCAGAGGTAAGCCAGGCCCTTGCTTTCTCATTGTTCTTCACCCTGGTCATTCTGGGGCTTCAGCACATAGATAGATAGCTATATTCTGTTTACCTTGCTGCTGCAGCTCCATGCTTACCGCTCATTGGGAAACTTCATGTGTATCTAATGTGTTGAGGGTAGCAGAAGTGGTATTTGTGGGCCAAAAGGACTGAAGCACAACTCCACAGCAGAATCTGTAGTCGTTGGAGCCTAGGAGTAAAACATTCAGTACAGTCCATTGTCATTGGTTGTGTCCATGTCATGGGAACGTGGGTTGCATCCTAAAATAAACTCACTTCTGTTCATCACATTCCCTGTTTGTATCATGTTCTCCTTTAGACCTGCTAGTGGGAAGCTGACAGTAAAAATATGAGACTGTCTGTCTCTCTCTCTAGTATCTGAGTAATTCCAAAGTCCTGTATGAACATCTGTAATGACAGCATTGCAAAACTGGTTCATCCTTTAAAACAGAAAAGGAAAGGGACTCAGAGCCCTCATGACTGAGACCCTGTGATCTAGTTATTAATCTGCTTTTGCTAAACGTTTTGAATCTGATTCTGCTTAGCTGTGGGAGTTAACCACACATAATTTGCAGTTGCTGCATCTTCTATTTTCTAGACCCACTTAACAGAGATCACTTGAATTAACCTGCAGGTCATGTTATTTTGCTTCATTCTGGGTCTTAAGATGGAAAGTTTCCATTCAAACCAACATAGCTGTTTGGGACAAAATAACAAGAGCTATCAATATTCCCATGAAAAATGCATCCAATCCAGTACCAGACCTGTCCCCAATATTAGTTATTACTGCTATGGAAGCAAACTGCAAACATTCTTAGTCATTTTTCTTTTTTTTTTTTTCATAGTCTTGCTTTTAGTCTTTTAGTTCAATTTTACTGCAAGACTGCACTGTTTGTTGTTCTTTTAAACTCTGAGTAGACCATATAGATTACAGTTAAAAGTCTATTCAACTATACAGGTTATTTATACTACGGTGCTATTGTTATTTATAGTTTATATGTGATATACAAATAACTACAGTTAAATGACTTTGCAGCAATCTGACTCATGACCATTGTGAAAGTCAGCATCACCTCTCCTCATGGATGTAATTAAATGTTTTATTCGCAACTTCTTTTAGCATTCCAGAACAAGTAGCAACAAATAATCATTGTAGATCTTTTTGGTGCTAATAAGAACAACAACAAAAACAACCTAAATTCCTACTTTGCTTAAACTTTTACCACTTGCACTCTTTAGTGAGTTTTCCTGCTTCCTTTGAAGAACGTAGCATTTTGGAACACATAGTATAAGCACTTAAGTACTTATACTTTTTATTTTTATTTAAAGATAATGGATCTTTTCTCTCTAATGAAGTGGAAGCATTTTGAGACCTCTCCAGATTAAAAAGGAAACAGTACAGGAGCAGGTTCCTATAGCAGCAGTAGATAAGTCTTTTGGAGTCCAGCTTGTGTTCTTGTTCCCTCCACTCATCTCAGAGATATGTAGGTTGTTACTGAAAATAATCTTAAGTTATTAGAATAGTAAAATAGTAAAAAACTAAGTAAAATAATGTAATCTCCAATACCATCAGAGAGCTTACCTTTAGAGACCAACAGACTTAATTTAGCCCATAGATTTCTACCTCTCCATTTTTATTGGAAATATATATACTTGGTAAATAGAACTTCTATATATGCTCTCCATTTTTATTGGAAATATATATACTTGGTAAATAGAACTTCTATATATGCAGATTATCATAAGGTAAACACAGTAAATATGTATTCAGGTTTTCCTATGAGAATTAAGATGAAATGAGAGCAATTCAGAAATTTCATATTTTTATATTAGAATAATTATGTGAAGTCTGTTTATATATACTATTTGGTTTCACTAGTCCAAGTGACATTTTACAAAAATTTTATACCACCAAAATATATAATCACAAAGGCATTTAAAGTGATGTGATATAGAATCTTTATTTTAAAATAATCTTAAAGAGAAGGTTTTTTGTTTGTTTTGTTTTTAATTCACTGACCTGAGATTTCATTACCTTTATGAAGTCCTAAGGAGAATGCTTTTTTTTAAGTGTGGAATTTAATATAGGAACTAGATTTTAGTTACACAGGTGTGTTCCTTACTGTAACTGAAATGACATAACTCTGCTAAAAATCTTCTATGGCCTCTACAGGATCCTGCTTTACTTGGTGTGCCCTTGTAGTTAGACAGTTTCCTGAGATGCCAGTGGGCATATTATACTGATGTTTGTGCTTCTTGTTCTCCTCCCTCTTCCAAGTCTCAGTCTGCCATAATGGCTCTGCGGCATTATGAGCTGGGCATTTTCTGTACTGCTACTTCTGAGCCCATCAAGACCTTGTGCTCTTGGCTACAGTGAACTGGAGTCAGGGGTGAATTTTGTTTTATAAATTTGATTTTTTATAGTTCACATAAATAATAGTATTCATACCCATGTTATATGTAAATATTTGATACAATGTTAAGGGCAATATTTGTTTTTATAGAATTTATTGATTTGGGAGAGAAATTGATACACTGAGCAAGACAAAAACAGAATGAAATGACTTCTGGTTTAAAACACAGCAAGCACGTCTCTGCAACAGAGTACTTGTAAGAGAGAGCATAGGTGTCTCACTAGAAAATGACCCCATCACAGTTAAAGAAACGGAAGGGTATGATTAGACATTGTAGCAAATTATTTAACTCAGAAATGAAATGAAGTTGCTTGAGCAACAGTGCAGAAGGACGGGCTTGAGCTGTAGAAGTGAACCAGTTTAAATGAGCCATGCAGAGATTAAAGTGTACTCGTTGTTGTTTAACTTTGAAGGAACAGGAAATAAAAAGGCACAAGAAACTAATATTCTTTTCAACAGATTCTGGGTGAAAGAGGCAGTAGAGAGTTAAGCTCTTAAATACAGTATCAGTAAGTTATCAGAAGTTAAAAATATGTGTAAAGTGAAATATGTGATCTAGAATTATTAAAAGTAATCTTCAAGACAAACAATTTTTCATTATCTATGCTAGTCTAGAAAATGTAGAGCTAAATTAGAATTTAAAAATAAAAGCAGGAAGTGTTACAATTCAGAGGCTATATGGAAAGGATAATTATTCAATACGAAATGTAGGAAGTAGTTGGATTAATCCTGGCAAGAACAACATTTGCTGTTGTAACAACAGTCAGAAGGAAGCAAAATGGAAAATAAGAGAAGTTAGGAAGAGCGTGAGGGAAGGCATCTCTATTCAGTTGAAAAACCAAAGCCAGAATTAACAGTGTATGGGAAGCACCTTAGACATTGGGTCTCTGGTTTTTGAATACTTGGTTCTTTGGTGGGACAAGTAAATATGACAGTACAGCTTTGATCTAGCCACTTTTTGCCATGACTTCCATCTTACCACAAGGAGCTAATGATAATAGTTACATTCTGTAATTCCTGAGACTACTGCAAAGATTAATTAAATAAAACCTGTAAAGCGTTTTTTTACGCCCTGAAAATTCTTTTAGGTATATGGGATCATCACCATATGTTGTTCTAGGCATTTAATATTCAACTCAAAGGCTTTCATTGTGTCTATTACCCTGCAGGCTGAAGTCTGCTTGCCGCCTCCACTGTGCATGCATCCACCATGCATGAACAGGCTCGCACACACACGCACATGCACGCATATGCACACAGTTCCTTTGCCATTGAAACCTTGGAAGAATTTACAATTGCCATTTATTCTTTTCATCATCACTAGGTGACCAAGAAAAGATAACTTTTAATTTAAATTAGCTAAGCTAGATTAATAGAAGAGCTAGCAGACGGAAGTACACCCCCTTCAGGGGTCTATCCAGTGAGGCCATACTGCAAAAAAAAAAAAGGGCAGTAGTAACTGTGTGCCATCTTTTTTGTATGTTTAGTCAGATAAGGAGTATTCATTGACTGTCTTTGGTGTATAAGGCACATCAGGGACAGACTATACACAGATCCCTGCTCTTTATGCTGCTGATAATTTTTTTTTTCCTTCAAGACAGGGTTTCTCTGTGTAGTCCTGACTCTCCTGGACTCCCTTTGTAGACCAGGCTAGCCTCGAACTCACAGAGATCCACCTGCCTCTGCCTCCCAAGTGCTGGGATTAAAGGCATGCGCCACCACACCTGGATGCAGCTGATAACTTTTAAGGCTCAAGTTTTTAATGAAAGGAAATCCTTCACATGAACTTTTGGCTTCAAGGAAAGTCATTTTGATTTTTCATTTTCAACCAATAACCTGAATGTTTGTAAAATAAGAAATGAGTACCTGATTGGAATTTGAAAATGATATGCCTCATTTCTTAAAACAACATTAATCTTTTACCTCCTTCAGAATGTTGATGATTTCTTGAGCTAAACAATATTTCTCATCCTAATTCTTAAAACACTTGCTGTTACCATTATATGTATTTTTATAGCATTTAATTGTGTTTAGCTTCATGCTTTATTGTAAATTTATGATAAAGGTTTCACTTCTTTTTTTCATTTACTAAGTTGTTGAACAGAATTTAAGAAACTTAGGATCAGGAATAACAACATTGTAACTGAGTCCTCCATAGGTAACCATTACAGCTAGCCAGCTTTCATTCAAAGTGCTACTCCTCAGTGCCTTAGATAAGAATAACACGTCCTTAGCAGTCTCAGCAGCTAAGCTTTGACTACCTTATGAGTAAATATTAAACCATCAGGTTAGGGACCAGGGTTTAAAGTTAAGTAACTACCCATTGTAGTCTGGATGCAAAGTGGCAGAACTGAGATTGCACTCCAACAGGACTGGCCAGTTTTTGTGTAGCACCCAGGAGACTTGTGATTCAGTTCCACCTACCCAGTCTCAGCTCTGACCACTTCTCTATGTACTGCATTATACCCAATCTAGAGCCAGCAGCAGCCGTTGGACAGACATTTGAGATTGCTTTGAGGCTATGCAGGGCTAAGCCCTTTACATTGGCTAGCTCATTCTGCCTTCCCAAGAATCCTATGGTGTTCCTTACTGCATTCTTCAAGGCAGTTTTGAAATTGAAAGTTTTTACTTTTATTTTTTAATCAGTTGTAGTAGGAAAAATTCTTTTCTTACCTATCAGGACAGCCGAGTTGAGTAGTATGCCTAATTATTCCAGGAGACCTATTGAATTCCATTATCTCTGCTTCATCTCCTGGTCCTTACCTATTGTAGCTTTTATCCGCGTTTCTCAGGTTTATTGCTTCTAAATACACTTTGTTAGGACATGTGCTATGTTTAAATTCTACAAGGAAGTAGGTACTCAGAGGTTTTTGTTTTCTTCTTTCTTTTTACATGTCTCTCCATTTATATCACTTTGTAGGTAGTACTGCCCATCATGCCAAAGAGCCCAGATTCTTCCATCTGTAGTGGTCTCAAAGTCCAGGCAGTCAGGTCGTTTTCTCTAATCTGTCCTGGAAGTCATAGATGTTTAAAGATGGTGAGAAGACAGAGTGACTTCCCAATAAGGAAACTGAGGCAGGAAGATACAGTCCTTTGAGACAACTTTTACTACAGTTGTCTGTCTGTAGAAACAGCATGGATTTTCCTGAACTACTGTATGAACTCTATGCACAGATAGGAAAACTTTATCCATAGAGTGGAGACAGGGTTATGGTGACCTGGATGCCCTGAACAGAACTAGGGTCTCCCCCACCCCCACTCCTCTCTGCCAGAAGATACAACAGGTTCTAGGAAGCACAGGATATCAGGTCTGTTGACTGTGGTACCCCAGTACTAGTGTAGTATAGCAGTGTCAGACAGACATTCAAACAATCCTCGATGCTCAACTCTCTTCCCATGAAAGATACTCCCTGCCCCATCAAGCCTCACATCTGCTCTCAGCTTTACTTACCATATAGATATTGGTGTAGTCTGACCCTTCTGCTGATGCCCTGACATCCTTCCAGACAATTACTGAGGACTGGCAAGTGCTGTCTCTGGCTTAATTGGGCCCCCAGCATCTCTGCAGCTTTATTTCCCCTACCTGCTAATTGGTCTCCTGTCTCCAGTCACTCCCAGCCAAACTTGTCCTGCATGCCTCTGACATAATTATCTAACTGTTTCTCTCTCATCATGCTGTTCCTCTAACTAAAACCCTTGGTTAGCCCTCTATGTCCTCCAGCCTGATTTCCCGATTTGACCGAACCCCAGTTTTTGTCAGCTCGATTCATCTCCCACTACACTCGCATGGCATCATCTTACCCACACCAGGAAAGTCACCATTTCTCAAAAACTCAGCAATGATTTGCCTCTGTGCATTCTAACCTGCCATGATTTTGTCATTCTCACTCTCTTCTGAGGGGAATTCTACCTTTCTTTCCAAGTATATCTCAAATACTACTTTACCTCTCTCCACTCAGACAAGAAAGGATTTTTCTCTATGCTCCCAGGGACTCTTCTAATGTGTCTTCACTGTACATTTCTGAAATGTAGTTCTCCCCTTACTTGAATTGCAAACTGACCAAGGGTCTGACACATTCCCTTAGCCATCATTTAGTTTGTTCCCAATTTTACATTGGATGCATATGGTATTTAAACTTCTTAGTGGCATCAATCCTCATGGCTGGTACCTAGTGTTTATTGAACAAATGAATGAGAAGTTAATATTTGAACTAGCAAGAGTAGGAATATATGGTTGATCTACAATGTTCATTTGCTCCTTTTTTGATTGTGTGTTCATCACAGTGCCAAGCAGTGTGTACCTCTGGGTTTGTGATTTGCAACTTGGGAACAGCCCTTGAAAATACTTAGCTTCCTAAGCCACTTACAGTCATACCTGGCTCAATCATACTTTGTGTCCAGAGCTGGACCTGGGATTTCTCACTATCTGATTGGCTCTTGTGGAAAAAAATGTCACCTCTTTTGTCATAATTCTTAATTATTGTCATCATTTCCCTTTCTTTGTTACTGAGAATCATAGCGAAATCAAAGTGGCTGGCAATTGAGTGAAAGAAGATTTGAATGTGTGCTTAAGCGGAAATTCCTGTAGCTGTTTTCTTTTTTGTGCATATAGCAACACCTAGTGGCTTTATGTATTATTTCAGAGACTTTCTAAAAGTCTTGTTTCCTTTTCTTTGCTTGTTTTCCTTCATTAATTCATAAAAATAGATGTTGAGCAATAAATGTTGATCTAAAAAAATCATTCCCCAATTAAAAAATAATTTGAATACTTTACATAACATTTTATAAATTTAATAAGGTCTGGGACTCTAATAGAAGCCTTTTGTGGGAAATCATTCTTCCTTTTCATAAGTATAGAATCTTCTGTTCATATATGTGTACATTTGCTATATTGTAGAAACATTTATATATTTTGAAATCTTTAGATAAAAATGCCTCACATGTATCCTATCAATTTTACTTTTCTAGGAAGGTATTCATACGTACCTTGGTAACATGGAATCATAGTTACAAATGCAAATTACTGCTTTGAATATATACATTCCAATGAAATTTTAATGGGTAATTTACCATACCTTAATTTGTTCTAGATAAACATTTACATCAGCTCTTTAGTTTCCTTAAAAAGTATGTTATTTTCCTTCCTTACTTATTGAATATAACAGGACTTATTGCAGCTAAATCAAAGGGAGAATTTGGGGAAAGCGCACCTCTGTCCTCTCATGCTGCTGGCATTGTTTATTTTTACAATTCTTTCCCCTCCTATTTTTTTAATCTGTACTTCTGATTTCTGTGATAAAGTTTCTGTTCTGCTTTGGACTAGGTTCAGGAAACCAACTCACCAAGTAAATAGTTTAGTAGTATCCTATTTCCCCAGGCTCTTGATTTTTGTGCTGTCTCTATTACACTTTCCTAACTACACTAATTCACACATACCTAGATTTTGAGAATGGGCATGGTCCACTAGAGGAAAATGCAGCCTTAGTGGTGTTATTTTTTCTGCTGATTAAGCTATTGGGCAGCCTTTGTTGTACTTTACTGCCAGGTAGCACACAAGCAAATTGAGTCATTCAACAGGTATTCATTGTGTATCTATTCTGCTGCATGGTTAACAAGAACACACATACATAGACTTTTTTCTTGTGCCTGGTCAGACACACCTTGATTGACAATTTCTTATATGTGAGCCCTCCATTCAAATAGTTTTATTAAGATCATCCAGCTTAAAAGTTCATAAAACTTTTAAAGTTCATGACTTGATATGCTTTTATGGCTAAATAATGTTTTATGTTTTGTGGGGAAAGTTAGAAAGAAAGAAAGGAAAGAAGGAGGGAAAGAACAAATATAACAAGGTTGAGTGAGTAGAATAGGAGGATCTGGGAGGAGGTGGGGTAGGGGAGAAACAAATATATGAAAATTAAATTAAAAAATTATACGTAAAGTTTAATTTTTTAGTTGTTAATATGAACTTTAAGCTGCTTAAGATGACTTCCCTCCTCAGAGTCATTACCTCTCCCACCTCATGGAATCTGAAGTAAGAACAGAGTGGTGTGTTTATAATGACAATAGGTGCATGTATGCTTACCCCATAAAATCATGTTGCCTAGTTATGCCATAGCTCTCTTTGCTCTGTGATATCACACAGTTCTCAGAATCCATTCCTGATGTTAAATTGATCTACAGCACAAGAATGTCATGAACTCCTTCTATAGCCCAGACTGATCTTAAACTACTAGTAGGATTACAAGTCTGTGGCAGTAGACCTGCCTAAATGATAATTGTATTTCACTGCAAATATCTTTTAAATTTCTGTTTCATGTATAAAAATGTTATAAAGATACTTTGTAATATTTATTCAGTTCCTAGCTTGATTTTTAAATCAAACTTGATTTCCCCTAAATATCCAGTACGTAAATGCATAGGATTTATTATTCCTAAATTTGGTTCAGTCATTTCATCCAAGAAGGAAAATGTCAAGCCTTTGTGACTACTGATTTGAAGGTTTATTGGCTTTCTCTTTAGTGTACCCCGTTTCTTGGTGGTACATTAGCACAGTGTGCTTGACAGTCAAGTGTGGTAAGAGAGGCGAGCTTACAATAGAGGGCAAATTAATTAAGGGCTCTGCAGCTTTTCTATGGTAAGTATCACTGACTGAAGTGATCATGGCTCTTTAAAACATCCAAAGTGACCACAAAGTTTTCAAATATTTGTTCCCACTCTATAGCCTGTAACACTGCTAGAAAAACACCCTTCTTCCTCAGCTATCAAGTGAAGTTCAGTGGGAAGAGCATGAAGTATATATTTGTAACTTATGTTGCATTTTCCTTTAAAGTGAAAAAATAACTATTCTCCCTAGAAAATCTGACTTCATTATTCAGGAATGCAGGAGAAACACACTGATTTGGGACTTACAAGAATACTCCTCAATTTTCATTAATTCATTTAGTATTTTTAATTCATCTACTGAGATGAATATGTCATCCAATACAGAAATGTTTATTTGTAGCACAAAAGTAAAAGAGGAAATGTATATTCTGTAAAGAATCCTGGAGAGTATAATTTTAAGTGGTTTATTAATAAGTATTGTTAATAATGAAAATAATAGGTGAGAATAGCAGAATGTTAAATGTGTACCAGCCTAACATTTCATAAGAGAAGAGTTTCTTCAGGTAGATACTAGCCTCCTTAAGATTAGGGCTTACGCTATACATATGTCAAAACTCTGAAAAAGAAGAATTTGACTTCAGGTTTTTTTTTTTTCCCCAGAATTATCTTCTCAGAGCTCATTTGTGTTTTTGTGTAGTCGTGTAACAGGAAATGTTGAGGCCACATGGTACAGTGAAGTAGGTATTCTCTGGATTTGTGACAGATAGGCTGCAATAAAATGTTAATCTTTGTACATGTTTGAAAATACCAAGCTGTCTTTCTATTGATGTCATTATTTAGCCCTTGAATGGTCACTTGCATAAAACTTTGTATAGTGAATTAGTTTTTCTTTGTTGCTATGATGTAATATCATGAGCAAAAGCAACTTAAAGAAAAGTTTATTTTGGCTGACAGCTCCAGCGGGCTGGAGTCCACAGTGGCAGGGAAGGCATGGCATGCCAGCAGAACCAGGAAGCTAGCCTATAACATCTTTATCTACACACAGGCAACAGAGTAAGCAGGAAACTAAGCAAGCCTATAAACCCTCACCTATTCTCCAGTGACAAACTTCCTCCAGCAAGGTGATAACCTCCAGAAGTTTCCATAACCTTCCCAAACTGCACCACCACCGTTCGAACACATGAGCCTATCATGGACATTTCTCATTTAGGCACACTCAGAAATTATGTTTTGTAGTGAGATTATAAGGGTAGGGATGCTTCCTTAACAAGCAGGGTGAGGTGGCCTCAGTTATGGGCTTCGTTAGCTGTTAGTGGGACACTTTGCCATAGTGGAGCTGACAAGTTGGGCTCCAGAGCAAGAGGAAGCTCTTAGCCCTCATGTAATTAATGAACTGAAGGGGCTGATATGTGGGGGCCCCCCATACTGGAGGAGTAGAATATGTGGGAGAGGGCATAAAGGGTGGGGAGGAGGGAGAGGACTGTGATTGAGATGTAACTTGAATTAATAAAAAAGTATTTTTTTAAAAGGATGGCGATGCTTTAGGTGGCATTTGTGTCTGCTGTTGTCATGATGCTCAGGCAATCTATCTTTCTTTCAGGCATCCACTGGTCCTTGCAGGCCTGATATTTCAGAGTCACCTGAGTTGGGTCAGAAGTCACCATTGTTTCAGTTTGCTGAGGTAATGTTTGCATCTTACACCTAATTAATCAGAGAGTCATTTATAAAGCAAACTTAAATTTGGGCTAATGACAGCAAAGGAAAACAGCACAGAACTCTACTCAGCTCAATTAATTATAAATGGGAACGTATAATCAAAGATTGTAAGAGATATGGGAATCCAGGGGCTTTTTGTTTGATTAGTTTTGAGACAGAGTCTCCCTATATAGCCAGGCTGGCATGAAATTCTTGATTCTGCCTGAATTTGCCAACTGTAGGGATTACAGACATGCATTGCCCTGTGGTGTTCTAGAGATTTTAGTTCAAACATAACTACATGTTTATAGGAACTTCTTCTATCATACTATTATGATTAAACTAGAATTATTATTATTATTATTGTTGTTGTTGTTTTAGTAATGGCACAATTGGGATCTTTATTTAGGTGTTTGCATTTTCTTTTTCTTTTTTTTCTGTTACAACATTCTTTTTTTTTAAATACTTTATTTTTTTTCTTCAAGTTACATCTCAATAACAAACCCCTCCCTATTCCCCCTTCCTATCCCGCCCTTCCACCCTCTTCCCCCCAGAAGTTTCCCCTTTCAGTCCAACAGATAGTTCCTTCTCTTATAACAGTAAGTATTATACAAAACAACAGATATAAATATGCGACATTTATGAGAGTTAAATGGCCCAGTATACCTTCCCAATGTCCAGTTTATACATATTTGGCCCCTGACTTTAACATTCTACTATATAACCATCTCCTTGAGTTTAAAGGTCTATATGTGACTCAACATTCATACTAACTTGCAACACACTTTTAAGAGTATCTTCTTAGATCTATAACACCCTCTTGATTCCTAAACAACTCAAAATTTAACTATGAGACTCTAGCTGTCTATTCTTCAACCACCTCAGAGACCTGAGAGGGATAAATATATCTGCTTATATAGGAAGTGCAGGGCCTGCAGCTTCCAAAACTAAGAAAGGACATACCAATGACTGCCTGGACAGTTCCCATTTTCTCTCCATACATTCCTGCATCAGTCTTCAGCCTTTGGGTCCTGTTTCTCTGACAGACATTTGTTGTAGAGCAGGGATTATGAAGGACTTACCTACCCTGTCTTGGCAGAGTTAGGCTGTCGACTTCCCTGCTACCAAGTTTTGTCCTTTTTGGACAGCAGTCTGTCTGCAGTTGGAGCAAGGGGTTTTTTCATGCCAAGAGATAGGCTTGCCACTAATTCAACCATCTTACAGTGGAGGTTCTTCGATGCTTATCTTCTACTTGGAGTAGAATAGGGGGTGCTGTCAGGCGCTGATATGTCTCGATATAAAAAAAAATCTTGATTTAAGATAACATCTTTGAATGCCATATTCTGC
>CAJQZJ010032464.1:15072764-15119882 GCA_907164525.1 Lophiomys imhausi
TTTTTTTTTTTTTTTTTTTTTTTTTTTAGGAAATGTAAACAAACTTTTTTTTTTTTATTTTAAATACTTTATTTTTTTTCTTCAAGTTACATCTCAGTCACAAAACCCCTCCCTATTCCCCCTTCCTATCCCGCCCTTCCACCCTCTTCCCCCCAGAAGTTTCCCCTTTCAGTCCAACAGATGGTTCCTTCTCTTATAACAGTAAGTATTATACAAAACAACAGATATAAATATGCCACATTTATGAGAGTTAAATGGCCCAGTATACCTTCCCAATGTCCAGTTTATACATATTTGGCCCCTGACTTTAACATTCTACTATCTAACCATTTCCATGAGTTTAAAGGTCTATATCTGACTCAACATTCATTCTAACTTGCAACACACTTTTAAGAGTATCTTCTTAGATCTATAACACCCTCTTGATTCCTAAACAACTCAAAATTTAACTATGAGACTCTAGCTGTCTATTCTTCAACCACCTCAGAGACCTGAGAGGGATAAGTATATCTGCTTATATAGGAACTGTTTAATGGGTTTTGGAGGTTAGCCCCAGGGACTTCCTACTTTTCCTTTTCTGTATCCTTCTTCCTCTCCTATGTAGGAGTGCATAGGGGCCTCCTGTTTCTATCTTACACGAGCAGCCTGGCCATTGGGTTTCAGGAATGCTTTTTGCCCCTTTTGCCTCTAAGCTTCCTGCTGTTGCTCACCAGAATTTCTGTTTCGTTGCTCTAATTTCTATGAGCTGTTATAACCTGTTCCCTGTATGGAAGTCACTCTGCTAGGTTTGCATTAAGTTGTTTCTGCTTAGCCAGTTAAACTGACCGGCGCATAAACCAGCTTCATTTTCTATTTGCAGTGATTTTTGTTGTTTACATTTCTTTATGAAGGTGAGAGAATGCTGTTTGTTGGTATACAGCATGCCATCTTCAGGGTTCAACAAGACTTTTGACAACCAATCATATGCCTTCTGAACAGAATAAGAGATGGGATTATAAAACATTCTTAGATGGCTGAGGTTTATTAATGTTCAAAACAAAACGTGAAAAGAGTCTGGAAGTGTACCAGAAGACTGTGCCTTTGTCACTGTCCTACTCAGCATTGTTACCAAAGGTTTAGGAAAAGTCATTAAAACACTGTTATCAAATGTGTGGCTGACATAAAGCTGGAAGATAATTCAAACTTTGATAGGGTAAGTAAGGCTTACTTGATGGGAAGTCACTCATCTAGTTACTAGGTACATGACTTTATACAAATGTAGAATTGAAGAGACAAAGCTTCCTAGCATATTATGTTGATAAAGAAATCTGAGACTTTAACTGACCATAATCTCAGTAGGAACCAAAGTATGATACATTTAGGAAAAATGAAAGAGTTCATCTCTGGGCACCGTTAAAAACTACTTAGTATCCCTAATGAGAGCTCTGTGTCTTAAGTGGTATACTACAAGAAGGCTAAGAGTATCATTTAAGGAGAATATTGCCACATTGAAATAACTGTTCTCCCCAGTCATTATGGAGGTCTTATAATTTATAAGTATTTGCACTCATTGGCTGTTTTCATCACAATACCCCAGTCAAGGCTGTACTGTTATCTACTGCTCGGCTTGCTTTTGTTCCTGTGAGTAAAAACTGCTTTAGATTTAACTGTGTAACTTTAGATAAATTCTGAAGTTTGGTTATGAACTCAGTTTTATTCAGTAAAGTCTTTTCTTACATTAGGAACTATAAAAACTAGGATAATCAGTTTTTACTCAGTATTAAAGTTGTCAAGCTTGGAATAGCTTTGCCTCAGGACCCAGCCATGCCACTTCTGGGAATACACCCAAATGACTCCTCACAGAATCATAAGGAAGTTTCCTCATCTATGTTCGTAGCAGCCTTATTTGTAATAGCTAGAAACTGGAAACAACCCAGATGCCCCTCAACTGAAGAATGGGTTAAAGAACTGTGGTACATCTACACAATGGAATATTACTCAGCTATCAGAAACAATGAAATTATGCAATTTGCAGCCAAATGGATGGAACTAGAGAAGCTCATCCTGAGTGAGCTAACCCAGACTCAGAAGGATGCACATGGCATCTATTCACTTATAGTAGGATTTTAACTATATCGTACAGGATATCTGTACTACAACCAACACATCAAAAGGAACATGGACATAGACTTTTTATTTTTTGTTTGTTTTTGTTTGCTTGTTTGTTTGTTTTAGTTTTCTCTCCCTGTCAATGAGACACTTTGCCCTAGTGGTGCTGCCTTGTAGGCCTCCAGTGTATGAGGAAGCTCTTGGCCCTCATATGACTTCTGAACTGGGGCGAGGGACTGATATGTAGGGACACTCCACTCCAGAGGAGTGGGATAGAAGGGTTGGGGGTAGAGGGTGGGAGGGTGGGGCTGGGAAGGGGGGAAAGAGGACAATATGATGGAGATGTAACCTGAAGCAACAAATAAATAAATTTATTTATTTAAAAAATATTAAAACAAAAAAAGTTCTCAAGCAAACCTACACACTCACACAATAGGTTGTAACCTGTCTTTATGCATAAGTCAATTAACTCTCAAGAAGACTATGTAATGTGAACCTTTATATTGGAAAGAAGGTTCTATTAGGCAACCCAGTGACATCCAACTCAGGGTCAGATTTGGGTTTTGGTTAGTGAACAGATTTTTGATTTATGGTTTTTAATAGAAGAATTTGTTTTACTTTTATAATTTTTACCTCCAACAATATAATTGTTTTCCTTATAATTTAGGATTACCACACTCTATTTGGGAAGGATGGGGCAGCTTCTAAGAGCCTGAAACAGGGAAGTAAGGCATAACTAGTGCTTCGTGTAATTACCTACACAAGAAATATTATGCTATTTTCCAGTATATGTCCCCAGAGTGAATATCTGTATGTGTTCCATTTCATACCTAGCTTAGAGTCCTATCAAAGGTGATAAGGAGAGTCATTTTGAAATATATTGAACAGAGAATAGTTTGCAAAGTACTATTAAGTTTGCTAAATTGAATCTGTGTTGCAGATGCAAACTGTTGTCCTAATACCACAAAAGTTGGTGCTTAGATAAGAAAAGTCCCTGACATGACCTGTGAAAGACATCTAAAGTGACAACAGCTTAAGAAACATAAAATTTATCTTAGGAATGTCATTTTGACCTACTTCTAGAACTACTATATTGAGCCCACATGGGATAGTTTACAAATAATTAGGGCTAGAATTGTTGAAAATAAAAATTATTTCAAAATTTTCTCAGTAGGGTCAAACATGCAGGGAAGAATTATTATGTTAGTGTTCTAGCATTAACGTAAGATAGCACATGCTTCAGGTGTGTTTCTGTTTCAGTTCAGTAAAGGAAAGGGCCCAGTATGCATGGTTACTTACTGAGTTTTAAAAGTTAACTTATGTGATTTCCAGAGGAAGACAACTCCGTTGCACATCCTTCTTAGTTCACATCTTCCCTGTGAATTGTCTGAAGCACTGGCTGCTCTTGTCATCTTGTTAATTTTTTTTTAAGTGGCAGTATCTGCCTCTGCAGTGGTCCCAATTCCTTCCTACCCTAACACAACAGAATTCTTCCAGAAAGGCTTGTAATCTGTTAAAAGTACTAAGGTGGAGAAATGGGAGAAATGAGACAAAGGGCATCTGGTACTTAGTCCAGTGTATCACCCATTCAAAGCTGAGTTTCACATCTGTGGACAGTCCTAACTACTTGCCATTGGGGAACATGACGGTCCTGTAAAACAGAAAAGTTTCCAGCTCCTGGGCTGATTTGTGCTGATTCGGCAAGCCCCAGTGCTCTTTCCCTGCTCTCCATGCTGCTAATGCACAGAAAATTCCATATGTTACAGCTACTTTGTCCTGTGCTGCCCTTGACCAAATCAACATCATTGGCCTCTTGGTAAATTCCTCAAGGAGAAACCTGACCTCGTAGTTTCTTTATGTCTTTAGTGTCCTCTTGGGGCCTGGCACTGGAGAATTTATAGTTAAGTGTTTATGAGTGGAAACTGAGATATAGAAAATAGTTTACAATAAGCTGTAATTTCACCTCCTAGAACGTAGACTAAGAGTTTCAAGGTAATAGATAGCTGAAGATGAAGGTAAATAACTTTCCTCTTAAATGTCCTCTTTGTGACAAATGGGGGTAAAGAATTTTTAAAGTTGACCAAATTTAGAGCAGATGTATTTTGGCATTCAGAAATTTTCAAATTCTACAAAAATGTGCATGTGTAGTAAAAATATGTATTGTTCTATATAATGTGCCCAGTCCATATTCAAATGCATGAATATTCTGGGAGCAAAAATACAGTCACAAGTAAGTGTGATAAACTGCTTAAGACATAAGCAGTTCCAGTTGGTTTGGCTCAGACTCTACAGCCAGGTTCAGATGAGATTGGGTTTATCATTAGATGAGAAACCAGTGTTTTCAGAACTTCTGTGTTTTTAGAGCTGTCTGTTAGCGTCTGAAGACATATAATACATGCTCACTAATTGAAGCCTTTCATGTTACTTAATGAGTCATTGTAACATTTCTAATTTCAAGTGGATTAGTGAAGTTACTGCTGTTTTCTTTTTTCTCTGGGGTTTGGGGGCCAAACATTGGAACAGAGTATGGGGATTATTAAATACTGACAAAAGTATGTCATCTCACCGAGCCTCACAAAAATCCTCCAAGATAAGATCTGTCCAGTTTATAAAGGTCTCAGAGCAATAAGGAGTGAAATTGTGTGATAGACAAGTATAAAACTAAGAGCCAAACTTGTCTTTAAGCTCCTGAATTCATCCTTATCAGATCTAATTTTCTTCAGAAACATTTCTGATGATGCTAGGAAATAATTCAGGAATGTTTATCTCTAGTTCAATAGAGTTAGTTTGGCAGAAGTGAGCTGATCACTGTAAAGTTTGTGACTTTTCTGAAATTTTAAAAGATATATTTAAAAAGTTAAAGCTAATTTTGATTATAAAATAATGAAGATGTTTGGTATTCTCCCTCTTTTGTTTTAACTATTTAGATGTGTCTGGCATCAGAGGGGATGAAAATGGAAGAAACAAAACTAACAAAATCAAAAGAATCAGATGGTGGAAGAATTAAGGAAATGGAAAAAGGGAAGGAAGAGAGAGACATAAAAATACAGAAAACCAATGAAACTGGGTTTCAGAAGAAAGCAGAATTTGAGAAGTCAGCTAAGGACAATTTCAGAGAGCCTAAAGACTTAAGAGACACTGCACAGCTACAAATGCATGATACAATGGCTATCAAAATGGAAGACCCCAGAGACATTAGAAAGGAGTCAGAGGACGATCAGAAATACAGTCACTTCCCTGATTTTTCCTACTCTGCCAGTAGCAAGATAATAATTAGTGATGTCCCAAGTAGAAAAGATCACATGTGCCACCCTCATGGAATTATGATCATCGAAGATCCCACCACACTAAACAAACCAGAAAAGATAAAAAAGAAAAAGAAGAAAAATAAACTGGATCGACATGGAAATGACAAGTCCACACCCAAGAAGACCTGCAAGAAGAGGCAGTCATCAGAATCTGACATTGAGAGTGTCATGTACACCATCGAAGCTGTTGCAAAAGGAGACTGGGGTGTTGACAGAGTCGGAGAAACCCCAAGAAAGAAAGTCCGTACTTCCGCAAGTGGCAAGGGAGGCATTTTGGATGCCAAGCCACCAAAGAAAAAGGTGAAATCGAAAGAGAAGAAGGTTTCCAAGGAGAAGTGCTCAGACATTACCAAAGAGTCACGACCTCTGGATTTCCTTAATATTTCTGCCAGCAAGAGCATTCCTGGGGAGGTGCCAGAGGGCATCAAAGCAGAACCATTGACCCCCACAGAGGATCCACTGCCACCCAGCCTTCCAGGACAGGCCAAGCCTGAGGACAATGACTGTCACAGAAAAACAGAGACCTGTGGCTCCAGGAAATCTGAGAGGTCTTGCAAAGGTGCTCTTTATAAAACCCTAGTATCAGAGGGCATGCTCACCTCCCTGCGAGCTAATGTTGACAGAGGTAAGTAGACTTCTACAAACCCGAAAGGACTACAAGGCTTAGCAGAGCCTTTTGAGACCTATTGAAAGAAATCATCAGGAACAGTTGAATATCAAACTACTACCTTGTATGAGTCATTCATGTGTCATATCCATTTCATTTTACCTGCATACTTCTTAGCCCTGTTAAGGGAAGGTCTGTATTGTTTTATAGGCAGTCATCATAGAGAAATTGCAAGTAACTGCATTGTTGTTTCTGTTGTGGCCTAGCTTCATTTTGAAGGGTCAGTATTGAATGTTGCTTTTAGCTTGAGTATTTAAACTGATGGAATTTCCTGAATGACACAATAAATTTGATAGAATCCCTTACCTGTAGGCTCCATAAGCAAATATCCTATAAAAAACCAGCACTTTTGTTAGGTAATCAAAACCACAACTGAAATGTTATTTAAAACATGTAGCATCTATAGAGTGTTTTATATGTATTCATTTTATCTTGAAATATCTTGCTAGGGAAATTTTCTTTGTGAGCTAATTCCAAAAAGAGATGTGTGGTTCTTAGGTCAAATAAGCCCTAAGCAGAGAGAGGTTGGGAGTACATAGGATGTCTCTTAGTGAGTCTTGAGAAATGTAGGATTAATATTGTCTGTCAGCAAGACTCTCACGCTTTAGGCTGGTTCTCAAATGGAAAAAAATGGTAGCAACGTCTTGATTTCTAGAGTACCTGGTAGATTATGGTACTAAGATTCTTAGTAAGAAAGTAATACTCTTTTCTGCAGTTCCTTTATTAATAGTAGCCCAACTCTAATCGCTTCGGGCACTGATAGCTACAAAACCATCATAGAAATGATAGGTAGAGTGGTCAGGAAGTTACTTGCAAAGACCCGAGCTGATCTCCAGCCCTAGGATTCTGAGAAAATCCCTTCTCTTGGGTTTCCTAGGGAAACGAAGCTCAGGAAAAGGAAACTCTTCTGATCACGAAGGGTGTTGGAGTGAAGAGAGCTGGACATTTAACCAGAGTGGGACCAGTGGGAGCAAGAAGTTTAAGAAAAAGCTAAGGGAAGACTCCTTCCTTGGGTAAGTGCCTGCAAGCACAGGTGACCCTCACTGCATACCCTACTGTGGCAAGAGTATTAAGTAGGTCTAAGACACTGCTTATTCTTTTTCTCTTAGCCCTTGTCTTAATATAAACCCCCTACAGAAAGCAGGTCAGAGTTAATTACTTGATTCCTGCTCTGAACCAGTCATATGAATGGTAATATCATTTATACTTTAGATATGGTAGAAACTATATACATTTTAAGCCTGGTCCTGAGTTTGAATCAAGGTCCACCACAGTGCAGTATATGTAGATACTTTATTATCAATCATGAGGACCCATTTTACCATCTGGAGCTTAGGATGCGTTTTATTTGTGCATTTACATTTTGTACATTTTATGTCATTATTTGTGTTTTAGTATTATATGTGTTCAATATTTCTAAATATAGGTACATATGTTTATAAAATAATGATAGCTGGGTAATGTGAAATAATTAAGTTAGCCCCACTTTCTAACTTTGATATATCTAAACAGCCTCCTGTTACTCCAAGAAAAATTATTCTGATATACATTATACATTGAATGTAGTACTGAGGAAGCAATGTTACATATCACTATAAAATCACTTAGGATTATTATTTCATGATTACTGTTATGCCAACACACTTAGTATCAATCAATATAAAGGATTTTATTAGTAAGTTGGTAGAGACAGTACTTTATATTGGTGAGAAAATTATCTACATATTCACTTGTACTGTTTTGAATGTCCTTTGAAATTTCACATTAGTCTAATATGAAAAGAATACATTGAATGGAAATCTCCATATTTTTATAAGTATTTTTTAAATATGCAAATTTTATGTATTGGGTATATTATGTTTGCTTTATTCTTAATATTTGCATTTCTATTTATGGAAAATGTAATTTCTTCCTTGGAAATAAAGTGCTTTAAAATCTAGCTAATTCTGAGACTGCAGAGCATCATAAAGTGGGAAGGTGGAGCCTCATGGTGCACATACTTCAGTATTACTTTAAAACACGTTTTAAGATTATACTGAAATAATATATTTAGTAGTTTAATTTCTAGTATTTTAAAAGCAGTACTTTAAGTTAGCTTTACTTACAATATGCTTAAGTGATGATATGAAAATCCTCCATTTGTTGTTGTTAAGTGATACTTTGAAACATAGAGTACATTTCTGTTGTTTTGTATTGTGTTTATAGTTATAAGAGAAAGAACCATTTGTTGGACTGAAAAGGAGAGCTGCTGGGGGGAAAAAGAAATACCTTAAACTAAAAAAAAAAGGTAGATGACAGGGGGTTGAAGGGGAGGAGGGTGGAAGGGTGGGACTGGAGATGGGAGTAGGGAGGGGATTGTGATTGAGATGTAACTTGAAGAAATAAAAAATAATTTTTTTTTAAGAAAAAGGTGATCCTAGGACATTCTAGACAATACTGTGTATTTTCTAGAACTGCCAGTACTTTGTGAGTCTAAATACAAGCCAGGTCAGGAGGCAGCTCATGATAAAAGTAGGGAAATTAAGTAAGCACAAGAGCTGAGGAGATAGTTCAGCTGTTGACTTGTTGGCCATTGTGGCATGAAGAGCCAAGTACAGTCCCAGAGCCCATGTCAAAAAAAGCATGGTAGCAAACCCAACACTAGGAAGTCAGAGACAATGAATCCTGGGGTGCACTGGCTAGCTAGACCTAATCAGCATGCTCCAAGCCAACTAAGAAGAGTCCCTGTCTCAAAAAACAAGATGGATGGCTCTTGAGAAACAACACCTAAGGTTGTCTAGCCTTCCCACACATATATACACATGTGGACACACTCACTGATGTGGTACTAGTTAGCAGCAAGCATTAAGCTGGCCAGTAAAACTGATGATTCCACCATAACAATGAGGTGAGCTGGGCATGGAGGCACGCGCCCATATTCTTTGGAAGCAGAAGTATGAAGCTCATGGATTCAAGGACAGCAAGGCCTTCCAGGTCAGTCTAAGGTACACAGCAAGACCTTGTCTCCAAACCTAACTTGATCAATTAGTTAAACAATTGTAAGAGTGATATTTCATCATTTTCTGAGAAACAGGATAAATGAACTACTCTTTGAAAAATCTATCTCAAGAGAATAGTTGGGCATGGGGGTATGTATGTGAGAAGTTCAACACATCTAAAGCTGCCCTCCTTTTCCCATTTCCTGTCTACTAAGCTTGGCAGGTCTACAGCTTCACCCAGCTGTCTGCAGTATATCTTTGTTAGTAATTCTCATTGAACAAAAGCCAGCAGCCAGCCTAGGAGCCAGCAGGCATGCCGCCATTGCTATGCTGGGCCCTTGGAGACAAAACCAGCCCAAGGATTCCCTAACTTTACCAGTCATTTGTGGTTTTCACTTAAAGTGGTATCACCTCTCTTGCCAGTATTCATTGAAAACTGGCTTTACTTTGCTAGTTGAATGTTGTTCCTGATTGAGTCACCACTCTAGAATTTCTTTCCTAACATTCAAATTTTGTGTATTTTTTCATTAATTTATTTATATGCTTTACATCGCAATCTCAGCTTCCCCTCTCTCCTCTCCACCCAGTCCCTCCCTCACCTCTCCCCTCTCCCCTCTCTCATCTATCCCTCCCTTTCTCCTATTGAGGCTAGACATAGCAGCTCAGTTAGGGGAAAGGGATCCAAAAGCAGGCAACAGAATCAGAGATAGGCCCTGCTCTAGTTGTTAGAGGTCCCACATGATGACAAAGCTGCACATTTGTTACATATGTGTAGGGGACCTATGTAGGCCCATGCATGCTCTTTGGTTGGTGGTTCAGTCTCTGTGGGCACCCATGGGCTCAGGTTGATTCTGTAGGGTTTCTTGTGGTATTCTTGACCTCTCTGGTTCCTTCCATCCTTTCTCTTCCTCTTCCACGAGACTCCCTGAACTCTGCCTAATGTTTCGCTGTGGGGCTCTGCATCTGTTTCCATCAGCTGCTGGGTGAATGAAGCCTCTCAGAAGACAGTTATGCTAGATTCCTGCTTGCAAGTATAGCAGATTATGGTTAATAGTGTCAGGGATTGGCTCTCTCTCTCATAAGATGGGTCTCAGGTTGGGTCAGTCATTGACCATTCCCTCAAGTTCTGCTTCATCTTTATCCCTGCACATCTTGTAGGCAGGACATATTTGAGGTAGAAGGTTTTGTTGGTGGGTTATCCTCATCCCTCCATTGGAAGTCTTGCCTGGTTACAGGTGGTGGCCATTTCAGGTTCCATACCCTGTTGCTAGGAGTCTTAGGTAGGGTCATCCTCAGAATTCATGGGAGTTTCCTAGGTTCCTGGCTCATCCCGGGGCTTGCCCCCACCCCACCAATTTCAGTTTTCTCTCCTGTCCTCCCCAAACTTGATCCCTCCTGTCTCCCTCCGCACCCTCATTTCCCACTCATTTCCTTCGCTCCATCTACCTACAATGCATATTTCATTTCCCCTTCTGGGTGAGTTTCAAGCATTCTCCCCTGGTCCCTCCTTGTTACTTAGTTTCTTTGGGTCTGTGGATTGTAGATGGTTATTCTGTACTTAATGGCTAATATCTACTTATGAGTGAACACATACCATGTGTGTCTTTCTGAGTCTGGATTACTTCACTCAGGATGATTTCTTCTAGTTTCATCCATTGGCGTGCAAATTTCATGGTGTCCTTGTTTCTGATAGCTGAGTAGTATTCCATTGTGTAAATGTACCACAGTTTCTTTATCCATTCTTCAGTTGAGGGATATCTTGGTTTTATCCAGTTCTAGCTATTATGAATAAAGCTGCTATGAACATGGTTGAGCAAGTGCCCTTGTGGTATGGTGAAGCATCTTTCGGGTATATACCTAGGAGTGGTATAGCTGGTTCTTGAGGTAGAGCTATTCCCAATTTTCTGAGAAACTACCAAACTGATTTCCAAAGTGATTGCATATGTTTTAATCAAACACTAGTCAGTAACTTTATTGAAAATCTCAACTTATAAGACTTTATGTATATCATACTACCTATAAGCTTGCAAATGCATATGAATGCTTAGAATGAGACCTGACTGAATACAGTTTGTAGTCTTCAGTGTTATGAGACTAAACCATGTCAGTGGAGAGCATGTCAAAGTTTCCACTTCAACCATTCTGTGTTTTCTGTATGAGGATTTATATTGATAAGTTTTTTTCAAGAATTTCCAAAAAGGTGTTTCCCCCCCTTGGGTAGATTTATTTTAATGCCCTAATTCCTAATTTAATGCCCTAATTGAAAACAGGGATCCTGTTTTCAAGTTGAAATACTTAAAAATATATCATTTATTGTTTTCTGTTTAAATATTTGGTCTTTTGCTAATTGAATGCCCTCTCTCTGTTTAATAGTTCTGCAAAGCTGGATGAGGAATTTGAAAAGAAATTCAACAGCCTCCCTCAGTATAGTCCTGTTACATTTGACCGGAAATGTGTACCTATTCCAAGAAAAAAGAAGAAGACTGGAAACATGTCCTCAGAATCGACTAAAACCAGCAAAGGTTAGCAGTGGCCTCTCAACTCCTTACGCTGTATCAGAACTTCAGCTGCCCCTCAGCTAACTTCAGCTCCCTCTAGAGAACTGCAGTGATTAGATTTAGAGTCAAGGCGGCAGGAAGGTAGAATTGCAAGTATATTTCCAAAACTCTCTTGGTCCCTGACTCCTTTCTCCTTCCTTTCCTCCTTAATTCTCCTTAGCCTCTATCTTTGTGTCATGTGTACACATTTGCTCTTAAAGGTGTCCCCAGGCTTTTCCACATGTGTTACTCGTGGTTACATGCTTATGTTGTTGTTCTTCAGAGCTCTCTTGGAGTTTTGAGTTTCTGTTGAGAAGAATCCTCTGACTAATTCTTCTATTTGGTAAATCTGCAGGAGAACAGGCTCTGGGACTCTGCAAACCTTCGCTTTGCCTATGAAGTAGATACTGTTTTTTATTTTTAGTAGGGACCAAATCAAAATAAACCTACCTAGAGTACTCCAGTAATATACTTCGATTTGTTAAATTTGAAAAAGTGCTTTGTTTACATATTTGTTTTCAAGAGCATCAGGTTTTTACTGTGTCAGGTATCTCTTCAAATTATCAGTATGGCCTGGGTAGATCTCAACACTCACTAGAGACGACTTTCCTGTTTAAAGGGAACTTTTTATGAGTATTGGCATTTTCAGTGGTCTTAACACATGGGACAACTGTCACCATGCCTGCCCTATGTCGCATGCCTTGGGGCATGGTCTGTGTACCAAACATGGGCTCTACTCAGGCCATTCAGGCACAATGAAGAATTGGCCTACCCAGAATCTATGTGTTGGTGTCACACACACACACAAACCTTTGTCTTTTGATTTCTCTTTAAATTAATATATGTCTCAAGTAATTTAGTTCTGATATTTCAAATAAATAACATAAATGTTTACTAGTCAACAGTAAATTCATAACATTAAAAAAAAGATTGGTTAGGAAAATTTTCCTCTAGTTTTCCACACAGATGTAAAAGACTTCATTCAGTAAGTTCTCCTGCCAAGGACATGAACTGGATAGGTGAAGGATGGTGTGGCAGAGCCATAGCTGCTTCAGGATCATAGTCTGAGTAAGGTGTAGTGGAAGAGTTCTTTGTAATTATCTTGAAAAAGTGACTACCTGTCCCCTGCTTGTGTCAAATCAGACTGATTCCCTGATTTTGTGGATTTTGAGGGAACATTTAAGATACATAAACTAAGGAAAAAATAAATTTATATTTTTTCTATAATAACAAAATCTAAACAATTCCTTAAGATCTATAAACCCTTTGCACACTGTAATTGCTACAACCAAAGAGGGGATCACTTTGAGATATACTTCCCATGATATTATTGAAAGGCTTATGAAAATCCCTACTTCATGATGAAAGGTTGGAAGGGCCATAAAATGAATTGGAGAATTAGTAATCTTCTATGGTTAGTAAGAAGCCTAAAGAATAAAGAATTAAACAGGACATGATACATCAGTAGCTTTTCTTATCTGGGAAAATCAAGCATTGTTCTGTGGAGATCTTCCAAGATGGATAGAACTGAGGTAGACCTGTTGACAGGCAGCTGAACATCAGAGTCTATTTGTCCTGGAGATATTTTGAAATAGGCAGTGTAGTCCATGAGCCCACTGATGTCAGCGTTCTTGAGCTCCCACACTTCTTGGTTTTAAAAATGTTGATAAATACCTGACAAGCCAGTAAAATATCACTTAATTGATTGATGTTCAAGACACATTCCTTATCCCACTCCATACAGTTCAAGGTATTCATTTTACAGCTGTGAAACTGGCTGAATTCTCTGTCACAGAAAGTACTGATAGATTATTTTTCTAAAGCTAAAACCCTGAAGTTAGGATCTGTTTTCACGAAACTTTTTTTGGTTGTCTTTTACATGCTTTTCCTCTCCACCTAAGAGTAATAATATTTGTTTGGTGTGAAATCATTTTGTAGTTTTCGCACTGTACTTCATACAGCATCATCTTAATATGTCTGTTATACTACCCAATCCAGAAAACTATTGGTTCTTTAGTGCTATGTCAGTAATTATATATGTGGGAAGTCTTTTGTTCTGTGTTGTGCTTCATAAAATAAAATGGAATTAATATAAAGCAAAAATTAAATAATATATTCTACTTAGCAAACTAGAGAAATAGTATTCATAACCAATTTGCAATTTGGCATTAGCCATGTACTAGACTGTGGGTTATTAATGAAATTATCATACAAGCTGGGCTGTAATTGCCTAATCTTAAGGGGATAGAGAGATTGTTTTCTTAGACTCTAGACCCTTTGCACCTTTGCATAATGAGTCATCAAAACAAACACTGTGTATGAGATCAATAGTTCTTTTGTAGAATAACATGTGTCCATAGGAAACTCATTTTTATTCCAACAATTTCCCATTTGTCTGTATTATTTTCTCTTGCATACATTTTCATTCAAGTTTATTTTTTCCTCACATATACTTGGTACACCTTTGGGTATTTGTAGATATATAAAGTGTATAGACATTTTCTGAAATGTAATTTCAAGAAGAAATTACTATTTATGTTTTCATGCAGATGAATAGCTCAGAATCATATAGTACATGCTTGGGTTTACTCCTGTTTCCCATTGACCTCATTGGTTTTAACTCTTTTTCATGCACTCTCATTTCTTCCTCATAGTCTTCCCATTATTTCTGCCCCATCCTCATGTCAAGAAGATTACAGTGAGAAGGGTAACAGTGACTAAGCGGGCTTGCTCTATTTTGTCATAGTAGAACACAGCATGATGATATAAGAATAGGATTTCCCTTTGTTTCTAAGAACAAACTGTCCAGTGCATTGTGATCCACCTAGCCCACAATGCAGCTCAGCTGCGGAAGCCCAGTCTTACATTGTCTTCCAGGTCATCTCCATTCCTTCTCTGTGATTTTAAATCATGACTGTAAATTGAACTGTTGCTTCTAAGAGGTTTCTGTTTGAAACATTATTTTATGTGTTCTGATAATATATGAAGTGCTGTTTATAAAGAGTCTCAAGTCAGAATTCTAGAAAAATAGTAATTTTCAACCAGTTGTAGTGTCTTGTAGAAAACGTAAATTGAGTTCAAGTTGGAATGTTTCCATCAGGCTCCATCGTGACCCTTGATTTCTCCTTATTCTTTATATCTTTACATATTCCCTTGGTCCTTATCAAATATTTTTTTTCTTTTTTTCCAACACACATTACATTTTAATATTAAAGTTAAAATGGTTACATGGGGAGCTAGAGAGACGACTCAACAGTTAAATGCACTGGCTGCTCTTTGAGAATCCATGGTTCCCAGTACCCATATGGCAACTTACAACCATCTGTAATTCCAGTCCCAGGGGATCTGAGATCCTCTTCTGGCTTCCATCGGATTACTCAAATGTGATGCACAGACACAAAATGCAGGAAAAACACCCATTCACACAAAATGTAAAAATGGAAAAGAAAATAAATGTCTAAGCAGGAGCTGGCAAGGTATAGCACCTGCTTAACATATATAAAGCCCTGATATAAAGTTTAATCTAGCTACTATCCCCTCCCCATAAAATGACTAAGAATTAAGTTATGTTTTTAAATCATAGTGGTAATAAGCCATTTTACAACATAGAAACTGGAATCTGCTGTTTGAAGTTGAGGACACTTTGAGTCTGTGAGGCTGAGATCTGAGGATAGCAAGGCTAGCCTCTCCTGTTAGGAAGTTATAGTGCCCAGTGTAGGCAGAACTTTGTAACTTTCCCTCAGATTGAGTCTTCATTGCCAGCAGACTGTCTTGGGAAGACTTTAATAGTCCATTTGTGGCTTTAAACACCACATTATTATGAGTTTCTCCTACTTTTTATTATGTTTATTTTGGTAAGGTATAATCTTGCAAGAATATACACATTTTTACTTATATTTTATTTGTGTTTTTAATTCTCATTCAAAGTAGTGAGTTTTATAATGGTGTTCTCACAAATACTTTGATGAATCTCTTTCCCAACTCTCTTCCCCCTACCTCGCACAGTCTTGAGTTTCTTAATTATGGGCATCCAGTCCAAGTAAGTAGCTCCATCGCACTCATGAAATGTAACCTAATAGTGACTGATGTACCTTCCAACTTACTCAGATCAATGCCCAGTGGCTGGGAGCAATTTACAACAGATTATTACAAAGGAATTTATTGATTTGTTCGCTATGCAACCAATACAAAGATGTCAGGCTAGTTTTAGAGAAAAGTTCCTGTGCTTTTATGTTGCTTAGAACACATGAAAATATAGAACCTGGGGAAAGTTCCTTGCAGTAGAGTTAGACCTGGCATTTATGATACAACAGTATAGAAGAGCAGGCTCATCTAAGAGCAGGTTACCTCTGACCTTGAAAAATGACCAAGCCATGCTGACACTGAAGTGTCAGTCTTCTTTGCCCCTTAGCTTGCAGCGGGCTCTGCTGTTCTACCCAGATGTAAGTTTTAAAGTGCAGTAGAAAGGGAATTGATACCTTCAGAGTTTAGGACGTTCTTCCCCAAGTTCCCAGTAGCGTCTTGAACAGCTTTACATACCAGCACTGTGTGATGTTACCATAAGAGGCTGCAGTTGATGCCAGCATTCTCTGAAACAGTCTGGTAGGGAAAGAGATGGAATTAGAAGCCTGGAGTGTAGTGGGAGTGAAGAACCATTATCTTTTCTTTGTTTTTTGAATAATCCTTCCTAGGACATTTTTTCTGCTTTTCATTTCCTTCCTTTTCCCCAATTTGTGGACCTTTCTATGTTAATAAAACAAAGGAAAAAAGATAGTACTTAATTTCCTTGTATTTCCTATTTTCTATCATTTTTAAAGTTTATTTTCTTTAGACAGCTTGTCAAACACATGTGCCATGCTAGTGAGCAGAAATGAAATTGTTCATTTTTTGACTCCTAAATCACTGCTGTTTTTGTAACTAATTAGAGCTTACTCATTGCATTCCTTCCATGTTTTTGTTACTGTCTTTGAAGAAGGCATTATTTGTTTACAGTATGTATAGTCATCTTTTGGGGGATGGGTCAGAGCAAGGAATTTTTTAAATGGAAGCTTATATAAGTTCTTCTATATACAAAGCTACTCTGAGTTTGCTTCTCTGGGTAAATATGGACAGATTCATCTTTAGCTTTGCCCTTAATACTTTTCGGATTTCTCTGATACATACCCTTTTCTTCTTTTCTAAGCCATTCCAAATCAGTCTGTGTTTATAGTATGTGAGCCAATGTCTTGGAATTCCCACAGGTAAATCAGTAGGGTTTCTACGAGCCTCAAAAGTCTCAGAATGTTCCTTCTGTTTTCTTCCACTTATTTTCCTTGTCATTCAGGTGTACCAGCCTGAAGGTGCCTGGGTTGTATAAAATATAGGAAGCAGTGGTTTCAAATAGATTATAGAGAACATTGCTAATATCAATGTAGCATGTGCACAATACAGGTTTATTTTGTGCTTGTTAATTTATTTTCTCTTGGTGCTTCTTTTTTTTCTAAAAAACAAACAAAAAACTATAAAAGCAAACATAGAAGCATTTTCTATTTCCATTTCACATGATTCCAACTAATTCAGTAGTATTTGCTATTGGCTATTTAGAGTGACTTGTTTATTTAGAATATACCTATTTAGAATGGTTATAACATTTGCAGAGATTTATGGTATCATTGGTAGCTTGAAAATACATTTCTCACATGTTTTGTGTCAATTAGTGCTGTAAGAACTTTGTTATTTATGAAGTGGGTCTTTTTTTTTTTTTTTTAAGAATCTATCCTATACTAAGCTCTATTCTGGGCACTCTAATTATAACTGTGAATAAAATCAAAGAACCTGCTGCCAGGGGGATTTTATTTTACTGGGAAGACCAAATAAATAAACCCAAATAGCCACAGTATATTATATGTTTGAAAGTGAAAAGTGCTATGAAAAATAAAAGAATAGATTGATAGAACAAGTAGACAAATTGTCAGCAAGGAAAAAGAGCACTTGAACAACATTCAGGCAACTGAAACTAACATATACAACCCAACACTTGCAGAGCATGTATCTCAAGTATGTGGAACAATCTCCATAAACAAACTGATCAATTTAAAATTAAATAAATAAAGTATTTTCTCTGGTCATAGTTGAAAAAAATTAAAAATTAGTAGTAGAAGAAACCTTAAATGATGAGATGAATGCAAATGAAAACAGTGTCAGATGGAAGGGATTTACTTTAAGTTATGCTCAGAGAGAAGTTTACTCCCCTTGTAAGAAAAACGATCTGAAATTGGTACCCTGGCCTTCCACCTTAAGATACTAGCAAAGAAAGGCAAGCTCAAATCAAAAGGAAGAAGGAAAGAAATAGTAAACAATAAAAAATTAAATGATATGAAATGTAATAGAGAAACTATGTCAGAGAAATAACAAAACAAGTTCCTTGACAATAGCAACAAACATTTAATTAGATTGTGACTAAGAAAAACAGATTTATACTATTATAATCTGACATGAAACATTACCATCAACAGTATATAAATGAAAAGAATTGTGAGTGAATTTATTTACCAGTAAATTAAATAACTGTCATAAGATGAACATCTCATAGGAAGACACAAACTATTGAAGCCAATTTAAGAATGAGCAATTACAATGTGCTCAGGATATGGGGAGCCTACGCCCAGATAGTGGGACAACTAGATTCTTCCAGACTTAAGAAGAATTACCTGAATTCATGTAGAACATGTAAATACATCCAGACATGCATATACACATAAAAAATAAAGGATTAGTACCGTTTCTCAAACTTAAAAATTTAAGGATATTAATACCTACAACTCATTCTAATGTTAATGACATCACAAGATATGAAAACTACATCTGATATCTCACACAAATATGGATGTAAAATCCTCAACAAATAGTAGTGTACAGAATAAATAATAACGCACAATAAGTAAGTTGGATTTTTTTCACCCTAGGATTATAAGGTTAGTTTAACACCTGAAAGTTAGTTGACCTAATTTTAGACTAGTAGCAATACACAAAACCCCAAAACTACATCAACATCTCAGTAGATGTGGTAACATTATTCGCCGAACCCACACTCTTCTGTGATAAACGCATTCAACAAAACAGGTGAAGAAAGAATTGCCTAATCCTGACAGTGGCATCTCCATGTTATATTAGTGGTAAAGTAGTAAAAAAGTGATAAAAAGTAAATGCTCCCTTGTACATATCCAAACAACCATGAAGCTCATTCTCACCATTTCTGGTCAACACTGTAGTTACATCTTTATGGCCTCACATTAACAGTAGATCATTATATAAAGTCATCAAAAACCTAAGTAGCAAAAGACACCTCAGATAAATAGGTAAATTAGACTGTATCAAATTAATTTTTTTGTACTTTGAAAGACACTGTCAGGAAAAATTAAAAGAAATCTCACAGAATGAGAAAACATATTTGTAAGTATACACCTGACAAAAAAACCCAATTTTTAAAAATCTTAACAATAAGAATAACAAAAATAGGCCAAGTAATCAAAATAAGTATATTTCTTTAGAGATATACAAATCACCATTAAGAGAAAAAGTTGCTTGATACCAACTCTCAGGAAAATATACAATGAGAATGATACCTCCTCAGATCGTTAGAATAAATCAAATCCTTAGGTTGTTTCAAATCCAGAAAGAATCTAAACTACATATTATATTGTCTGCTTATATGGGATTTTTAAATGGGCAAACCTGTGGAGATAGGAAATAGGTCAATGGTGGCTTAAGAATGGGGAAGTGCAGAATAAAGAACGGTAGTTGCTAGCAGGTGTGACATTCATTTTTGAAGTGATAAAATGTTAGGTAGTTGGTTGATGCATATATCGCTAGAGGAGAAAATATTAACTACATTTTAACTGATTTATTTGGCATGTGAACTCTATTTCAGTGGAGCTGTTTTTATGTGCTTGCTTTTTAATCATCTTAAGAATTGTGGGAAAGGGAGATCCCAAGTGATGGGCATGAGGTTGGTCTACAGTTTTGCTTGGGATAGTCTGGAGCCTTGTTGATGTTTGGATACAGGAAGAGTGTTTTTAAACAGAGATAAGAGGTGACACAAAGATCCTTAAAGTAGTACTGAGACTACATGTACTGCTAGGGAACAGTGAACAAGACTATGAGGTTGCAGGTATGACAGGTCTCTGAATCTCATAGGTCTGTGTTTGGTAATGTGAGGTCAACGGCATTTTAAATACACAGAAATCTGTCTAGAGTGATAGATTTGGGAGTCATCAGCCTGTAGCTGGTATTTAAAGCTGAGACTACAAATGATGTCAAAGAAGTGAGATGAGAGGTCAAGGAGGAAATCTGTGTTATCCCCAACTTGGGGTACCTAGCAAGAGAAGGAAGCAAAGGAAACAAAGAGGCAAAGATCCATGTGGGAAGAGACAAAGCAAAAGACTTCATCCTAGGAACCTGGTGAAGGAAGTGTTCAAGGTAGAGGGTGTAACCCAAATGGGCAGTCATTGTGGGAGCTGCTAAACAGCCTGGTACAATGAGAGTCATCATTTGGCTTTCATAGCTTTGGGTTGTAGGTGACCTAAGGTTTTCTTGGACTTCAGGGAAGATACCCAGTTGGAGTGAGTTTCACACACAATAGAAAAATAAGGTATAGGCAGCCCTTCTGAGGACAACTTTGCTACGGAGGATTTGGGGACGGGACAATACCTGATGGGAGAAGTTTGAGTAAATGCCAACATGTCTTTTGTTTTTTGAATGGGTGGAATAATGTTTGTACAGTGATGCTCAAGAACGGTGGTGGCTTAGAGCACAGGTGGAAGAGCTGAGCACACGGGAACATTGGTAGTTTGCCACCAGCCAGAAGACATAGCTTGCTGCAGACTCTCATAAGTGGGAGATGAAGGAGGGGGAGCCTGTGACACTTAGAGCTTTCGGATCCTCACACCAACCTGAGAGTTGGGTACCGTGATGATCCCCATTTATAGATGAGGTAACAGAAGCCATGTAAAATTATTCAGGCATGAAGATCTGTAATGTATAGAAAGCAACCTGCTTCGGGAAGGATACTGTTCTGATCCTTAACTGGAAAACAACAGTTCTGTTTCATCCAAAAACATTAGGAGTCTGAGCTGTCTCTCTAGCAAATATCCTTCTGTTTTTACATCACCCACCTGCCATATCCCTTCCTAGCTTCAGAAAGGTCCAGAAGGCTGTCTAATACTCTCGGGTCAATGATTATCCTGAAAATGCTGTCCTTGTAAGATCAGTTGCTTAGAAGTGAGACATGCATTCTACCCTTTCCTTCATGGCATTTAGGAGTCTAAAGTAAAAACCTCTATGTCAAACTATCGCCTCTCTGCTGCTAGCTGATTATGGTCTGTTTCTACCCACTAAATCTGCAGCTTCTTCCTAGGGAGTCCCAGCTGTAATGGAGGCTTTTGCCAAACACATTTCCTTGGAAAATCTTTCTGAGTTTTAAATAAGCCTAACGAAATAGGCTGAGCACTTGCTAGCTGAGTGAATCTTCAAGAGAACACTTCTTGTAACCCAGTTTACTAATTCCATAGAAGAGAGGAGGGCATGATAATTAAAAGCAACAAAACAAAACTCACAATATTGTTTTGTACAACACTGTGAACTTAAAATATATTTATAATATTGTCTGTAGGTCCTTTCCAGTCTCAGAAAAAGAATTTATTCCACAAAATTGTCAGCAAATATAAGCACAAAAAGGAGAAGCCTAATGTTCCAGAAAAAGGTATTGGTGCCTTCCGTCCTCCATTAAGGTTTCTTGGTCACCTCCATTCCAGATTCATCCTTGAGCAAAGCTTCTGTGCACCTCCTTTTCTCCTCTTTTTTTGCTTGCTTCAGTGCCATCAGCTCTTGGCATGTGCCTTCATCCCTTCTAGACACTGTAGCTATGCAAACCTCCTTCATTTAGATTCCTGCTCAAAACCATTACTTGTCTCTTTGATCACAGTTCCATATGAATCCCCAAATTGCTATTTCTCATTTACATTTGGTGTGTTTGATAATGTAGTCTTCCAGGTTCTTACCCATTATTTTTTTTGGCTATTCTTATTTTTTCGCATCTGGCAACCTTTCATACAATGACCACATTTGCCCATTTCCTAAAATCCTACAGTTTTATAGTCTTGTGAAAGTCCAACCATTTCTAAACTTTGTTAATTAAGAATTTTCACAAACCTTTTTTCTACTCCTAAATTGTAACATCTTTTCCCCATCTATGCTTCATTGTTGGCTGGATTCTTCAATCTCCTTCAGCCACAGACTGTTTCAGCCTATTTCCAGAGGGCACTAGGAACTTGGGCACTCTACCACCTCGTCCTTCTCTGAACTGAACACCCATTGCTATTGTGGTCTTGATGGACCCTTGAACCTCCTCAGGGTTCATCTTAAGATTTCTATTCTCATAGCTCAAGACTTTCATTCTTGCACATAAAAAATAAGTCTTTACATCTTGCTCAGCACAGGCACGTGACTTTGGAAGCTGGGTTTCCTCAGTGTCCTGTCAGTGTGACAGCTGTCATAAGCCTGCTCATTTCAGGCCTATTTGCACTCTACTTACATGGCCATGCGTGCAGCATGTCAGGCTTCTGCATTCAGGCTTTCACGCATTGTGTGCATGAATGTGCCCTGTATGTAACTGTAGCACAGCTTTTATGTCTGGCATTACATATTAATAACCTGCTTTCTTCTGTTTCCAGTGAGTAAACATTGTAATATAGGTAAAATGTCAACTTTTATTTCCTTTTGCTGACCTTTAAATTGTCTTGATTAAAGTCAAGATATTGTCCAACATATTTCACAAAGGACAGAATTTGCTTATTTTTATCCATATCTTTCATTGTCTTGTTTGTTTAGTTGGCAAATAGTTTTGGGAATAAAATAATTAAAATTAAATTCTGTTTGATGTGCATGTTGTTTCATGTTTAAATTATTTTGCACACACCTTGTTTGATGCTGGATTTATCTGTGCTGATAATAGAGTTTCACTGTCCTCTCCTTTTCTGTCTTTGTTTTTAGGAAGTGGGGATAAATGGCCACAGAAGCAATTCTTTTTGGATGCCATTCACCCTACAGAAGGTAAAAGAAACAGTATGTTATTTAATTGTATGTGGTCGAAGCTAAAAGTGGAATAATTTTATTGTCTTTAAAAATTCAAAAGGTATGTAGGTTCAGTCAACATCAGACATACATGTTCACATTGATATTATTTTTTTATTTTAAATCAAAATTATGTGTGGTTTTCTGCTAATCATCAGACAGTATGTCATCTGATATATATTTAATATATATACATAATATGTATAAATATTTATATATCTATATCAACTTTCAAATCACACCCTAGACTCAAGTGTTTTCTCTACAGTGTGTCTGTGGTCCAAATAATAGGAGTCAGAACTGAAAAGTAGGGATCCTCCTTGCTAGCTGGACATGGCAGGTTAGCAAGTGATTTTGGACCTGACTGTTGTCCCTCACCCACTCCCCAGTGCTTCTAAGTGTGTTGCAATAGAATTCACCTGAGGCATATTTGTAGCCAAACCAGTTATAAGTTCTAGTACAGATGTCATTTTTAAGTTTCTCATACCCTACTTATATATCACTGTAATTATTGTCATATATTGAACCCTTAGATGGGTGTTAATTTCTTCAAGTTAAGGTGCCTTCTCTTCCTCCACCTAACCCCTCTGTACACACACATACACAATATTTTCATTATAGATATTTTAAAAGACTTATATTGTAGTGATTAATTATAAGTTACTTCATTAGAGCTGGGTATGGTTTTGCATCTTTGCACTTGGGAGGTAGAGATTAGGAAGGAGTTAAATGTTATCCTCAGCTACATAGTGAATTTGAGGCCCATTTGGGCTACATATGAGACCTTATCTCACTTCATTTGAAAAGTCAATGGTATCTTTGTAATATTCCAGTTTATATTTCTATATAAAAGTTTTATTCTCTTTATATCAATAAAACTGAGCCTATACATAGTGAACCACCTACTACAAATAAATATACTGGGTCAGGTGTAGTGGCGTGCCTCTGAAACCAGGAGACAGAAGTAGGATTACTACAAGTTTATGGCTAGCCTGGGACTACACAGTTGGCCTTCCTGTCTCTGTCCTGCACAGCCCTGTCCTACATAGCCATTCAAAGTAAGGTCCTCATGCTCACACAGCAAACACTTACCTACTGAACAGTCTCACCAGCCTCTCAAGCCCGAAACTCTTAACTCCCAAATACACCTTTGCTATAAAAGGGGGGGAATCAAATTTCATATTTGGTCTAAATCACTTAGCAGAAATACACATGTTTTTAAAATTTTTATACAAAATATTAAAGCTTAAGTCAGTTACTAAACTATTTTGTCTGATAGGAACAGTATTAAGTAAGCTACACTTGCTTTTGTCATTTTACTTTTTCCAAAAATCCAGCATGGCATCTGCTTTCTGACCTATTATTTCACATTTACCACTTCCATGGAATAATATTTCTACTTAAGTGCAGGTAAAATAAAATATGAATTGTACTGTTTCCAACATTAAATCCTAATACTCCCTAATTGAAACATCTCTGTTTGTGCAAATTTTAAAAGTATCTTCTACATGGTCTCATAAGTAAGGTTTCATAGGTGAGACATTAGTGAACTGTCAGAAGAATCTGAAGGTGTCTGGGCTCATGTTACTCATCACTTGAAATGATGTTGTCTTAAATACATTCTGACCCTGCAGAGGTGCAGAGCACATGTATAGAGTGATGTGGAAAACTCACTTGCATGAGTTAGGGAGGTCTGTGTTTTCGGACCTGCCACTAATTAGCACTTTTTGATAGGGCAGATTGCTTGACCACACTATAATTTACTCCATATTTGTACTAAACACATATGTAATTCATGACATACATCCCTATATGTAAACATTAAGTTCCATGTCCCTCTTAACACATGACGATTTTCCTCTGGTGTCTAATGAATGGGTGCTGTGATGCCAGAAGCAGCATACCAGCAGTTCTAATGTTCTGCTTTGGTGGAGGTAGGAAAGACAACCAGCTCTTAGTCTGCTGTGTAGTCCCCAGAGTTTAGTTTAAGTGGAGTTGTTATTGATGATACTTAATTACTTATATGTATATTGAGCAAAACTTTGGAGACCCTGTTCTGAAAGGTATGTATCCTTTACTTACAATAGAGTGCAAATTCATTTTACATGACCAGAAAAACAAAAATCAATTTGAGCATCAGAAAATCACTAGTAATTTAAAGGGACTTGTTTTGGTTATTTGCTTCAAAGCCATCCCCAGTACTTCCTTGTTCATGTGGTACCTTTGTGAACTATCTAGGCCCTGGCCTCTTACACCTATGGCCACATTCCTGCTTATTAAACTTTGCTTTGCAGGGTGTAAATATAGGAAGATATAGAATGAAAACATCTTTAGCTTGTGTCAAAAAGAGGGAGGAAATTGTCCATGGCCTAGAATTGGCAATACTTTTCTGGTCAACTGAAAAGTCCTACCCTAGCCACTGCCCCCCACCACCCCTACCATGGAATGTGGTGGGTAAAGACTTCTAATTCCACAACAATGGCATGATAGTGAATACTTAATGACACCTTGAGGGCTTTTCTTTTTTCTTTTTATTTTGAGTATTTTGAATTATGGTAGTAACACCATTGAATTAAGGAGAGTTTATCAGCCCCAAACACCTGATAAAATATTGAAAGTCAACCACACTATTAAGAGAGGGAACCACCCAGGGTTCTCTCTACTTAAGCACTTTGGCCATTCCTGCTTCATTTTTCCAGGCAAATCTGTCAAATCTTAGCCCTCATTTGGTTTGTTGTAACCCCAGCATCCTGCAGACTAAGGTGGGAGGATTGCCTTGAACTTGACGGCAGCCTAGACTATAAAACAGGTACCAAGCCAGCCGGGGATATGTTGCAAAATCCCCATCAGAGTAGCTTTTTGCAATGTGTAATATAATTCCAGGAGTTAGAGAGCAGCCTGTTTGTATAGATAGATCTTTAGACGTGATCCATGGTACCCAGTCCAACTTTTTCTTTTTCCCTAAATTTGGAACTGTTGTTCTGTAATTCCAGTAAAGTCTCCCAGGATCATAGATCTGGTTTCTTCATTCCATTCTCTTTTCTTTAGTTCATTCAGCATCTGACTTGTTTCAGTTCATGGGGGACCAACCAAAGGCAATGAGATTTCAAATACAACCATAATGATGTCAATCCAACTTTGAATTTCCCAGTTGGAATGTAAATTTCTGATTCTAGTAGCCTCTTGGGGTACAGTTCAAGTACATCGCGGTTTTCCCAAAGAATACTCTCCACATTTTGGGAGTAGTTTGGAAAACAAAACAGTCTCTTACTGCCACAGTCCTAGTGTGGCTCCAGGTGTGAGCTGGCAATATCACCCTCAGATGATGTACTCCACGTGTGGTATGGTTATTGTCAAGTGTGAAAACTAGCCCCGTGGACTTGTTCCAGTGAGCTTGAGTAATCTTGTGTGTTCAATTAAAAGCCCAAAGAGGAATGACTAATGTGCTTTTGGATGGCAAAGTCTTTCTTTTCCCCCATTTCCATTTGTTTGAGTAAGGGAAGAGGGGCTTGATTTCCTCCCTGAGCTGTTTTATTTTGTGCTCCAAATGCCCTGCTTCTCACTTGTTTTGATTTGGGTTGGTATGGCTGAATTCTGTTTCATCATAGACAACTATTTATTTGACTCACCTTTACCTTCCTCAGTTTTTCTATCTTAGGAGATTCTCCCTGAGGGCTGACTCTTTGCATAGGCCACTGTACATGGCTGTTTTTTTTTTTTTTCTGGATTTGATCTCAGGTTAAAGCATGGGGCAAGTTTGACCTTTAACTCTCCATGCTATAACTCAGACATGGTCTTATTCCATACCTTTGTCATAAATGATCCACAGGGTCCGTGATTCTAGACCCATAATAGGTTTAGATGAAACTTCTGGGTAAGCACTGTAAGTTCGTTTTGCGGCACTGACACAAACTTTCCATGGATGTTTTCTTGCCTTTTACCTAGTCTATAACTTGGTACTTTGCCTTCTCCTAATAGACTAATATCCAGACCTTGATTGTTACCAATGCCCTTCCTTTGACATTCTCCCCCTATCTGCCTGTGGACCTGAATTCTCCTTCCATACCCAGTCCTTTAGCAGCCATGCCTTTGTCTCTAATATGTCTCTCTCCTATCTGGAAGAGACTTTAAAAAGAGCAATAACTTAGTAGAATACAATTACTTCAGGGCTCCCCAGTAAAAATCAACAAAAACAGTGCTAATCCACAAGTGTTCTTCCCACTTGGGACCCTGGAGCTAAGAGGGTTACTTTCCCTGAAAGAACCCTTATTGTAGACTTAAGTGACAGAACTACCCTTTTAGGTTTGAGTGTCTTCTTTAGAGCTAATCTAGTCCAGTTCACATACTTACATGGAGAGACCCACAGTCCCACAGACAGTAAACTGCAGGTCAAGAAGAGAATCCTGGTGTCTGTGGCTGGTGTCTCTGAAACTGTGTCATCTCAGGAATGAGACGACCCTTCTTTCACAAACTACTTGGCCTTTTCTTCTCCTTGGCTCTTTTCCCAATACAATTCACTTTTCAGCTTTGGAACTGTGCTTTGCCCTTCTTACCGCAAGTTATAGATTGTGGTAGGGGGGGGTTACAAATAGAAGTAGAAAGGGAAATTAGTGTGCTTAAAGGATGCTCCACCTATAAAGCAGTGATGATTTTGGAGAACTCCCTCCAGCTAGAGTCATAGATATGGACAGGGAACTGGCAAAACTGAAGCTTATGACAATGCAACAGAGACATTATTTGATGTTCATTTAAATTCACGTTTGGTTTCTTTCTACTCTGAGGCTTTGAGTTGTCAGGCTATATAGTCATTAGCCTTCTTTGAAGTGTTCTAAACAATTTGCAGGTTTTTTTTAAATTAGAGCTTTTATTTTAAAAAAAATTAAATATATACTTCCATTGGCCTATGCTAAGCTAAGCAGCAAAGTGCTTCTGAGCCTGAGTACCTAGCAACAAAAACTTCCATCATTAAACTGGGGAATAGATCTAAAATCATAAGAAGAGTTTTTTTCTAATTGTGGGTTCTGTACTTGAAATAGTGCTTAGAAGCATTGCTTAGGTAGGTGTTTTAGAATAATGTTAAATCACTAATTTCTGCCTTAAGCCTGTGCTCACAACAGTCATTTGTGTTGCAATACTGAGATACTAATACAAGGGCAAAGAGAAGTCCATACTCTATTTTGGTGGAATTGGAGTGATTTTCCTGTGTGTTTGGAGTGTGACTCAACATCTTCATTTTGGATATCTATCCCCATTATTTCCAGGACAAAATATCTAAATAATTTGTAGTCCTCCTTTCTCAAGGCTACATCTAAAATCACTAAAGAGCTACATTAAAATTTTCAATTTAAGAGTATTAAATTTTTCAATTATACATATAAGAGTATTTATATCAGCAATATGTTTCTCACATTGAAGGTGTTCTTAATGGATTTTCTTCTTGCTTATATGTATGTATGTATGTATGTATGTATGTATGTATGTATGTATGTATGTATAGGTTTTTGTTTGTTTGGTCGTTTGGTTGGTTGGTTGGTTTTTCAAGACAATGTTTCTCTGTGTAGCCCTGGGTGTCCTGAAACTCACTCTATAGATCAGGCAGGCCTTAAACTAAAAAATCTACCTGTCTCTGCTTCCCAAGTTCTGGTATTAAAGGCGTGCACCACCATCACCCAACTTTTATTTTTGTAGCTTAACAAAGTTGTTGCCTACCCTCAGTTCTGTCATTCAATTTTTAATCTTTGTTTGGTTTTCTTGGACTTTTTCATGTCAAGGATTTCCTGACCTAGTCTTCTATTTTCTTTGCCAAAAATGATTTCTGTGCCTGCCTTTAGGAGACTGAATAGCCATTAAAATTTATAGAAAAATTCTTAATATTTTTCCTGCCAAAAACTTTTAGACCAGCCACTGACATTAAAAAAGAAAAAGTCCCAATCATGAAATGTGGTTGCTTTTATTTTTTAAATCTATTAATTTTATTTGTATAGGTGCTTTACCTGCATGTATGTCTGTATTCCATGTGTGCCTAGTGTTCACCAAGGTCCAAAGACAGTATTGAATTCCTTGGGATCAAGGGTTATCTGCCACATGGGTGCTGGGAATCAAACGCAGGTCCTCAGGGAGAGAAGACATTGAGCTTAAGGTCTGAGCCATTTCTCTAGTCCCATATTATATTTACGTTTTAATGTTTACTACACTAGTAACTGCATGTTTCCTTTTTAATTTCAAAATAAGGGGATGGGAAGGAGGGATGCCTAAAGAAGTTGTAATCAAAACCAAAGAAGAAAGCTTTAATGGCATGTACCTTCCTTACTCTCAATGCAAATCTCTGAGAATTCAGTCCTGTGTTATTAAATGATTTATTGGTTTTGCAATTACAGTGCTAGCCCAGTCTCTCCATGAACTGTGTGTGCTTCATTCAATTATCTCATTAAACATGTTCACTCTGTCCTAGAATTCAGTTTCATTTACACACTGACTCCACCAATGTTTGTCCTATCCTTACTGATAAGTCAGTTCATAAAAAAAGTTTAAGCCTCACAATTTTCATTTCTGCTTAGACCAGCCTGCTACTTAAAGGTAAATGTCCGAGCTGTAAATGTGAATTTAAGAAGCATATGTTTAATCTCTGTATCTTTAAACAACAAGAAAGTACTGTTGGTATCCTGCCCAACTGTACTGGCCCAGAAGATTGTAGAAAGGTCCCCTGATCACACCCAGAACTTGTGATCTCTTGGGATACAGGTGATTTGTGTATATTAATATCTCCACTCCACACAGGCCTACCAGATCCAAAAGTAGTTGAAAGGGAAAGAGCGCTTCGGGATGTAGATCACTGGTGCAATGCTTGCTGGTCATATATGATATCCTGAGTACATTACTTCACACCATAGAAGAGGGATGAGGGGTGTATCTGAATCCTGTGAAAATTTAAGGAAAATATAGATAAGTAGTAAACACAGCATGGGCATGTTTCATTTCTTTCTCTCTTTTTTTTCTATCAATGCTTTGAAAACTCTTGAGTGTAAATTCCACACTCAGATGGGTCAGACATGTAGAAACATGTATTTTTCAGAGTGATGCTGATGCCTCATGATTTTGTGTATAACTATGTGTTTATTCTATTTCAGCCATATTTTCAGAAGTCAAAAACACCACCGAGCCTGCTTATAAGGTTAAAAATGCCCTATCCATTCCCAACACTCCAGAGCCAACAGCAATGCAAGAACCTTTGGTGGGCAGCCAAAAGAGAAAAGCAAGGAAAACTAAGATCACACACCTTGTTAGGACTGCAGATGGCCGAGTATCACCAGCAGGAGGTATTTTGGGTAAGGAGTGAGGTCTTTAGGTCAAGGTTGTGGGAGCCAGCAAGTTGTCCACATTGCATTGGCCAGCAAGTGACTATACCCCAAGTGTAGCTTCTCAATGAAACTCTGGTGTGTTCTGAAACTTTCTCCTCCACACATGCTCTGAAGTCATAGCTGTTTCTCCAACCATGTGACTGAATCCCTAGAAAGAAAAGGCAATCTTTAGTGTTGCTGGCTGCTTTTCATCAGCGTGCCCCAAGACAGATTATTAAGTAAATTCTAGAAGAGCCTAGACTTTCAAAGCTACTAGATGAGTCTGTGTGACTTCATGGTGTTCTATTCATGTCACTACAAGCCAGATTTTTAGATATTCAAAGCAATGAATTAGGAAACCTAAAAATATATTCAGCACTTTCTTTTTTTAATTTTTTATTAATAAATTTATTTATTTGTTGCTTCAGGTCACATCTCCATCATATTGTCCTCTTTCCCCTCTTCCCAGCCCCACCCTCCCATCCTCTACCCCCTAACCCTTCCATCTTCTCCTCTGGAGTGGAATGTCCCTACATAACAGTCCCTCACCCCAGTTCAGAAGTCATATGAGGGCCAAGAGCCTCCTCATACACTGGGGGCCTACACGGCAGTACCACCAGTGAAAAGTGCCTCATTGCTAGGGAGGGAAAACTAAAAAACAGACCAACAAACAAACAAAAAAAAAGTCTATGTCCATGTTCCCTTTGGTGTGTTGGTTGTAGTACAGATATCCTGTACTATATAGCTAAAATCCTACGATAAGTGAATAGATGCCATGTGCATCCTTTTGAGTCTGGGTTAGCTCACTCAGGATGAGCTTCTCTAGTTCCATCTATTTGGCTGCAAATTGCATAATTTCATTGTTTCTGATAGCTGAGTAATATTCCATTGTGTAGATGTACCACAGTTTTTTAATCCACTCTTCAGTTGAGGGACATCTGGGTTGTTTCCAGTTTCTAGCTATTATAAACAAAGCTGCTATAAACATAGATGAGGAGACTTCCTTATGATTCTGTGAGGAATCATTTGGATGTATACCCAGAAGTGGTATGGCTGGGTCCTGAGGCTAAGCTATTCCAAGTTTTCTAAGATATCGCCAGACTGACCTCCATAGTGGTTGCACAAGCTTGCACTCCCACCAGCAATGGAAGAGGGTTCCCCTTTCTCCACACCCTCACCAGCATGTGCTGTCATTTGAGCTTTTGATCTTAGCCATTCTGACAGGTGTGAGATGGAATCCCAGAGTCGTCTTGAGTTGCATTTCTCTGATGATTAAGGATGTTGAGCATTTCTTCAAGTGTCTCTCAGCCATTAGGGATTCCTCCGTTGTGAATTCTCTATTTAGCACTAGGGGAGCCTGAGAATGTGTCTGCATTTCTTGTTTTCTGATCTAAACAGGCAGTAAAATTACCCACATCTAGTCTTAGCTGTTATCTTAGCTGTTCCTGATGGTTTCTATAATAGTAGAAGGCTCATGGTTAAAGGGGTAGGATGATGAACATCCCCTGACCATCTTGGGTGTGATGCAATTAAGTGCAGTGATTTATTTAGTTGTTGCCTCTCAGTAGGTCTAGCATTCCATTTGATCTGATGTGGGTTACTATCAGTGTTAGCAGAGATGAATTGCCTGCTGAGTTAGAAGAAGTAGAGGAGAATTTATTAATTTTGCACTTTTCTTATGTCTTGTGATTTTAAATGGTTGTTAGCATCACAAGGCAGATTGATACTCCTAGCTTTAGTTTCATGTCAGAGGTGACACTTTGAAGAGGTGGCATTCTGTGTCTGAGTGGGCACTCAGTGTGAAGAGCAACATCTCGATGTTGGCCCAGCTGGTCCTTCCTTTCTTCACTTTCTAATCTATATTCTCATCTGTGGCTTTTATTTTATTTTTCTTTATCCTTATTTTGCTTACATTTGTTATATAAAATAATAGGTGCCATAATACCATTTTTATTCACGAATATAATGTGTTTTGGTCATATTTCGCTCCCATTATTCTATCTTCTCCCCCCAACTAGTCCCCTTTTCTCAAATTGTCTTTTTACTTTTTGTGTGTAACTTTCATTTTATAGTTTGTTAGGTCTTTGTTCATTTGTGTCCTCATTTATTCTCATTTGTAGGGGGAAAAAAAGAAATTTTAGAAAGTAATTCCCTTTTTACATAGGAAAGCACCATGTGACTTTTATGTCCACATTGTAACAGTTATATCTTTTTATCAGTTTTCTAATTTAGTATTACTAAAACTTCTGTCTCTCCTACAATGTTTTCATAATGAAGGAAGTGTTCTCCCTTTGTCTTCATAAGTACTAGAAAGTCGTTTGTCTTCATTCCATTAGGTCTTTGGAAAATAGTCACAACATGGGAGCTCAGCAGGACTGATACCATTCTACCTGTTAAAATTACATCAGACCCAAAGTCCACCGTGCTGTGACAGTATATATACTATGGCTTCTTGAGAAGTGCCTAACCATCACAGAAATCTCTTGGGTTTGATTTTGGTCACAACTCACATTTTTCTTCTCCAACACTGAATCATTCTTTGACTGAATAAAACACACCTTCTCTCCAGTTAGGTTTAGGGCAGAGTCTACAGTTGCCATTGAGCTTAGTGAGAGTGGTTGTTACCTTGGAGAGACTCTGTATAAACTTTGCTACATGAAGATAACAGACATGGACAGGAAAGATAGCCCCACACACTGTCTGTCACAGTGCTTCCTCAGTATCCTTCTTTGATTGATCCTCTTGTGATGGATTTCTCTTTTGTTTCAGATGACAAACCAAAGGAGCAACTGCAGAGGATTCTCCCTAAAGTAGCCAAGACATACTGCAGCAATGATTGCCCACACAATGCAGTTGAGGAGCCACGGAGCAGTACTCCAGAAATGCCTGCTGTGTCTGCATTCTTTAGCCTTGCTGCACTGGCTGAGGTTGCAGCCATGGAGAATGTGCACAGGTGAGTGATCAGACATGAGTGGAGGAAGCAGTGTGGGAACTGACCATTTCAGAAGTGACTGGCATTTTATGCAGGTTCTAAGTTTCCTACTGAGTTCAAGGACAGTTATTTATGTGAGTTGTTGCAAAAGTGTGGGAAGCATTAGGGGAAATGGCAACTAAGTATTTTATCTGAATGCTGTAATATCCTATGACTAAACTTTATTTCAATGAAATTCCTTTGAGTAAAGAAGCAGTATTATTTAAGCATTCTGGAGTGAGATCTTGAAGCAGAGGCGTGAGGAGAGAACATCACCGTGTCCTTGTTTTGTATAAATTCGAGTAGCTGTATTTGTTAATTTTCTGTTGCTGTGATAAAATTCCATGGCTGAAGCAACTTTTAAAAGAAGGGTTTATTGGGCTTACAGGATAAGAGTCCAACATGGCGGGGAGTCATGGTGATGAGCAGCAGTCTTTGTGGCTCGTTAGCTTCATCACAGTTTTGTCTCAACCATGAGCAGAAAGCAGAGAGAGTAAACAGGAAGTGAGGAAAGACTGAACAGTCAAAACACCCTCCCCCGGTCACATACTTCTAGCAAGATTCCATCTCTCAAAGATCGATTCCACAACCTCCCAAACAGCACTACTCACTGGAAACTGAGTGCTCAAATATCCAAGCTAGGGGGAACATTTTTCACTTAAATCACCACATTGGCATATGTCTCATGGAGATGTTATGTGGATGACTGAGACAGCTCGGTGTGAGGATGGTGTTGGTAGCCATAACATTACCCCATCCAAAACCAAAAAACACCATGTTCAAGGTAAGGGCCATCTTGACATCTGACTCATGGCATACAGAAATCCATTGTTTTTCTTTTCCTCACCTTATGTTGATCATAATGATATCCCCAAAGAATCAAAAGTTGTAAAGATCTGACCATATCAGTCATGAGAACTCTTTGAATTCAATGAAGTTTCCATAGAATACATATTACATTCTAAGTTTATAATTAATTGGATCTTCTGCTACTCAGTGGATTCTTTGGGAAAGAAAAAAGGTTTCTTGTGAACTCAGGTGTTTTACTTTTTTATTCAAAGTTGCCTACCCATTGAAGAGTAACTTTATTTATTTATTCATCCATTCATTTTTACATCCCGATCAAAGCCCTCTCCCTCTTCTCCACTCAGGGTCACCCCCATATCCACCCAGGAGCATACCTTTTCTCAGGTCTCCCTCTGGTTTCAGAACTGCCCCTCTATCAGTTTCTCTTCTCTCTCCAGCCCTCTCACCTCACCCCCACTCTCACCACACCTAATCCCCCACCCTCCTTCCCCTTTCAACATCCTCTCCCACTCAGTTCCCTGTCTACATCTATTTCCAATGTCTATTCTATTTCCCTTCTGAGCAGCTTTAAGCACTTTGCCTTGGCTTTCCTTTTTACTTAGCTTCTGTGAATCTGTGAATTATAGGATGGTTATCCTGTACCGTATGGCTAACATCACTTACAAGTTAGTACATACCATGTGTATCTTTCTGGTTATGGATTACCTCACTCATTATGATCTTTTCTAGTTCCATCCATTTGCCTTCAAATTACATGATTTCCTTTTTTCTAATAGTTGAGTATTATTCCATTGTGTAATTGTACCACAGTTTCTTTATCCATTTTTCTGTTGAAGGACATTTGGGTTGTTTCCAGTTTCTGGCTATTACAAATAAAGCTGCTATGAACATAGTAGAGCAAATGTCCTTATGGTATAGTAGGGCATCTTTTGGGTATATGCCTAGGAGTGGTATATCTGAGTCTTGAGGCAGAACTATTCCCAATTTTCTGAGATACACCCAGATTGATTTCCATAGTTGTACAACTTTGCACTCCCACTAGCAATGGAGGACTGTTTCTCTTTCTCCACAACCTCGCCAGCATGTGCTGTCATTTGAGTTTCTGATCTTAACCATTCTGGTGTGTTTAAAATGGAATCTCAGCATCGTTTTGATTTGTATTTCCCTGATGATTAAGAATGTTGAGCATTTCTTTTAAGTGCTTCTTGGCCATTAGTTTCCCCTGTTGTGAATTCTTGATTTAGCTCTATATTCCATTTTTTGATTGGATTTTTGGGTATTTAATTTCTTGAGTTATTTATGTATTCTGGATATTAGCCCTCTCTTGGATGTGGGGTTGGTGAAGATCTTTTCCCAATCTTATTAATTGGACTTTCAGTTGAGTACAAAAGCTTTCAAAACCCAACACACTCTACAGATCTACATACAGTGTGCTGGAGTTTCAGTCCCTCTTTCCTCGAGGTAAACCTGAAGACCTGGGTAACAGCTCTGTCTTGCTGGCCCTTTGGCTGTCAATTCTAGTGCCCCCTCACAGCAGCCTCCAGATATCTCTAGGAAGTCATGTTCCTTCTTACTAGTACACTGAGACTTCACACTGAAGAGTGACCAAATCTGCCCCTGCCCTCCACAGCCCTGCTGTGCACTCTGGGAAATGCTGCCCCCATCCCAGCTAGAAGTTCTTGCCTTCGTACATCCTCACATATGAATTGCTGTTCCTCCTTCTAGCCCTTGTGTTTGTCCCCTTCTCTCAGATACCCTCCTGTTGCTTCAGCTTGCATTGCCTCATGCAAGTGTGTGCATAGCTTTCTGAGACCACCTTTATGCTCTGTTATAATTCTATCTGTTGATGTTTCATCTCCTCCTAATATATTTTGAAAGCAAAACATCGGTTTTATTCTTTGTATCCCAGCTTAGGTGGGTCCTGTTCTACCAGTAGGGAAATAGATGAGTAGTCCTTAATGTATGCCTGCCTAACTGTGTAGGAATAGAAAAATACTATGTGTAAGACGACTTTTCTTTTTTTTTAAATAAATTTATTTATTTGTTGCTTCAGGTTACATCTCCATCATATTGTCCTCTTTCCCCCCTTCCCAGCCCCACCCTCCCATCCTCTACCCCCTAACCCTTCCATCTTGCTCCTCTAGAGTGGAGTGTCCCTACATAACAGTCCCTCACCCCAGTTCAGAAGTCATATGAGGGCCAAGAGCCTCTTCATATACTGGGGGCCTACACGGCAGTACCACCAGTGAAAAGTGTCTCATTGCTAGGGAGGGAAAACTAAAAAACAGACCAACAAACAAACAAACAAACAAACAAACAAAAACAACAACAAAAAAGTCTATGTCCATGTTCCCTTTGGTGTGTTGGTTGTAGTACAGATATCCTGTACTATATAGCTATAATCCTACGATAAATGAATAGATGCCATGTGCATCCTTTTGAGTCTGGGTTAGCTCACTCAGGATGAGCTTCTCTAGTTCCATCCATTTGGCTGCAAATTGCATAATTTCATTGTTTCTGATAGCTGAGTAATATTCCATGGTATAGATGTACCACAGTTTTTTAATCCATTCTACAGTTGAGGGACATCTGGGTTGTTTCCAGTTTCTAGCTATTACAAATAAGGCTGCTATGAACATAGATGAGGAGACTTCCTTATGATTCCGTGAAGAGGCATTTGGGTGTATACCCAGAAGTGGTATGGCTGGGTCCTGAGGCTAAGCTGTTCCAAGATTTCTAAGATGTCGCCATACTGACTTCCATAGTGGTTGCACAAGCCTGCTCTCCCACCAGCAATGGAGGAGGGTTCCCCTTTCTCCACACCCTCGCCAGCATGTGCTGTCATTTGAGCTTTTGATCTTAGCCATTCTGACAGGTGTGAGATGGAATCCCAGAGTCATCTTGAGTTGCATTTCTCTGATGATTAAGGATGTTGAGCATTTCTTCAGGTATCTCTCGGCCATTAGGGATTCCTCCTTTGTGAATTCTCTATTTAACTCCGTCCCCCATTTTTTTATTGGATTCTTTGGTTTCTTGGCATTTAATTTCTTGAGTTCTTTGTAGATTTTGGATATTAGCCCTCTGTCAGATGTGGGGTTGGTGAAGATTTTCTCCCAGTCTGTAGGTTGCCATTTTTGTTCAAATGACAGTGTCTTTTGCCTTACAGAAGCTTTTCAGTTTCATGAGGTCCCATTTATTGATTGTTGGTCTCAGGTCCTGAGCTGTTGGTGTTCTGTTCAGAAAGTTGTCATCTATGCCAATGAGTTCGAGGGTTTCTCCCACTTTTTCTTCTAGTTGATTTAGTGTGACCGGCCTTATGTTAAGATCTTTGATTCACTTGGATTTAAGTTTTGTACAAGGTGATAAATATGGGTCTAATTCCATTCTTTTGTAAGTGAACATCCAGTTGGACCAGCACCATTTGTTGAAGATGCTGTCCTTCTTCCATTGTGCCGTTTTGGCTTCTTTGTCAAAAATTAGGTGGCCATCAGTGGGTGGGTCCATTTCTGGGTCTTCAATTCGATTCCATTGATCTACTGGTCTGTTTCTATACCAGTACCACGCTGTTTTTACTATTATTGCTCTGTAGTACAGCTTGAAATCTGGGATGGTGATACCTCCAGATTTTTTTTTTATTGTACAGGATTGATTTAGCTATTCTGGGCTTTTTGTTGTTCCATACGAAATTGAGAATAGCTCTTTCTAGGTCTATAAAGAATTGTGTTGGTATTTTGATAGGAATTGCCTTGAATCTATATATTGCTTTTGATAGGATGGTCATTTTTATTATGTTGATCCTACCTATCCATGAGCATGGGAGATCTTTCCTACTTCTAAAGGCCTCTTCCATTTCTTTCTTCAAGGACTTGAAGTTCTTGTTGTACAGGTCCTTTACTTGCTTGGTTAGAGTTACCCCCAGGTATTTTATATTGTTTGTGGCTATTGTGCAGGGGGTTTTTCCATTATTTCTTTCTCAGCCCATTTGTTTGTTGTATATAGAAGGGCTTCTGATTTTTTTGAGTTAACTTTGTATCCAGCCACCTTGCTGACTTTTCTACCACTTTCCATTAGAAAGAACAGCATTGATTACTAAAATTATACAAGTAGCCTAACAAATGTTAGTGTTCTTTCTCTTTTCCTTATGTTTTTTTCCCTTTCCCAGTGCTTCCTAAAATTCTTTTCTGTCTTTAAATATAAGTATATAATCATAAAGGTTACAAACCAGCATTTTAAATCCATTTTTCTTGAAGAAAGAACTGAACATATTGGACAGTTAGTACTTAACAGAAGCAACGTATGAATGAACAAATTAATGGAAATTTCATCCTAGTATGTTTTCTTTTTCTAAAATCCTTAATATCGTGTATACTCCAAGTGTTCTATATCACAGTAGTATTTTTCCTTTCTGCACATTAAGAGAAATGTGGGTATAATTAAAAAGCAGGTTTTTGCTGCATTGTAAAATTCCCACTTTTGTTCTGTGTATTCTGAAGAAGAACTTTATTCGAAGGTGAAACCTGTGGAAACACTGCTGTCACTTCAGCTGTTTTCAGTGCTGTATTGTGTACTGCAGGCCAGGGCAAGGGTGGCCTGAGTGTACTTGTCTGGGCATGGCAGGCTTGTTGGTTCATCCCTGCCTTTCCTAGGATGAGAAACTTGGCTGAAATTGCCAAAAAAAAATTTAATAGGACTTTCACAACCATGAGGTGTATTTTTACTACTAAACATACAAAATAGTGAAAAATCAGCTATGTTTTGGCACAAATTCAATCCAAATAATAGAAGCCTCTATGAATTCTCCCGTTCTGTCAGGAATTTTCACTCTGTGTGTACTGATTTTGGCCCAAGTATTGGGCTGGATGTTCTTGCCATTTAAAATTCAATGTCAGTGCTTAACTTCATCACTGATAGTCTCTCTGAGATATCATATAGACGGTTCACACTGCCTCTTCACTTGTTCATTTTGTTCTTTTTGATGTTCTGATTGAGTCTCTGTCTTTGTCTTCAGGAGAACTTAAGTTTTAAATTGGGCATATTATCCATCTTAAGAAATGAGCCTCGGTGTTATCAATCAAAATACAAGAGTTTCCTCTTTGGGCACATTGAACACAGGAAAGTGTTGTTTAAAAATATGCATGCATGGAACTAGAAAAGCTCATCCTGAGTGAGCTAACCCAGACTCAGAAGGATGCACATGGCATCTATTCACTTATAGTCGGATTTTAGCTATATAGTACAGGAAAACTATACTACAACTCATGCACCAAAGGGAACAGGAACATAGACGTTGTTTCCTGTTAATGAGACACTTTTCCCTAGTGGTGCTGCTTTGTAGGCCCCCAGTGTATGAGGAGGCTCTTGGCCCTCATATGACTGCTGAACTGGGGGTGGGGGGGAGCACTGATATGTAGGAACACTCCACTCTGGAGGAGTGGGATGGAAGGGATGGGGGTAGAAGGTGAAATGGCAGGACTGGGAGGGGTGGAAAGAGGGCACTGTGATGGAGATGTAACCTGAAGTAATAAATAAACATTTTTTTTAAATCCATGCATTAAGAGGAAGGTATTACCTTAGAACATCACTCTTGGCTGAAAGGGTTCCATGTCTTAAGCAGTTGCTTAGATCTGTGGGTATTTCAGGTTTTTATCTCTACAAAGTGGAAGGCCTTAGCTTTGGATGATAATAAGAAAACACACTATTAAGAGTTTGGGGAGAGGGCAGGGAAAGGACTCTTCAGAAAAGAAAGAAAAGGAAAAGGATAAAACAAAATTCTAAGGACAAAACCAGCTTTAATTAAATGACTGAGTAGCAATTATTTAATGTTGAGTGAGACAGTGGAAAGTTCTTATCACTCAATATCCTTGCCTATCCCAGATGATATGCCTTCAATAAGTCACTTTTTCCCCTCTTGTTTTACAGAGGTCAGAGATCAACTTCACTCACCCATGATGGACAGCCAAAAGAAATGCCACAGGCTCCTGTACTTATTTCTTGCGCTGACCAGTGACGCGCCCTTTAATTGTAAAACATTGTGCTTTATCTTCTACCCTAGCCTTGTCTTTACAGGGATGCTAGCGAGTCCATGTGGTGGGAAGTACAGACTGCAGACAAGTGTTTGTTGCCCCACACAGCCCAGAATCACTTGAAGCAGAACTTAGCATTCTGGGCCCATTTGTTGTTTCAGAAGCCACAATTTTGAGGGCAGTGTTACTGTGTGACACTGAGCAAAAAGCAAAGTGATCTGGATCTTTGCTTTGCATGGAAGGAAGGCTCTTGATGGTGACCAGTGATGACTTGGTAAAAGGCTGCCTTTGCTGTAGCTCATCCAGCATCTCTTTTATCAACCAGAGAGTGTGAAACTAGTTTCATATATTACCTAGTTATTCTTTCAAAACAAACAAAACTCTGACGCACTGCACTAGTATTATTAGATATTCTTAGTCTTTTGTACATGAAGATTTAAGTTCTAAGATGGTTTATATGATAGGTTATACCTACATTTATATTGTAGAATAAATATTAAAATGCCTGTACCAGAGACTCCCAAGCAGCATGGGCAGGCAGATGTACCATTGTTAGCGGTGTATGCTCGGCCTTGTGGTCCATATATTCTGCACTTTTCTATTTGCCACCAGAGTGGTAGTGGTAGTTTCCTGGCAGAGAGAGAGAGAAAGAAAGAGAGAGAGGGGAGATAGAGATAGATATTTTGAGATTGAGAAAGAGAATATTACAATTCTTACAATCTGAATTCTTTTCCTAGCTTTGAGTGACCAAGAAGAATTTGCTTGGGGCAAATTGTGGCAAATATTTTCCCAGACAGGGGAAGCATCCTGCAGATTACAGATTACTGATGTTTTCATGCCTTGAGGATTCTTTTATTTTTACACAGGGGTCTAAGTGACCAATGGATACAAACAAACAAAAAAAAAAGACAAAAATATTATTCAGAAGTGACCTTAGTATTACTTCATTATTCTAAACACATTGAAGATGCTCTCACTTCATATGGACTTGGAGCTTCAGACCTTTTACATCCATCACAGACAGACTGGACGGGTTGCGAGCTATGCACAGCCTAATAGGCGCTGCAGGTTTTAGAAGCCATGTGGAGTTTGTATTGTTGAGGAGGGAGGTGTGTCTGAAGTGCGCCTCTCAGTCAGATCCACCTGCAAGGTTCTGTTCCTTTTTATGTTTTGTTGCTTTTAAGCATAAAACCAACCATATGCCAGTGCCAAGTGGATTAACTAACTGGCTTACAACATTCAGCATATTGACTTAACCACCTGATGTTCACGGTGTCTTGTTTCCTAGCAACAGATGCAAAGTGATACATCAAGAATAATCTGAGGCTACAGATTTTACAGGGTATCTGCTCCATAGCACAAAGTATTGCCCCACTCCAACATCACAGCACAAACTACCAAACTTTAATTTTTAGATCCCAGCAATAATTTGTAATAGTTTTCAAACTGGTGGAGTTTTGATAGTACTAGCTGGAGTTTAAAGCTTTTGAATTAGATCTCTAAATGGTGACAGTTTACATGGTTTTATCTAGCTTTCTTATTTATACTTGACTGAATTGTAATGATGATTTTTTTTCTAATTGTAATTTGACCTAATAGCCATATAAAATGACTCTATTAATACCCTTTAGGTCTAGCTTCTCATGGTTGTAGATATTACTTCAGTTCCGGTGCTGGAAAATATGTACAACAATACTAACAGGATTGGAAAAGATAGAGGATTGGTTTGTTTTGTTGTTGTTGTTCCAAAGCAGGTAGGGAGGGCAGCAGAGTGTTACAGCTATGTCCTCAAAACTTCATGTTCATTGTGGGGATGGAGGAAGCAAAAATCAGTAAAAGGAAAATCAGTAGGCATAGCTTAACCCCATTCTTATAGAAATAAATCAAGTGAACAGCCCCAGATTTTAACATACTATTTTTACTATGATAATGGTTTTAATAATATTTTCTAAATTACAAAACTAAAAAAGTGAATGTTTGGAAATTGCTGGGTCCTGATGTTGGTGGCTGTTGGAGTTTTGGACCACTTGCTAGCAGTGATTTAAATATGATAATTAGCTAAAACCCCCCAAAAAACAATAACAAAAGTAAAAAACCAACAATTGCATTGGTGCAGAACATGCATCTTGACAATGGTACTAACTTGTTATTCTCTAGAACACATTAGAATAGATCTATTTTTGCCAGAGCTCCCTCCTTCAATCCTCCGAATACATCTCACTAGAGTCCCTTAAGAGATTGCTGTATATTCCTGAGACCTTTTTTTTTTTAAAAAGAAGCAAACAAGAGATGACTTTTTCTATGTGGTTAATATGTTATCTGATCTGCTTTTCCTAAATCCCAGTGGCTTTTCCCTTAGGCAGGGTGGGAATGGGAGGGACTTACTGAATATGACTGTTTTCAGATACTTTAAAAACAAACTTTTTGTAGAAATGCTTAATTTTTAAGCGGTTAGGCACTGAGAGTAGCAGAAATCCTGCAAAGCTTTATAGTTCTCCAGGTGAGGTCTTGATCTCAGTAGCTGTGTTTCTCATGCCCTGAATCTGCTGGACAGGGGTGTTGGTATTTTCAGGTAACATTTGTTAGCCCAAATCCTTCAGTCCATCACGTTGCGCTCTGCTCCGTTAATGTCTCCACCTCCACTTCTCCCCTTCGGAAGCTGGTATTGCTGATGTGTACTTGTGCTCCGCCAGCAAGCACCGTCTACACCACCGTTTGTCTCACAGCACCCTCCAGAAAACAAGTCGTTGCACCTTATGTATATCTCAAGCAAACCAAAATACAATGTTCTTCTGCTTTGTTCTGTTCTAAACGTTGTAGCATATCTTTCTGAAACCAGTTTGCATTTAGTTGAAATTGTCAATATTTATGCTTTCAGTCTTAATTTCTGGATTCAAACTTGTATATAAAACTTTTGAAAGTTGTCCTTGCCCTTCCCTGAAGTGCTGGAAGTGGAAGGTTCTGTCTTAGGTGCAGACATAGTACTCTTCCAGTGTTCTTTAGTATTTTATTTATTTCAATGGTTCTGGTATTTCCAATGTAATTTTGAAATCTCTAGCATATATTATAGTAACTAAAGCTGCAGCTCTCAAGCTGAATGAAAGAAAAAATACTGTAAGATGTCTTGAAGTTTTGTTTGGGTATTGTAAATGAGAAAAGGAAAATGTCCCGCAGCCACATTGGAAGCTACAGGTCCTTGTCCCCAAATTAGGTTAGTCTCAGATGGTGGATCAAAACTCTTAATTCATTCATCCCCCTCTTGAGTGATCTTGTCATTCCGGCAGTCATTTCCCCACAAGTATCAGAATTTATTTAATTATACCAGATGTTGCTCGGAAGTCATGCTGAAATAATTCCCATATTATCATTGTTGTTCTTCCGGCCTTTACAGTTACTAGAGAAAAATGATAGCAACACTATGAATAGAAAGGAGCGTCTGAACCCGTCTGGGGGTTGGAGTATGATGTGGTGAATCCCTATTGTTTTTTTTACTAAGTCAGATGCTTTGCTAAGTCATAAAAAATGTGTTTGCACTCTGCAGTCTTTGGCTCAGCGTACAGAAGTGTTTGCACCAATGTAAACTCTCAAGAGAATTATAAATTGCTATGGAACAGACATTAGCTGAAAACTGAATGACGTGTTTTGTTTTTAGGGTGGGATGGGGAATACTACATAGCTCTGTTCCAAGCTTGGCATTTGATATTAATGTGAAGCAGTGGGACCATGCTGCCTGCTAAACTACTGTATGCGTCATAAGTGCTCTGAAGACCAACAGCTGGAGGTTGGAGGACAGCACCTATTCAACAGAGGAGAAGCACCACCAGTTCATCAGGGGAGAGGAAGAAAATCAGGCGAGGCCTGGAGTCACATTTGTAAGGGAAATGTTGGGGTGTACATGATGCTGTTGGGATTCACCTTTGATTGCACTGCTCCACAGAGCCCTCAGATAAGGCCAATCCTCACGGGCTACCTCGGCTTTCAAAGTTAATTTCGTAAGTCTGTCTTTCGCCTCTACCTTCAGTGCCACGATTTTTCACTGCAGTGTTTTGACTTCACAAAACTGGCTTCTCCAGAGAGAATGACGCCTTGCTGCAACGAGCAGTAGAAGCAAGTGCTTGTCACATTTGACCTGTAAAGTGTTTGGAGTGACTGCTAGGTGGAAATTGAATTGAGCTTCTCCCCACACATCCTTGTTCTGCACTTTATGCAAAGTGTACTAATTGCTAATTAGATGTTGTTTCTGTTTATTCAGGCATTCCCAAAGAGTTGGACTGACTTGGTTGTATTTGAGTTTGGGGATTGTTAAAGTCTTAGATTGACTAACAATGTGTGTATAATGAGAACAGGAGCAGCTGTGTAGTTCATGGAACCATGTGTCTGGTGAAGCGTCAGGGTTTGATGGACTACTTCGCTTGTGTGTGGAAGTGATAGCTAAGTTGGTTATACTCCATGCTGAATGATTGTCCTTTTCCATGGGGACATTATTACCTTCTTACATTTCAGAACAAAGAAGCAACAGAAGTAAATGACATACATTTGAGTTCCTTGTATATCTGTACCTATCTGTGCTACCCTTTCCTTCAGATATATAAATATACATTTATGAGGGAGGAAAAGTTTCCTCTTTTGACCAAATTTTATATGTGGTGGTGTGATTTTTACTGATAAATTCGCAAGAGGAACTTTGTAGTTAAAAGTTCTGTGACCACTGTTTTGTTTTGCTTTGTTCTTTTTTGTTTTTGTTTTTGTTTTTTTCTTTCTTGGCAGCCAGTGGTCAAACTGATCATGCCTTCAATTTTATTTTCATGCACAGAACTAGTTTTTGTGAACATTACTACTACTTCCAAAGATTTTCTGATAACTTGGGCCAGAACTGGTGACTGAGTAACGAGGGTCAGATTGAATGCCTCCAAACTCACCCACAACACGAATCTTACCTCACAAGCTCTAACCTAAATCATAGAGACACTCATGTTCCATGCATGTCACCGACTTCTCTGTTGCTTGCCAGAAGGTGTTTGCTCTTGTCTCTTCACACCTCACATTAGTGCCTGGGCTCTGGGAGCAGCAGAACCTAGGGTCAGGAAGGCTGGGGACCTTGAGCTTAGCAATTGTTCAGCCACATCTTCACGTCATTAGTACTAAGCAAGCCTCTGGCTCTCAGGAATTTGTCAAAAGGTTGATGAAACCTCCTGAGATTCCACACACCAGGTTACAAACTGATTCTCATAGGTTTGAACTGCTTACATACATGTCATAAATTAATCATAGCTTCATTTGACCCCAGGTCTTAAGTCTGTTGACAGTTTCAGCATGACCGATTCGCTCATTTTATTATTTTTATTTTATTTTGCTTTGGAAATTGGATTGGTTCTCTTTAGAGTTGGTATAAACATGCCATGTAATAAATGATTTCCAGTTAATGGTACAACAGAATTATTGCTTTCTTAGATGTATGTGTAGTAAAAGTCAATATACACATTTATATAATTTCTTCAAAATCTTATACCTAATTTGATATTTCTAAAAATTGCACATGTAAGTCATGTGTATAACATGCTAAAGTACTTTAACTGTGATCTTAAAACTGAATAAAAATATTTAATAAAAATTTGAAATATTTTAAAGATATTATTCAAATACATTTCTTTATGTTCACACCACCAACCATAGAATATGTGCCTTCAGTGTACCATGTCCACTAAAATCAGTAGAGAAAACAATAAAGGATTCTTCAACTATTTCAGAACATTGGTTAATGGTTTCCCCTTGCTCTGTGTTCACCTGAAAGTGACCATTGACTGAGATTGCTCTCCCTTAATGTGGAGGGTGGAAGGTGGAAGGTGATCCAACAGAAGAAAGAAGATTCACTTCAGGCTGCCACATAAAACTGTGTAACTTACATCATTACACCATGGCCCACTAGTAAACGCTCAGACCTCAAGCTGAAAACTTAGAGCATCCTGAGCCTTGTTTTAAAAGTCCTATGGAGCTGGATGTGGTGGTGCCCACCTTTATCCCAGCACTTAGGGAGGTGAAGTCAGGCAATCTAAATGTGAGGCCAGTTCCAGACCAGCCAGGGCTGTGTGATGAGACTTTCTCATATACAGAATCCAAAGCAAAACAGTTCTTTGGAAACCATATGAATGTCAACATAGAAGGGTAGTAGCATAAATTTGGTCCCAAGTTCTGAAACATCACCTGCACTTACCACTAGGTTTTGAACCGCCCTTAACCACTTACCAAAAGTGGGTGTGTTACTACCTTTGATTTCTTTGGGGATAGAAAATGTTGGCATGGTGCCTTTAATGTAAATATACATTAGGTGTTAGTTATTGTGTCCAAGCTGGCTTGCTACTTGAGTATGTTCAAAGGATGCTGACTGGCCACATATGGTTGTTGTATTCTAAAGTTAAGTTGTTCTGGGAGATTTGATGGTGTGAAAACTCTAAATGGGTTAATTTCCTATAGGTTCCTACTTACGTATGTAGATGTTTGTAACCGAACTTTTAAATTATTATTTATCACTTATTTATTACTAAATTCACTTATAACAAACACCAACAATTTCTTAACTATTAATCCTATAAATTCCTACAACTCCTTTAACCTATCCACTAAACCTATTGATAATTATAACAACTACTTTCATAACCTTTTAGAATGATACAGTCTCTGGGGCAGGTCCTCAGTTGTCAGGAACACAATCTTTGTTGTAGATTCTTTAACGCACTTAGCAGTCCTTTTTCTGGATCTCTCAGATGTAGGTTCGTCAGGGTAAGTTGGTTATTGCAGTCTCACCTTAAATAAGACTTCATGCTTTCTTCTCTGTGGGAGACCCCAGCCGTCTGCAGGCCTACTTACTTCTTTTGAATCAGGAACTCAGCTGCCCTGCCTCAGTCCTTAAAGCCAGGCACAATTTCTTTTAGGCCTCTGTTCGGACAGATCAAACCCCTCCAGGCAAAAGCTGAGCCACAGGGTCCAGTCCTTGGCCTTTTGGTGTCTTGCTCAGGCTTTCTTTGCTCACCAGCTTCTTTCTACTTCAGGGAGAGAGCTGGCCATCAATGGCCAGCCCTTTTTCCAGCAGGACTCTTGGAGCTCTCTAGCATCAGGGGCCTCTTCTTATTCTGGGCTCCATGCACTGTCCTTAAATAGGAGGAACTCTGTTTCAGCTTAATTTGGGCTCCGCCCACTTAGCAGCTGAAAACAATGTCAGGCCAGATACTTTGTTTCTTCAAGTCTATTGAGTCTTTCCTGTTTTTCCTGACTTCAACCTTGTTTTTCAGTCTATTA
>CAJQZJ010032464.1:15119892-15145505 GCA_907164525.1 Lophiomys imhausi
AGTCTTTCCTGTTTTTCCTGACTTCAACCTTGTTTTTCAGTCTATTAAGTCTCCTGTTTTTCCTGACTTCATGCTGATAATGCTCTTCAGGCCCCAAATTAAGAGACAGTATCAGAATCTCCTATATATTTTCTAAATCTAATTTATCTAACCCCTACAGATGTTCTTTTGTAAAATTATTCTACTTAATGAATTACCAAAGTTACTTCCCATTACTGAGCATAAAGTCAGGAGAGGGAGGCTGTTGAAGGGGGGGGTCCTTGCTAAAGATACAAATTCTGTTAGAAAAAGTGACAGTGTATGCATATGTATAATTATACAGTGTTATATGTATCAGTACTGTTGCATCCTTTTAAATAGAGCATGAAATCTTTTGCAAGGAAAAAAAGTTATGAACAGTTAAGTGGGTAAAAACCAATATGACTCCGTACACTAAAAGATGCTAGAAAAGAAAATTATTTATCATAATTTATTGCAAGCCCCTTTGTTGAAATTACAGAATTTAAATATATGCAAAGGCAAAGTTTGTGTTTTGAATCTATGTACCCATCACCCTTTAGCCAGCAAATAGTAATATTTCCTCAGTCCCTATGTTATCTGTGCCATTCACTGTCTCCACTTCATATTCCAGCACCAAGTGACTTGTGTGTGCTAGAAATACCTCAACATTTCAGACAAAGACTTTGAAATTGACTGTTGGTGTGCATTCATTTTGTTTTGTGAATTCCCAACAATTCCAAAACTTGTCCAATGTAAAGGAAATCCATGAAGTCAAAGCATACATATGCTGGAATAGAGTTCATTGGAATTAGAAAAAAAATAGTTAAGCTTGGATTAACCTCTCTTTTAACTTACCTGATCAAAGAGATCCCTTTCTAAGTGTGTGTGTGTGTGTGTGTGTGTGTGTGTGTGTGTGTGTGTATGTGTATATTTGTAGGCAGGGGGTGGGGGGCAGCGGGGTTAATGTGCTTTTCTCCAGATTAAATGGCTTGGAAACCCCAAGGGCTAAAACTTTATAATGTGTATGTGTTAACTATGTCTAAGCCCCTCCACCAGCCTGATTCCTACTGTCTTCCAGGCTTCCAGGGGATGTAGAGTTACTTCAAATGTGGTCTGGAAGAGAAATTTCCAGAGATTTAAAGACTGAAATCCTGGTCAGCATGCTAGGAATTAAAGCACAGAATGAAATACCATTCTAAAAAAAAAAAAAAGTTGTAAATTTATATGTGACTCACTCACCTTGGAGATCTTTTACCTTAAAGAATTTTTCAACCGTTATTACAGGGTTGTATAAAAGAGAAGAATAAAAAATGAGGATTGAAAGTCTAAAAAGTGATGGAAGATGAAGGAAAAGAAAAAATTATGTAAACAGCCCTTGGATGCTTTACATAAAAAATAGTTTTAAAGGCACCATGAAATATGCTCAAGAAAATATTCTCATATGAGTATTTTTCTGATGGTATCAGTAGCACTTATGAATGACCAATTAAACAAGCATGAGCTCTTCCAGAAATAAGCTTACAAAAGCACTGACAGACATACAAGCAATAGACACATAATAGATACAAAATTAGGTAATCATTGCCCACAGAATTTGGAGCTCTTACTGGAATGCATTTAATAGAAAAAAATAGTATTGATACAATTTTCTCAGATATATATAATTCTTGACATACTGGAAATTTTTAGTCATTGCTTTATAGAATAAGGTTTCTTATATTCTGTCTTGGCTTAAACATATTAAAAATCCACATAAGTCCCTAAATATGCAAAGGCTTTTAAAGTAGAATCTGAAGTATTTTACACATTGATGCTAGCCCCACCAAAATCTTGTATTGCATGTCAAAATCAAAACTGTACTTAGATAAAAGTTACTTAAAATCTTCTTTGTTCCACTGTTCTCAATGCTCATAGTTCCAGTATGCATGCCTAGGCTCCAGAAAGTTCTCAGCTGCCCACAGCTCATACCCACCAAATTGTTGCATCATGCTCCCTTTTTGTTCTTTGATTTTTATTATTTGTGAATTTCACATGATGTACACTAATCTTGCTCATCTCCCGTCCCTTTGTACCCACTCTTTGCCCTTGCAACCTCCCCCAGAAAGGAAAAAAAAACATGGAAGCTGTAGTGTGTCCCACAGTACACCCTTTTGTCCACACTTTGCTTACAAATGTTCATTGCAATGAGTTATTTGGTCAAGTTCAAAGCCTCTGGCTTCTGCTGTACTATCAATACTAGAACTCCTGTTGGATATCCTGTTACCCTGGGTCATGGAAGTCCTGCAGCTTTGCATCTGTAGGACCAGCCCCTTCACACACTCTAGCAGTTCATAGGGTAGATATTGGGGTGGGACAGCTCAAAGCCCTGGATCCCCCGGGGCCTGGGTAGTAGCTGAGCTGGTCAACCCACCAGCTTTCCTGCACCCACACTATCAGGATGAGCTCTCGAACACTACTCCAGCTAGCTCACCCAATACTGCAGCCAGCATGGAACAGAGCCAGCTCTCCTACTGTCATGCTATCAGGGCAGCTTACAATGTGTGCCCACCCCAGCAGGGCCAGTTCTGCTGTGCTGCCCAGGTGAGGTGTGGGAACTTGATCTCCTGATTGCTGCATCTGCTGAGGGATAAGGCCAGCTCTTCTGCATGCCATAGGTGGTGAGGGGTGGAGGGTCTGGCATCTCTCCCCAACCCATGCCATTGCTTGGCAGACAAGTGGCCAGGCTAGCTCTCCTACGTGCACACCCTCGGGGCCTGCTCAGTGTACCCCTGCCACCAAGGTCAGCTCTACTGTGCTGCCCAGGCAAGGTACAGAGCCTGCTCTCCCAGTTGCTGCAGTGAGTGAGGAGGGACAGGGCCAGCTCTTCCACTCTCATGACTTAGGGGAGGTGGAGCAGCTCTCCTGCCTGCCTCAGGTGGTGGGGAGGATGAGGGTACACCATGCTTCCTTAATGGCTGTTCTTCGATTAGCAACTCTGCACTGGGAACTCTGTGTGCACATGTCAAAACTTGATTTCTATTACATGTTGAAATGTTTTGGAAGGTATTGAGGCCTGGGAGATAGCTCAGTGGATAAACCAAGTAAATCCCTTGCTGCAAACCTGAGGACTCCAGTTTGGAGTTTCAGCACCCACATAACGCAGGGTGGACATAGCAGCTTTCTCAAAGAATAGGGATAAAAGACAAGAACCCTGGGATGAGCTCTGGGTTCAAGTGAGAGACTGCTTTAGGATATAAATGAATGGGAGAGTCAGCCATAGTCTGGGCTCCATACATGAACATGCTTGCTCACAAGCTCACCGTACATATGGAGATGCCAAGTGCTGGAATGCAGAACCAATGAGAACAGGGATGGGACCCCGAGACTTTAAGGAAGCAGAACCAGAGCTTATGGGAGGTCTGGTAATCTGTACTTTGAAGATTCTTAATGTGATGCTGCTACTTTTAAAAGAATTTTATTTTTAATTTTTTTTCTTCACAAAACAGATCTTACCTTACGGGAAATACAAACTGCTACCACAAGGCTACCAAGATCTGAGACTGGCAAATGTGTGATATAAGACTTGGGGTGAGGCCTGTGATGAGTGTCTCAGGGCATAGGATGTCTCTCCTGACAGTCCAGACTGAGGGTGTTGTGGGGTGATGCCCTCACTGTCCCTGAACTTATGATCTTTCTATCTCAGTCCTGGGTCACACATGCTATTGGAATTGAAATACTTTAGTCATTAAATTTCTCTTGAAATAAGTTATTGTAAAAATTTCCCTTTCTGTTTATGTTTTACCCACTGAAAGAACATGTAAGGTTTTTTTTGGGTTTTTTTTTTTGTTTTGTTTTTGTTTTTTTTTTTTTTTTGTCTTTTTGTTCTTTGTTTTGTTTAATGTGGGTAATAGACTCAGGAATTCCTGCCTAGAAGGATTCCTAAAGCATAAGACTTTTGGTGAGAGATTCTACCTACTGGTATGTGCTACCCCACTACTTTTTTGGTTCTAGTCCAAATGGGATGCTCTTAGCCTTTAAAGAACCTGCCACAGAAAGTGCCTATTAGACTCTGTGGTATCATTTCACTTAGTGGGCCCTGAAGGCTTTCTACCTGTTTTTGAAACCAAATGTTCACTCTAGTAGGGCCAAAGGAAAAAAATATCCTATGGGGATTGATACAGGAGTTTTCTTTAATTTCAAAACCATCTGCTTTAAGAAATATTTCTCTTACAAATGCAAACTGCATTGTAATTTATGGATGAGTTCATTTAAAAACTTTTAGAAATTTAAAGAGTTTAATTTGATGCTCATCAAGCACCTGTCTGTGTTACCTCCTTCCTCCCGTAAGACAGTTAAGCCTTTGCTTCCCCTCTGCACTTTCCAAAGGTCTGGCACGGGGAACAGATGAACTCTGAGTGAATTTGGATTGTTGACACGGGCACAGCCATGTCCAGGAAACCATCACCTCAGACTGTCAAAGACTTCTCAGGGCCAAGCTCAGGGAAATGACAAAGCCGTGCCCTGGTTAGAGAACAGATATTGATCAATAGTTGACCTTTTAACTAAAACCAGTAAAAGCAGAAAATACAACAAAAGCTTCCTCACCCTAGATGGCTGCAATCTCAGACTGCTCCCCTATAACAACCCCCTACTGTGATTAGCTTTTTTTTTTCCTCCCCCACCTCCTTCTCCCTCATGTATATAATAAACTGAAACTTTCCCTGCTCCTGCTGTTGCTGGAGCATCTCCACGAAAGCTCATGGCCAACCTGAACCCAGTTTTACATTGCTGTGTCTGTCATTTCTTCATTCCTCATCACCCAAAAGCCCAAAGCTGTGCAGGTCAGAGCAAGCGGCTGTTGACTATGGGGAACTTGTATTGAGGGGACACTCCCACTTGTATTGAGGGGACACTCCCACGAAAAGGTCACAGATAAAGGTGAGGGGAAGTACATTTCTATGTATCAGGTGTAAAATGAATGCAATGGGCAGTCTTTGAAGGAGATTTTGAGGAAAGGAGGGAGTAAGGTTAAAAAAAAAATTCTAGCTTCATCAATTCTTAGCCTGTGTTTCAGGAGACACTCCCTTGGTTTCCAGGAAAAGGAACAGTAAATTTGATCACTTGGGAAAAAAAAAAACAGAAAAATTGAGACATAGATACAGCACTGAAGCATACAAATGTCTTCTCATTTTTACTCTCTGTTTATAGAGTCTAAGACATGATTCCCTAGATCAGAGGCCACTTCCTCATGAAAGGACGGGGGAATCCAACCTTGTATCTTTGCTCCTCTGGTTATGAAGGACTGACCCCTTGTCCCTGAGAGACAGCCACAGATAATGATGGGGACCACAGCTGCAGCTCCAGTAGCCACCTTTGGGACCTGAAGCGACAGACACATCTAATTCATGTGTCATACATGTTCTGACAAGCCTGATGCCTTACATTACTCATACTGAGTAAAGTGCTCACAAGGATGCAGTCACCCCACCTGTGTTGAGATTGCACCTTGTGTCTGGGTCTCTGACATTTAAGGTGACCTAAACTCAACTCCTTTACAACAAATCTTATTTAGAGCAGTAGCTGGGGAAAGACAGTAATGGCTTTAATTGCTTTCCTATGTTTGAGTGCTCTGATCCACCGAATACAAACCAAACAGGCTCTGTTTAAGTACCAGGGGCAGTTAACCATATGCCTCTCTTCTTTATAACTTCCTTGATGCATTTTTCTTAAGACCTGTAGAGTGGCCTTGCTAAGAATGGCATCTATGTAAAAGATTAAAAAAAAAAAAAAAAGAAAACCAAAAAATAGCCAACTGCTAGGGTTTGAGGCCTCCACAGTGCACAGTGCCTCCCATCTCTAAGGGAAAAACATAGAGGGCATTGCTTGTCTGACACCTCTCATACCTACAGCGTTAGCAGCACTAACATTGTTTGGTGTTTCACTAATAGCCCCGCAGAAGGTCATCATACAAGTTTTTGACATGAGAGGCTAGGTAAAGGACCTTATCATAGGAACCTGGAAATTGACAGCTGCCACTGACCTTTTTAATATCAGTTGGGCAAGTGCAGTCCATGTGGATAAAGGAGGATTGCAGGGCCTGCATTCAACACCACTACACTGTCTTGACTGACTCCATACAATGTTAGCAAAAGCTCCAGTCTTCTCCATTACTTGGTTAAACTGTAAATTCATTGCCTATGTTACTTCTACCAACAAGCAGAATTCCTGTATTCTATCAAGCAGCCTTCCTTTTAGTACCTATTAATGTTTCTTGGCCATGGTACTCAGACCAAAGCCTCCAGATAACCAAAGAAATAAGGGATTTGTTTATCTAGCCTGGAAGAGAGGTAAGGTTGACTAGAACTGTAGTGGTGATAGTAATTACATTAGTGGCCACCACAGCCATAGCTGTCATCTTGTCATCTTTGTGATCCAGACCACAGACTATACATAAGTGCCCACACTGTCAGTGAGTCTCTCTCTCTCTCTCTCTCTCTCTCTCTCTCTCTCCCTCCCTCCCTCCCCTCTCTCCTCTCTCTCCTCTCTCTCCTCTCTCTCTGTATGTCTTTCTCTCTGCCTCTGTGTGTGTGTGTCTTTTTCTGTCCTCTCTGTCTCTCTGTCCCCCAACACAACAAAACCATCATTTATGCTCTCAAGGATCAGTTAGACATTGACCAAAATATAGATGCATGTACTGCTGTCAAAGCCACAGAACTGTTGCTGAATGAGATCCAGGTCCTACAAATTAGACAGGATTTAACAAGTTGAAAAGCATGCAGGTTATGGCAGTGTGGCTTGAAATGAGCAGGTGACATTGGACCAATGCTCCTCTAGGATGCTGTTGTGGAAGACTGAGGCTGATGCAACAGAGAAGACTGTTGTCACCTAATATGTCCACAAGCCTACCCATCTTGGTCTCCAAGCATCTAACCTGAAGGCACAGCAGTTGAGTGTTGGGCATGCTGACTTTCCTTGTAGGATACTTTGAAACTGGAATCAGATCAAGAATTTTTGCTCTATATATGGGCATTTATCCCTGTGAATTACTTTTTTTGGGTTCCTCTTTCACTCCAACCCACACATCCAATATTCCATATGCCTCCTTTTAAAAAGCAAATGGTTTTCTGGTCTGGGTGTGCACTTTTCCCTTTCTGAGTTGCCTTTGTGTGACATTCTAGCCTGCCACCACCAACACCTGCTCTTCAGCCAAAGATCTATTTTAGCTAGAATGTCCCAGCTTTTGAGCCTACTTCAGAGAGCAGCGGCAGCACAGATTGCTGATGACATTACAGTAGCTGATAAATAATGTTTCCAGGGAAGTGGCTGGGCTTGGCTGGTATTCAAAGACAAGTCAGGCCGCACCCAGCAGGGAGCTCAACCTGCAGACTGGACTTGGAAGATGCAAATCATTCTGTTGAATGAAGAGCCTACGAAGAGCCCCTTGCTGCCTTCACAGCCTGTGAGACAAACCGGCGGGCAGGACCCAGGTTTAAGCTATACAATCTTCAGGTCCTAGGCTCTTGTAAATTTTTTCCTCTGTAAATTTTATCATGAGGTTAAAGGCTTTTCATTTGAATGCTAACTTTCTTTAGCTTTTCTTAAGCCATTTACCATCAAAACTTACCATGTGTGACTCTGAGTTTGAGAATCAGGCAGAAGGGAAATTCGTTTTCATGTGGACAATGGCCTCCCTGTGTCCTCGGCAGCGTGCTTTGCCCTTGTCCTGGCTTTACTTTCTGCACTTGCAGTTACTGGAGGTTAGCCAAGGTCCAAAGAGATTAATATGAGAAATTCCAGAAAAATATTCACATATGTTAAGCAAATGTTGTCACAGTACATTTGTATGTTAGCATAAAGCACGGCTCTCTCACTCAAAAGGGAACAGGAGATAGTTCATTCTGAACCAAAAACAAGTGACCTAGAAACATGGATTTAGGTTGTTCAGAATGATAGGTTCACCGCGGAAGCAATTACATGAACTTTTTGTCACAGAGCAAAAAAAAACGTAAGTTGAGACATTTATCAAATACATTGATGGGACAATCTTGGAGAAATCTGTGCTGTTGGTCTCAGATACTGTTGGATGGCACTCTTTTGGACTTGTAGAAACTGTTAGTGTGTTAATAACCTAGTTACTTAATACAACTCATGATTTTACATGATAGTCAAAAGGAAGAGTGATGAATGGTTATTAAGAAGACTAAAAGTAGTCGCTGGGCGGTGGTGGCGCACGCCTTTAATCCCAGAACTTGGGAGGCAGAGGTAGGTGGATCTCTATGAGTTCAAGGCCAGCCTGGTCTACAAAGCAAGTCCAGGACAGTCAGAGCTGCTATACAGAGAAACCCTGTCTCGAAAAAACCAAAAAAAAAAAAAAAAGATAGAAAAAAAGACTAAAAGTCGCCCAACATAATTTTGGATCTTGCAAAACTTCTAATCTGTCAGTCTGCAGGTTCTTCTATGTAAATGTAGCTTCTTTTATTTAAAAAAAATTTTCAGTTGACAGTATAATCATATTTTATTAGTTATTAATTTCTCACTATGGTTAATAATCGTAATATGTGTGTATAGGAAAAATTATACAGTATTCTGTGTCCCAGGCATTTGTGGGTCATATCCCCTGTGGATGAGAGGAAAGGGACCACTGTGTACAAGGTCACAGCTGAGGAATGCTCATACCTCTTTGCTTCTTACCTCTGCTTTTGGTTTGGCTTTGGCAATGCAGGGTACCAGAGCCTGATACTATAAACAATGCCTAGGAAAGCATCCTACCATGGAGCTGCATCCCAAACCCTTCTCTGTTTTTCTTATAGAGCTACTGTTTTTAAGCACCTGAGTTGCACTAATAACCCTGGGTGTCTAAACAGGATTACATGTGCTTCAGTTTCCCTCAACAGCCTCATCCACCTTCTCCAATTTGAAAACAATATTCTCTTCTCCCTCAGTTGGCCATGAGCTGCCAGTTTACTGAGCAATCAGTACTGCAAGGTTGGATAAACCTAATGCTGTTCATTCCCAAAATGCCTTCTCTGTGATATCCATACATGGTAAACATGGCTCTGTTTATAAACCACTGAAGACATGGTCTCCTCAACCTCATTCCCCTTTCAACAACTGACTCATGCCCTCTGAGGCTGAATATCTGGACTGTCCCCAAATCAATATGAGCCATGTTGCCCTGCAATAAGGCCTCTGGGGAACCGGAGAGAGGAGGCAAGCTCAGGATGGCTTCTGTTCATTTGAATGTTGCATTTGGCAGCAGTTATCACCCAGAGAATATTCTCCTGAGAGTGCTGAGACCAGGTCTGTTTCAAATGGCTTCAAAAGGACAATGCTCTCATCCTACACTTGAGGAAATTGCTGGCTGCATGGAAAAAAAAGTTGATTCAGAAACGTGATCGCAAGCATAACTCTAGAAAGGAAAGCAACTTGAATGTATTACTGGACAGAACCCATTAGCTCAATGAATGTAAATAAGCTTCTAAAGAAGTGCACTGTTCCCAGAGAACTTCCCCTAGAGGGTGGAGTGTGTAGGAAATGTCTCTCCTGGAAGGTCCTCGAGTGCCATCCTCAGAGGGCTTTGCAACCCCAGCTTGTTATGAAGGAGTCAGTATGCCCCACTTGTGTAAACAGCCCTATTGGAATCATTGTAATATTCATTTAGCCAGAGGAGCCAGAAACTACATAGCACCAGAACCAGTCAATTTTGCTGTGAAAGGCTGTCAACTTGAGTCTTCCTCTCAAATTATCTTCAGCCAATGCTGCCAGATCCTGCTGATGGCACCCAAACCATTTGCCACTCCACTCAAATCTCTGTATTGCTAATACTGAGGGTAAGGCTAGTCCACAGTGCTGCTCTCAGCAAGCCTGGCACCTCTGAGAGGGCGGCTTTGTGCTTGAAGAGTTCATGCAGCTTCCCAGGGGCCTGGGATATGCCATGCCCTCCTTCAGAGAATCCACTCAGCCTAAAGGCAGAACTCCCTCATCCTCTCCTTCCTGATCTCTCCTACTGTTCAGTTTAGTTTTTGTATTTGCCAAAAAAAGCATGAGGAATGTCCAGGTCAATCATCTTGAGGAAGAATTGAGGGGTTGTTGTTGGTGATGGTGTTTTTGTTTACTTTTATAGTGTTTTGGGCTTTTTTGTTTGTTTGCTTGTTTCCCAACAGAGTCTTTTTGCCAACAGGGTCTTGCTCTATAGCTCCAGCTGTCCTAGACCTCATTATGAATCTCAGAATTCCTGGCAGTCTTTCTGCCTCTGCCTCCCTTGTGCTAAGATTACAGTTGTGAGCCACTATGCATAGCTGGGTTTTTTTCTCACTCTTTAAATTTTAATCTTACTTGCCATTTAAAAGTTGTGCATGTTTGTGGGGGAGTCCTGTGAAATTTCATGTGGATGAGCACCTGCGTAGAAAGAGTAATATGAAGACTTAAGCCTTACTTTTTTGTGTTGAGAACATTGCAGTCCTCTCTACTGGCTTTTTGAAATCTACAATCTTTGTCCCCACAGTTCTACACCCACTTTCCTGTCCATCTACACCCCCTCTAAGCATCTATATCTTAAATATCACTAAAGAGGAACAAACAAGCGACTATTTATTTTCTAATTGACATTAATAAATTAGATAAACCAAGTTTTTTTGTTTGTTTAATGAATTTTCCTCTTGGGAGAACTCAACAAGGCTGTTTTATTATCTCCACTTTGAAGGGAAAAATAAGCTATTGATAAGATTTTCCTAGAATTGGCCCAGATACAAAAATACTTCTCTAAATGAGTTCAGTCGTCCTCTGAAGGAACAGCCAGGTTTGCGCAGGCATCCTAGCTTTGTTTCTGATAAAAAGTAGGATTCTGGGAACCTAAGCTTTACCTTCACCTAGTCTTGTTGGTCCATACCCCGTCTTTACCTGCACCATGACAGTATTTTAGAGTGGGAAAGAATGACAGACTTTGCCACTGTTGTGACACCCACTCATGTCAGGTATGCTCATATGGTTAGTGACTAAGTCAGGCAGCACATCCAGGGCAATGTAAAACCTTGTGGTGCAAGCTGAGTATGTCCAGAAGCCTGTCTGTCTATCACTTTAAGATACCAATACCTAGCTGACTGTGTTAGCACACGCCTTTTATCCCAGCACTCAGGAGGAAGAAACAGGTGGATTTCTGTGAGTTTGAGGTCAGCCTGGTCTACAAAAGGGAGTCCAGGACCGCCAAGGCTACACAGAGAAATCATGTCTTGAAAAACTAGAAATAAAATAATAATAAAGATAATAATAATAATTCCAATATATGTTCTGAGACTTTCAACTAAACACACACACACACACACACACACACACACACACACACACACACACACATCCCCTTCCAGGTGTGTCTACTATCTTTCCTTTTAAAATTATGACCTTAGCCTGAGCATGCTGGTCCACCCTACTGTAAACATATAGAGGCTCTGCTTCATTGAGTGCTTTGCCTTGGAAAATGCCTTCCCTTGTCTACTGCAGGTGAGGCATCATTCCCTGTCTTTTGATTTCTTAGCTGTGCTGCTTTTGGCTTTGTATTCACCAAGACACAAGCCTGTTCATTTGGCCATAATATGACACGTATAAGGACCTAGAGAAAAAAATATCTGAGAAGTACAGGTCACATAACTCAGGTCAGCTTCAAACTCCCTAAGTAGTTAGGTGATCTTGAATTCCTGGCCCTCCTGCCTTCCCTTTGTTAAGGCTGATATCACAGGCATGCACCCCCATGCCTGGCTTTTCACCTGGAGTCTGTTTTGAGCACCAGTGTACTCTCACTGTGTGCTGACCAATTTTTATGACAAGTTTACATAAGCTGGAGTCATTTTAGAAGAGGAAACCTCAATTGAGAAAATGTCCCCACCAGATTGCCCTGTGGACAAGCCTGTGGTGTGTTTTCTTCACTGATGATTGGAATGTGGAAAGGCTAGCTCACTGTGAGCCACCAGAAGGTGTGGCCCAGATTTCTGGTAAGTCTTCACACTTCAAATGATTAGATCATGAGAATCCCTCTCAGTCACGTCCAGCTGCTTGGGTTTTAGATGGTTCCAGCTACCATAATGAAATCCAAGTCATTTTTATTTGAGTAGATTTTTTTTTTTTTTGGTAATAAAACATGTATAGTTTTTTGTAACACTACAGGTGAAGTGGTAATTGCTCTTTGAATTTTGTTATGGAAAGTGATGACTGTTTTGCTTTCTAACACTCTTGTCCTAGGCTCCCATGTGGGTTATCAGCAGCTTCTGCTCCACTTAAGGAGGTGGGGCAAATGCTCTTGCCTACAGAATTCGCTGCCTGTTCCTTGCAGTACCAATTGGCCCTTACTAAGAGACTGGACTGCTGAGGAAAATCTCAAGTCTACTGTTAAACCATCCACAAAGCTGAGACATCAAAAGAAACAGGCTAGATACAATTCAATGTTTGATATTGTAGAGAAGGAAAACTATTTTTTTTTTTTTTTGGTTTTTCGAGACAGGGTTTCTCTGAATATCTCTGGCTGTCCTGGACTCGCTTTGTAGACCAGGCTGGCCTCGAACTCACAAAGATCCGCCTGCCTCTGCCTCCCAAGTGCTGGGATTAAAGGCGTGCGCCACCACCGCCCGGCTCAGGAAAACTATTTTTGCACTGTACACTCTAGGTTCATGGCTGAGGCCCCTCATAAGAAATGATAGAGTGTCAAAGAAAAACACACAAATTCACTGAATATTAAGTCTGAAATAACAGGAGACCATGGGGAAAAAAAAGAAAGTTGAAAGAAATAGTTAAACCTGTGTGTTTTTGTCTAGGTGTGATGAAGAGTGAACATCATGAAGGCATTTTGAGGCAAAAAGTGTAAGAGATTAGTACTCCAGGAACCCCACTTGACTTAGGGTTATGCACAAACACTTCTCATAATAACACACTTGACTGCCTAATAATGTACTTTACATGTCTGTACTATACACATATACCCCTCTTATAATAGTGCATCTGACTGCCTACTTCCTTCACCTGCATGTGCTGTGCCTCTCTCAAAACACTGCACCCAGCCACCCCAGAACCCTCTTGTCTGGAAATCACCCAGAGTCTATTAACTGCTTCAAGAGAGAAGGCAAAGAGAAGGAGAAGGAGGGGTACCACCTCTACATTTCTCAACTTTCTTTAGCTTCAAATATTGACTGTGCAAAGATTTTGAGATAGTGTGTCCTAAACCTTATTAATATTGTATTAGTGAAGTTGCAGCAGGGGGTGGGTGATATGGTTGAGCAGAGCAGATGTGAGTTCTGCAAAGGATTTATTTACCAAACTAAAACAGGAAACCATAAAAGAAAAGCATAGTGCCTAGGACCAGATCTGTCAACCCCAGGCCTGAAGAGTGAGGTCCTGAAAGGGTGACCAGAGCCTGGAAGGATACACTGGAGCAAATAGAGAATCATATCAGCCTCTCTACCCCCATGACATTGACTTTATCCCCCATCCCCAACTCCTGTTGTCCCACTCCCTCTGGAAGGCAGACAGCAACAGAATACACTGAAGTAGCCCATCAGTTCAGAGGCCCCTAACACAGAAAAATGGGGAGAGGTAGAGACCAGGGCAGGAAGGCAAGTAGAAGATGCTTTTCTTGAAGACATCCAAAGAGCCTGGCGAGGCTTTGCATATCAACATGTTGTTTTCAAATACAGAATGGGAGCAAAGCCATGATATTTCCATGCCTCCAAGAGTCTTCATTTTGGATAGGGAGTATCTGGCGTTGAGTAAGGCTGTTATAAACTGGTGTGTGTCATTTAGTTCCATCCTAGAGACTCCAAGTCTCCAGGAGAAGGACCACATGTTCCGTTACCCTGACAACACTGGGTTCTGACTTGGCCACCCAGAAGTGCTGTCACCAGCACCCATCACATCTGTTCAGCCTCCTAGACTGGAGGCTGATTTTTACCTCAGGAGACAAGCTATCCCACTGAATCAGGGGAGGGAGAGATGTTCCATTGAAAGAGGAGTCAACACACTGCCAACTTCAAAAGTAATCGAGGTCTGTGTGCAGGACTCTGATGGAATTTTCTAAGGGAAAACGTTTGTGTTTTATTTAATGCTGTTGACAGTGTTTACTGGTTCTCACCTCTGACAGCAAAGCATTTTCATCTGCACTCAGCACCAAAACGGAGCATCTGAATTTAAATATTTGAGTTAAACATATCTAGTGTTTGCAGAGCATAATGCTGTTGACATTGTTCCACAGCTCCACTCTTTAGGGAGTTGGAGTCTGTCTTCAGTATTTGTTACAAAGTCAGATGAAATGCTTTAATGGGAATCAAGATAGTGAAGCTGCTCCAAGGACCCTTGAACTGGATGAACAAACTGGTTGGTTTGGGGACAGATAGAGAGGTGGGACCTTATAGGAGCTATGGCTGCTCTAAGAGACAAGACATTGGCCCTGGGAACCTACATTTGTGTGGCCTCCGGAGAACAACTGGGCTCTTTGTGAGTTCTATGCTCCCTTTCCCTGACAGCTGTGGACCTACATTGACATCCTAGAAACTTAGGACTATGGACTAAGGATCCTTATCAATGGCAGAGTCCTTGCTTAATATGAATGGGGCCCAAGGTTTTAATCTTCAATACTGAGAAAGAAGGAAAGAAGGGAGAGAGGGAGGGAGGAGAGGAGGGAGGAGAAGAGGGAGAGGGGTAGGAGAAGAAAAACTTATCTTTAACATACTAGTACTGCCTCACCCACAACTCCACTTCCCTCTACTCAACTTGGCCCCCCAACCCAGAAACATGTATACATGTAGGGCACTGGAGATAAGTGTGAACCTGGAGCTGGGATGCTGAGCGGATCAAAGACAGGCATGCCTGTAGGGATGTTATCTGCCATGTCCTACATGCCTCTTAACCGCCTGTGTCTCCATCTCACTAGTCCTTATTTGACCCCCAGGGAGGGTCTCAGGTAACTGGCTCCAGTTGCCAGGAGTACAGAAGGAGAGGAGTGGGCTCAGCACCCTCTTTGCTATTCTGACCACGCAGCCCTATGAATCGTTTCTGTTTCAAGAGCCCAAGTTTCAAGAGTGCTTAATTTAATTGGCCTCATGTGGGTTAAGAAGGAAATTAGAGAGCCAACTGAGAGCTGTAAGTTTCAATCAGAGACTGGAGCCTGACCTGAGGCATCTGATTTGAAGAAACAGGACTGGCAGGGTCAGATCTCTGTTGTGGAGAAGGCCAGAGTGACACGTGGTGATTGCAGAGATAGTGCCAGGGCAAATGGCACTTGTCAACAAATGAGTTCTATTACTCACAGAGCTCTGCATCCCACTCTCCTGGGCTTTTCTCTGTGTCCTTCCTTTTTCTATCTCCCACTAAACCAGAACCCATCATAGTGGCTCACACAGCTCTAGGAGGTGGAATCTACCTGTTACTGCAATTTGACACCTGGACCAGAGGGGAGGTCAGGTCATCCCTCCCTGTTGTGACCAGCCAAAATGGGAATAAGCCCAGGTGCGACTGGGACACATTGTCTCTCGGGTTATTGGGGGTGAGGACACACGTCTATTGCTCACTAAAAGTCAGAGGTGCACCCTCAACATCATAGCCCATTTCCACCAGAGAAGAAGGTGCTTGGTCAAAAGACACACATATATGTCCATGTTCCAACCAGTCCCTCTCTATAATACTGTCCAGGCAATGCTGACATTCCTTCACAGCTACAAAAGCCTCCATGAATACATATATCCCATATCACCTCCCCTCATCTGTTACCCAGCAAGCATTGATGCTCCTAACACTAGCACTTGAGGTGGCCTTCTCACCTACTAGCCTTGCTCTTTCACCTGTTGACCCCTTGGCCTCACAGCCTTCTCTTCCTTAAACGTTCTTGGCCTCCCAGTGGCCTACCGGCCCTGCCTCCCTGCAACCTAAATTCCCCTGTCACCTTCACTATCCCCACCAAGTTATTGAGGCCTTGTGGTCACGAGCTCCTGCCACCAAATCAGCGCCTAAGGCTGCTGCATAATAATCTTCCTCCTTGATTAGGGCATCTTAATTATGCTCAAAGAATTTGCTTAAACAGATTAATCATTCTTGAGCACAAATTTAGAAGCTGCGCTTGCTGAGGGATCTGCTCTGATGTCTCCCGAGAAATTTGCTGATTACACCTGCCTGTTGGGCTCTTACCAGGAGCTGGGTTCATCGCAGGCTCAGTCCCTGACTGGAGGCTATCTACCACCGCTGCCCTCTTAGTTTTGGTCCTTCCCAGTCTGGAGCTATGACTCCTAGCCTTGAAATGAGTCTGGGGTGTGAGAGTGGGTATCCCAATAGCCTCTTCCTTAGAGTTCTCTCTACTCTGAGAAGTCGTTCTGTGGGCCACCTTCTCTGTGAAGGCAAAACCCACTTTGTTCACTGATTTGTGACAACATGGCTCCCAAGGTGGTTCTTAGCAGAATCCCCACTTTCCCCAACCGCTGGCATTGGGAGCCTCGTCCCAGGCTAACGTCATCAGAATCTCCAAGATAGGGCATCTTGTGGATAGAACTGGTAAAAACAGAACCCAGAATGTGATTTAATCTGCAGGAAGTGAGGTGGATGCTCAAAAGCCCTCAAGGGTGGCAGGCGATAATTCATGGTACTTCAGACTTCTTATGAAGATGTACCCACTTCATACAGTTGTAGGAGGGAAATTTGTGTCTGTGAAGGTTTTAGCACAGGGCCAGTCTTGCAGGAAGCCCCCAGTAAAAGCTGACTTACAGCACTTCCCTCATACTCCACCAAGGCATAGCTCAAGGATGAAGCAGAGTGTTTGTATAGGAAACTGAGCATATAAAGACAATGTGGTGCTTGCCGTGGACTTTTACTCCACCATGAAGAGGAATAAAACTATGTTTTGTGCAAGAAAACAGATAGAAGTAGAAAGTGAAATAGCATCTTCCTTGCCTTTCTTTTCCTCCCTCCAAACCCTCTGATAGGTCCCTCCTTGCTTGGCTTTTATATGGGAACCCTGAGGGCAGACCAAGTTTTGTGCTTAGACTGAAGCAAGTACTTTATTGTCAGAGATATCTTGCCAGTTCTGAAACCTACTATTTTGTATGCTAATTAATTTTATTTTTATTTAAAGAAAGAGAAAAATAAAGAATCTGACTCAGGAGACTTCCTGCAGTGGTAGTTAACTGATGAGACTCAACCTGGAGCAAACCAATGACACCGTCTCCTTTGTTCATGCTCAAGGAATAAACAGAAGTCACTATGTGCTTCTGCTGGTCTAAACCCACATGACAACACGACACAGGTGTGTCTATTGTTTTGTGATTAGCTTTGGGGGAAAAAAATTAAGAGTTTGGAGGAGAAAAAAAATCAATCAAACAAAGCTAATTTATTGAAAATGTGAATTCAAGAAACAAACACAAATAATGACACAACACACCACACAACTGCTTTTCAGGTCATCAGCCTAATCTCACTATGCCTTATCTTTTAAATCTGGTCCTGTGGGAAACTGTAAGCAGTCCACTATTTCACAGGCTATCAGAGACAGGCTGCCAAGGAGGAACTGGCAGGAGAGGGCATGTGGCTCAGTATACCTAGCTATCACAGTGCCCACAAAGGGGTCAGAGGGACACAGGCAGGCAAGACACTGAGCTTCAGTTACAGGTTGCTGGCTGGAGTCCTCGAGATGCCTTTTGTGAAATAGCAGGAGGACTGTATGAAGGGTTTGTAAATATTTGGAGGAAGGAAAAGACTAGAACATAAACCTGATTTGTGCTAAATAAAAGAAACAGACAGATGCAAGCTATTTAGGTACTCTTTAGAGTTGTTCATAACACATTCGTGTCTTTGGGGAGAAAGTATAAGCAATGAGTTTTTAACTCACCAAAATATCTTTGGCACCAGCAACCATGTTAAATAAGACTGTATTTTAAAAGAAATAATGGGAGTGCAAACTTGTACAATCACTATGGAAATCAGACTGGTGATATCTTAGAAAACTTGCCCTACCTCAGACCCAGCCATAACACTTCTGGGTATCCACCCAAATGATTCCTCACTAAACCACAAGGACATATCCTCATCTATGTTCATAGCAGCCTTATTTGTAATAGCTAGAAACTGGAAAAAACCCAGATGTCCCACAACTGACAAATAGATTTAAAAAAAAATTGTGGTACATTTACACAATGGAATACTACTCAGCTATCAGAAACAAGGAAATCATGCAATTCACAGCCAAATGGATGGAACTAGAAAAGCTCATCCTGAGTGAGCTAACCCAGACTCAGAAGGATGCACATGGCATCTATTCACTTATCATTGTATTTTAGCCATATAGTACAGAATAACTATCCTACAACCAACACACAAAAAAGATCAGGAACTAGACTTTGTTACCCATCAAGGGGACGATTTGCCCTAGGGGTGCTACCATGTAGGCCCCCAGTGCAAGAGGAAGCTCTTAGCCCTCATATGACTGTTGAACTGAGAGGGACTGATATGTAGGGACACTCCACATCAGAGGAGTGGGATGAGTAGGAGAGGGAGGAGAGGATGGGAGGATGGAACTGGGAGGGTGGAAAGAGGGTATTATGATGGAGATGAAACTTGATGTAATAAATACATATTATAATAAAAAATAAGGAAAAAAAAGAAATAATGAATGCTTTTTTTCCCTTGATGTTGGAGGTGGCACCTTGCCCAAGCTAGCCAATTGCTCCCCCATCCAAGAAATTACTGTTGTAGGCTGAATCATTTGGTTTTTTTATATATCAACTTTACTATTTTGATAGACAATAAGTTATCAATAGAAAGACATTTGGCTCTTTATTTCACTTTAGTAAAAAAAAAATCAGTGAACAATTTCACTTTTGTAGCTTCTAATAGAAATACTATTGTAGAAAACTCTAGGCTAAACCAAACATCCTAGTGAGGACAGAGGCAGAAGCGGGTAGATAATTCACCCTCAATAGAGTACTGACATGGAAGAGAGATCACCGGGACTAACATGCTAATCCTGAAAGTTTTTAGTAGAATAGGTGTGGCATCGTGGAGAGCGAAGGGGATTTGATGCAAGAGTCAAGCCTAACCCTGTCAAGGACTGCCAAGGTCAGCCCTGACCTATATTGTGGCTTTCGGCCTCAATCTCTTTGTCCAAATACCTTGCAGCTACAGCCCGTGAGCTGCACTGTGCTGTTCCTTTCTTGTCCTTGCACAATTTCTTTCTTAGGCCCAGCAGAATACTTCACCCATGCCTGCATCAAATTTCATCTCAGTAGAAATTTTCGAACAGGTGAAAGTTCACATACCTATGAAGGATTAGACAGGGTCCATACCACCAAGACAGAGACAGGAGCAACAGAAAGGTGGATAAATAGTCAATATGGAAAAGTAATTTTCTAACCTTCAGAACAAAAATAGAAATGTCCTTAGTATGAAGAGAGACGGATTCATGTCACCAGAGGTGACCCGCCATGAGCTGGAGGCAACTGGAAAGAAGGCAGCTGAGAGGAGCCAAGCATCAGATGACATCTTTGCCAAAGAATTTATCATGACATCAAATAAAATCTCATTCACATGCAATGAGACTGGTGGAGTTTCAATTTGTGAGATTTTTGCTTCAGTGAACTCATGTTAGTCTAATTCCTTTCCTTTTTCTCACTCTTTTCTCAGATAATTGTATCCTGAGTAAGTTTTGAAATGTGTTTTTCCTGGGTTCAAACAGTAAGCCTTCATTCATCTTGATGGCAGAAAGTTATTTATGCTTTTTTAAATAATTTATTTTTTATTTCTTCAAGTTACATCTCAATCACAATCCCCTCCCCACTCCCCCCTCCATTCCCACCCTTCCACCCTCCTCCGCCTCAACCCCCCCATACTCTACCCTTTTTTTATTAGTTTAAGGTATTTCTTTTTTCCCCCCACAGCTCGCCCTTTCAGTCCAACAAATGGTTCTTTGTCTTATAACTATAAATACAATACAAAACAACAGAAATGAATAGCCAAAATTATGAGAGTTATATGGCTTAGCATACATTCCCAATGTCCAGTCCATATGTATTTGGCATCTGACTTTAACATTCTACTATCTAACCATCTCCATGAGTTTAAAGTTCTATATCTAACTCAGCATTCATACTAACTTGCCTCACAATTTTGAAAATATCTTCTTAGATCCAGAACACCCTCTTGATTCCTAAACAACTCAAAATTTAACTATGAGACTCTAGCTATCTATTCTTCAACCACCTCAGAGACCTGAGAGGGATAAATATATCTGATTATATAGGAAGTACAGGGCCTGCAGCTTCTAAAACTACGAAATGACATACCAGTGGCTGCCTGGACAGTTCCCATTTTCTCTCCATACATTACAGCATCGATCTTCAGTTGTTTGGTCCCGTTTCTCTGACAGACATTAATTGTAGAGCAGGGGTTATGAAGGACTTGCCTACCCTGTCTTGGCAGAGCTAGGCTGTTGACTTACCTGCTTCCAAGTTTTGTCCTTTTTGGACAGAAGTCTGTCTACAGTTGAAGCAAGGGTTTTTTGTTTTGTTTTTTTTTTTTTTGCCAAGAGAAAGGCTTACCACCAATTCAATCATCTCCCACTGGAGATTCTTCGATGCCCATCTTCTACTTGGAGTAGAATAGGGGGTGCTGTCAGGAGCTGACATGTCTCGATATCAAAAAATCGTAAGTTAAGAAAACATCTTTGAATGCCTTATTCTGCAGATCTCTTGAGGTTTTTGAAGATGCCCTATCTATCTCTTATATTTAGATAAGCAAATATTGCTTGTCTCTTAGCAACTTGATTTCTGAGTAGCTTAGAAAATAACTGTGAAGACTCTCATAGTAACTAACAAAATGACACGTTTGCATGACTATTAGTTTCCATTTCTTAATTATCTTAAACAGTTTATGATGGTTGGTAGCAAGAGGCCAAAACTTTACATTTCATTTTTAAGCATTACTAGGAACAATACCTTTAAGAAGCATTACCCTTAATTTTGTATCAATATACAAAGATCAATACCAATATGGCCAAATATAATCTTAATTTTGTATCAATATACAAAGATCAATACCAATGTAGCCCAATACAATCTTAATTTTACATCAGTATACAAGGGTCAATACCATTGTGGCCAAATATAATCTTAATTTTGTAACAATATACAAAGATCAATACCAATGTAGCCCTATACAATTTTAATTTTGCATTAATATACAATGATCAATACCAATTTAGCCAAATATAATATTAATTTTGTATCAGTATACAAAGGTATAAGGCCATATTCAATAATCTGTCCTTTTTTTCTTGATCTTTCCTATACTATGTCTATGTCCCATTTTTCTCAAGTCTGTTCACTCCTACATAGGAGAGAAAGAAGGATACAGAAAAGAAAAAGAGAGAAGTCCCTGGGTCTAACCTCCAAAACCCATTTAACAAGACCATTTAACAGCTTGTAGTCTTTTCCCCTACATAACAAAATCTTCTATTATCCATCAAATAACCAAAGGGGGGGGAAACACCCTCCCCACCTTCTGGGTATGGGACGTTATTCCCTTAAAATGACTTGCTGCTCATTTGGGACATAGTAAACCTGTTTGGGGCCCAAATAAGAATGGAAAAATGGTTAAAAATGTTAATAGAATCATTTGATGTTCATTCCTTTTGTGCTCAGCTATTTAGATGTCCCAAGAAGTTCATAGACAGAAGCTGATCTTCAGAGCTTTACTGAAGTTCTGGCTGGAGCATTCTGTGGAGCTGAACGATCTTAGCGATTTTGAGTTGTTGTGGTTGTAGACTTGAGGAAACTGCTATTAACGAAGTCTGCAAGGCTGGATCATCTGGGCCACTCATCTTCTTTGGTGTCTGATCTGTTTTCTGCTGAGGTTTCCATTGTCCAGTTGTCCCTGGATTCCTTGAATGGATGCTTTAAATCTCCTGGAAAGATAAGAACAGAGCCCTGCCCTAATCCTAACTCTGGGACAATGACCTTTTTGGGGGAGGGGGTCAGGTAATATTTTCCCTGGAGCAAATTTGTTTTTTTCACAATATATAAAATATTACCTGGGCTGGAGAGATGGCTCAGCGGTTAAGAGCACTGCCTAGTGCTCTTCCAAAGGTCCTGAGTTCAATTCCCAGAAACCACATGGTGGCTCACAACCATCCACAATGTGATCTGGTGCCCTCTTCTGGAACGCAGGTGTACATGCAGATAGAGCATTCATATGCATAAAATAAATAAAATAAATCTTTAAAAAAATTACCTTTCAATCTGGATTAAGGAAGAAATTATTTTGATATTTTGGAGCTAAACAAACTTTTAGTGTATATATTTTGAGATCTTAAAGGACAATTTGTTTGAATTGCAGCCTGCCTTTTGTAAGTAGCTTTTAAACTTAAATCCTTCCAAATCCTATGTGCCTGTCTCTGCATTCTAAGTTTTGGGATCAAAGACATGTGGTTCCCAACTGATGGGATTAAAGATGTACTCCTCCACCCCTGGATCAAAGTTTTTCTCTGTTTAGAGCTTGTTTTGTGACAGGCTGACCTTGAGCTCTGAGATCTGCCTGTTTCTGTCTCTAGTGTGTTGGGATTAAGGGTGTATTCTTCCCCAATGATGGGACTAAAGGTGTGCACCATCACCACCCTGTTTCTTGTAACTCTAGAAGTTATTAGACAACTAAATCTATAGTGATCCTCCTGTCTCTGCTGGAGGTAAAGGCATGGGCTAACAACATGCATTATTTTACCTTAGCTCTAAGTTTTTTCAACTATTGGAGGTTTGTAAAACCAGGTTGAACAGCTGTCACCTTTAATTTATTTACAGTGTTTTAAACCTGTTACCTGCTTTTTAATGCCAAACCATGGAAATATCCTATACCTCTACAAAAAAAAAAAAAAAAAAAAAACTTTTAAGCTGCTATCAAGTTTGTGTAATCTCTGTGGCCACTTGCAGTCTAACATTCTATTCTGAAATTAAGGCCATTTTCCTTTCATGCCAGTAAGGCAATTATACCTTTGGTAAACTATACTTTGAAAATTTTATATTGTATTTTTATTATATTTTTAAGCTTATTAACTCTTTTCTTAAAAAAGTATTATTTACTTCTAGAACATAGTTTCCTCCCTCCTCCCCTCTTGGCCCCTCCCTTCCTCTCTCCTTCCCTCCCTCCCTCCCTCCTTGTTCATCTACTTGGTACTCTCCTTCTCCTCAGATGAGGTGGACCCTCACATATGATACTCCCTCAGATCTTGCGTCATGTGAGGGCCAATAGCTTCCACTTGTACTGGAGCTTGATAAGGCACACCATCTAGGGTGTGGTGGTCCACTAACCTGCAGCAGATTCCATGACTCACTGGTGGGTAGAATTGTTCCTAGGATAGATAGGCTAGATTCCTATCTATTTGGGTATGTGGGTTGTAGGTGATAGCTGTGTAGTATTCCATTGTGTAAATGTACCACAGGTTTTTTTTTTTTTTTTTTATCCATTCTTCAGCTGAAGGACATCTGGGTTGTTTCCAGTTTCTGGCTATTACAAATAAAGCTGCTATGAACATTGTTGAGGCAATGTCCTTGTGGTTTTGTTTCGAATCTTTTGGATATATGCCCAAGAGGGGTATGGCTGGGTCTTGAGGTAGATTTATTCTCAATTTTCTAAGATATCTCCAGATTGATTTCCAAAGTGGTTGCACAAGTTTGCAGTCCCACCAGCAATGGGGGAGTGTTCCCCTTTCTCCACATCCTTGCCAGCATGTGCTATCATTTGAGTTTTTGATCTTAGCCATTCTGACAGGTGTGAGATGGAATCTCAGAGTTGTTTTAAGTTGCATTTCCCTGATGACCAACGATGTTGAACATTTCCTAAAATGCCTCTCGGCCTTTATAGATTCCTCTTCTGTGATTCTCAGTTTAGCTCTGTACCCCATTTATTCATGGGGTTATTTGATTTTTTGGTGTTTAATTTCTTCAGTTCTTTATATATTTTGGATATTAGCCCTCTGTCAGATGTTGGGTTTGTGAAGATCCTTTCCCAGTCTGTAGGCTGCCGTTTTGTTCTAAGAACAGTGTCCTTTGCCTTACAGAAGCTTTTCAATTTTATAAGGTACCATTAATTGATTGTTTGTTTTAGTGCCTGAACTATTGGTGTTCTCTTCAGGAAGTTGCTACCAGTGCCAATGAGTTCAAGGCTTTTCCCCACTTTCTCTTCTACTAATGTTAGTGTGTCTGGATTTATGTTGAGGTCCTTGATCCACTTAGACTTAAGTTTTGTACAGGGTGATAAGTATGGATCTATTTGCATTCTTCTACATGTTGACATCCAGTTAGACCAGCACCATTTATTGAAGATGCTTTCCATTTTCCATTGTATGTTTTTGGCTTCTTTATCAAAAATTAAGTGACCATAGGTGTGTGGGTTTACTTCTGGGTCCTCAATTCGATTCCATTGGTCAACTGGTCTGTTTCTATACCAGTACCATGCTGTTTTTATTACTATTGCCCTGTAGTACAGCTTGAAATCTGGGATGGTGTTACCTCCAGATGTTCTCTTATTGTACATGATTGATTTAGCTATTCTGGGTCTTTGTTATTCTATATGAAGTTGAGAATTGTTTTTTCCAGATCTGTAAAAAATTGAGTTGGTATTTGGATAGGAATTGCATTGAATCTGTATATTGCTTTTGGTAAGATTGCCATTTTTATTATGTTGATCCTACCTATCCATGAACAAGGAGATCTTTCCATGTCCTGATATCTTCCTCAATTTCTTTCTTCAGGGTCTTGAAGTTCTTATCATACAGGATTTCACTTGCTTGGTTAGAGTTACCCCCAGGTATTTTATGTTATTTGTGGCTATTGTGAAGGGTGTTGATTCCCTTATTTCTTTCTCAGCCCATTTATCTTTTGTGTAAAGAAGGGCTACTAATTTTTTTGAATTGATTTTGTATCCGGCACCTTGCTGAAGGAGTTTATCAGCTGTAGAAGTTCTCTGGTGGAATTTTTGGGGTCACTGATGTATACTATCATATCATCTGCAAATAGGGATACTTTGACTTCTTCCTTTCCAATTTGTATCCCCTTGATCTCTTTTAGTTGTCTTATTGCTCTAGCTAAAACTTCAAGTACTATGTTGAAGAGATATGGAGAGAGTGGGCAGCCTTGCCTTGTCCCTGACTTTAGAGGAAATGCTTTAAGTTTCTCTCCATTTAGTTTGATGTTGGCTATTGGCTTGCTGTAAATTGCCTTTATTATGTTTAAATATGGTCCTTGTATGCCTGATCTCTCTAAGACTTTTATCATGAAAGGGTGCTGTATTTTGTCAAAAGCTTTTTCAGCATCCAATGAGATGATCATGTGGTTCTTTTCTTTCAGCTTGTTTATGTGGTGGATTACATTGATGGATTTTCTAAGGTTGAACCACCCCTGCATCCCTGGGATGAAGCCTACTTGATCATGGTGTATGATACTTTTGATGTGATCTTGGATCCGGTTTGCAAGTATTTTATTAAGTATCTTTGCATCCATGTTCATAAGGGAAATTGGTCTGAAATTTTCTTTCTCCGTTGGGTCTTTGTGAGGTTTGGGTGTCAGGATAACTGTGGCCTCATAGAATGTGTTTGGCAGTATTCCTTCTGTTTCTATGTTGAGGAAGAGTTT
>CAJQZJ010032464.1:15160239-15237986 GCA_907164525.1 Lophiomys imhausi
ATCCATCCATCCATCCATCCATCCATCCATCCATCCATCCATCCATCTATCTATCTATCTATCTATCTATCTACTTACCTACCTACCTACCTACCTACTTATGTATTTATGTATCTATGCATCTATCTGTCTGTTTGCCAGTCTGTCTCTCTCCTCCCTATCCCTTTCATGTTATTTCTTCTGCCAAGGGACAAAGCCCTCACAAATGCAGCCCCTTAGTCTTGGACTTCTTAACCTTGAAAACCATGAGCCAGACAAGTTTCTGTACCTTGTAAATTTCTGTCTGTGATATTGCTAAAGCAACATAAATGAGAAGAAATCATGGGCCATCTCTCCTTTACACCTTTAAGGCAAGCTCGTTGTTTGTCCTATTTAATCCAGTTTCTTCAACAGCACCTGGCACCTGTGTATCTGTGCTGAGTGAATGGAATGGGTGAGGGCAGGACACCTCTAGGCCTCAGAAGAGTTGGGGGGCAGGTCTCCGAGGAATTGATGGACTCAAAGGAATGTGGGCAGAGTTAGGAAAGTACTCAGATCTCTGCATGAAGCTCAGCAACTGTCCCAGAAGAGTTCTGCATAGAGGAAGGAGGTGTCCTATGTCTCAGGGGGCCATTGCAGTGAGTGCAGGTTTGGTGTTCTGGCTTCTTTGTGCAGTCTGCCAGGGAACTGAGAGGTGGGGCAGAGGCTGCAGGTGGGAGAGTCTCTGGGGAAGCTGAGGCAGGTGAAGACAGATTAAATTAAATTGGGGTTTGATGATACTCAATTCTTTCAAAACTGCCTAAGGGGAATGTCCAAATTGGCACATGATATGCCATTTTAAGCTGGCTGTGGTTCCAAAGGCAAAACCTGAAATAAAAATGTGCTGAATTCTTCTGCAAGGCAGAGGAAATAATTTCAAGAGGTTTGCAAAACCGTACACTGATTGAAACTGCCCATAGGGCTTGATTTAAGATCTCAATGAGAAAGCCAGCCCCCTAACATATCAGGGTTATCACCGAATAACTCTTACTATCAATAAATGCACTGTGTTCTTAGTATCTTATACACATGGCTTCAGTGTCTGTAGGTAGAGATGTCCTGACCCTGGTTTGACACAAATCCCCAATAGCAGCTAGGTCCTTTGGAACTATTTGCAAAATGTTCCAAAATGAAATAGACTTCCCTAACTTGCACAATGAATACACCCAGGTTCTGTACACCAACTCAGCACATGATGACAGTGCTTGTATGGACTTGAACAAATCATGGTACCTTTAAAGGAATAGAAAAGACCTTCCATTTGCCTGAGGGACACCTTAAGAAATAAGCTAATGATGGTAAGACCACATTGCTGAAGACAACACCTACACAACTCTTTGAACACAGAGAAGTCCTACTGGTACTACCTAGAGCCTTCATCCTTATGGAATGATGTTTACAATACTGGAAGGTACTTTGATTGCTATCAAAGGATAAAGGTAAATACCAACTCAGCTCCAAACCCTCCCACATACAATGGTGACTTTCCCACAAGATATGCTGGTACAATAGTGGCACAAACCTTTCTGGAATAAACAACCAAGATCTGATTTGATTTAAAGCCCACTCCATGAGATGTAACTCATACCTGACTCTGAATGTAGCAATAAAATGACTCCTTGTGACATTCTTCTATACTCAGTGATTTGTAGATCAGAGCCTTGTTCAGCCATCATCGGAGAAGCTTCCTCCTGCAGTAACTGAGAACCAATGCAGAGACTCACAGCCAGATAATGTGCAGAGAGTGAGCAATCTTGGAACACTCAGTCCTAAATAGGATACCTTCATCAAATCCTTCCCCTTCATGGCTCTGGGAACTCTGTGGAAGAGGAGGCAGAAAGAGTATAAGATCCAGGTGGGATGGAGGACACCAAGGAAACAAGGTCATCTAAACACAGCACAACTGGTACACATATGAACTCATAAAGACTAGGGAGCAAGTGCAGGGCCTGCGGGGGTCTGTTCCAGGTGGGATCCTACAGATGAAAGGAGAAGTGGACACATGTCCCCATTCTTAACTTAGAAACTATCTCCAATTGAAAACTACTTGCAAATAGAAGATTAATTTTCTGTTTCCTCCAAGGGAATTTCACTGGGGCAACAAACCACTTTTAAGGGCAGGTCCCATGCCCAGCAGAAGATGACCAACCCAGAACAAACTCAGGGGCACCTTTGGAGTTCTTCATCTCATATTTTGGGTCATGTTTTTTTTTTAACTTTAGACTCTTTGTGTATATAACATAGCATCCAGTTATGTTTTGTGGGATTCTGTTTGTGTCACTTAATCTATATGTGTCTTGTGGCTTTTTTTCTTCTATTTGTTTTTTCCTATTCCAGTTCATTTTATCTTAGTTTTTATTATTGTTTTCCTTTAGATGCTGTTTGTTTTCTATGGAGAGACAGAAAGAGTGTGGGTCCAGATGGGAGGGGAAGTAGGGAGAAGTTAGGAGAGGAGAAATCATAATCAGAATATATTACATGGGAAAAATCTAATTTTTAATAAAATAAAAAAATGTTAAAAAGAAAAGAAGGAAGGAAGGAAGGAAGGAAGGAGGAAGGAAGGAGGAAGTAAGGAAGGAGGAAGGAAGCAAGGAAGGAAGGAAGGAGGAAGGAAGGAAGGAAGGAAGGAAGGAAGGAAGGAGGGAGGAAGGAAAAGAAACAAGCTAAAACAAGAAAACCCTAAACCCCTCCAGAGCTGCTCCTGGGCACAGCACCCTCACTTGGAAGCTTTAAGTTAGAGTTGACACTTCACCCATTGTGAGCCATTAGTGTAGAAGGGATCCTTCTATGGACAAGAGAAGAGTGGGCTCATTACTTGGGCAGGATGAAAGTTTTGTTTAATAAGGAGTTAATTATTTTCTTAAGTGTTACTTTACAGTTTACTTAAGGAATAATTTACAAATACTGATTTATATATATATATATATTTCATACAATGTGATGTTTTGATATATACACACATTGTGAAATGATTGTTGCAATCAAGCTAATTAACATGTCCATCACCTAACATTGTTGCCTTGCGTATGTGTGTGTGTATGTGTGTGTGTGTGTGTGTGTGTGTTAAGAACACTAAGAACTTACTCCCAACAAATTACACGATTGCAATAAAGCTTCACTCTGAATCATCTCCATGCTGATGAGAACCTTCCAGGTCTACCTGAGCCTTTGCATCCCTAGCCTAATGTCGAATCCCTGCCCCTGCCCCCCAACCCCACGGCCCCTGGGAAACACCAGTTTGCCTTTCCAGTATATGAGTTCAACTTTCTTTTCATTGTGCTATTGTGCTATTGTTTTGTTTTGTTTTTTTTTCCTGAGATGAAAACTCCTGCCTCAGCCTCCAGGGTAGTTGGGACTATAACCAAGCATAGCACCTAGATATGTTTGACTTTTGTACTCCACATGTGAGCAAATCATGCAATATTCCTCTCTGTGTTATCCCGGCTTGCATCCTTAATACTGCCCAAAGTTCCCACATGGAACGCACATTGCCCAGCTCCCCACCCTCCACCCCCAGCTGATGGCACTCTTGGGAAATGGTGAAAACTTTAGGAGGTGGAGCCTAGTTGGAGAAAGTTCACTTGGGCATATAGGGACACTGACCCCTCCCTCTCTCTTCTCTTCACCTTCTGGCAGTCATATGAACAGTTTTCCTCTGCCACATGCTCTCATCATGTTGAACAGCCTTGCTGCAGGCTAGAAAGTGACTAGCCCCAATTCCTAAGAGTTGAAGCCATTGAAACAGTGAGAAGAAATAAACCTTTCCTGTAAGCAAATAGTTCTTATGTCACAGAAATAGGAATATGACACATGGCTTGCTCATTTGACTCAGCATAATGCCATCCAGGCTCAGCCATGTCTCCAATGACAGAATTTCCCTGTTTATTGAAGCTGACTAGTATCCCACTGAATATCTATCTATCTATCTCTCTATCTCTCTATCTATCTATCTATCTATCTATCTATATATATATATATATATATATATATATATACACATTTCTTTTCTTACCTTCACCATCCACAGATGCTTAGTTTATCTTCAGATCTTGGCTACTGTGAGCCATGATACTATCAATGTGAGAATGCAGATGTCTTTCCCAGATACTGATTAATCTCCCTTGAATATATATGTAGATATGAAATTGCTGGGCTACTGAACATTCTGTACTTGCCCTGCCTGCAGCACCCTGTCTAAACCCAAGGTCTTGGAAGCCATCTTTGACTCTTGTTTGTTCTGTAACATTCATCAGATTAGTTTACACTTTCACATCTCTGTTTCCTCCCTTGACAAATGAATCCCTGCCTTATTGGTAAGGATTTAATACTCATTCTCTCTCTCTCTCTCTCTCTCTCTCTCTCTCTCTCTCATACACACACAGAAACACAGCTATATATAAAACACTTATGGAGCTCGGGCCTAAAAATCCAACAAATGCTTGCTATTTTTGTTACTGCATTATTCCCTTTCCGATATTTATCAGCTCCCTTCATACAGTAGGGAAATTAATTTTACTTCTCTCATTTAACCTCTTCAAGGCCAGAGTGTGAGTCGCGTTGTGGCTTTTCTCATTTACGAATCTGTCACTTAATTATCCTGCAGTTCACAAAAGTCACACTGTACACATTTAGCGAGGTGAATACAAGGAATGTTGCTTCTGACTGCTGGAGGTCTGACCTAGTGACAGGTGAATGCTGTTGTTGAGTGTATTGCTTTCTGGGCACAAAGCTTACCGTGTGTCAGCAGATAGAGATAGAATATTGCTATGAAGAATACACTTTTTTTTTCACTTAGGGTTTCTTAGAGTCATACCAAATGTAAGATCGACTAGAAGGAATAGGAAGCAAATACAACCCATTATTATAGTGGAACATCTCTTTCCAAGCCCCCTCAGAAGCAGGCACCCCTCCAAGTCATGTAATGTGCAAAAACAGAGCTGTTCACACCTGCCTTTGTGTTCTGCCCAGAGACAGTGTGGGATTAATTAAAAAATGACTGCCAAGAACACCGGGATCCTTGGAGATGAATGATCTGAAAATGAAACCTTAGATGATTATTCAGGATTGTACTCTGTAAATATCAGGACAGACTTTCAGCTCTTGAGAAGAGGTTCACAAAGGCCACAGCTGTGCTGCTTCAGTTCCCCCAGGTGACTCAAAAGCATGCCTGGGAAATTCCTGACCACCAAAGAGAAACCATGCTAGAGATTATATAGATGCACCAAACCAACCAATGCTCACACGTGGAGTGCCTGCACTGGGAGACTCCTGCTCAGTGTATTTGTTCAGGTGATGCCACTTCGTGTGATTTTATCTTCATCATCATAATCAAATCTCACCTAGTTTTACTGCATGTAGGACTTCCAGTGAAAGACCTAGGTAGTCCTGACGATCCTGGACCCGTTGGTGACTCTAATGGGCATTTTCCTATTGAAATGCTGGGAATCGAACCCAGCGACTTGTGTGTGTTAGTTAAGCACTTGACCACTGAACTGTGCCTCTGACCCCTTAATAGGCTTCTCAATAGTAATGGGACCAAGTTGCTACGCGATCTCAGGAACGTGTTTATGAGTCATTGGGAGAATAAAAAACAAACTATTTGTACAGGCACAGTTCCAAGTTCCTTACACATGATATTCACCATTGCTCCTGGAGAAAGTCATTGCAGTTGTGTTCATGTGATAAATGAGGCTGAGAGAGAGAGAGAGAGAGAGAGAGAGTTTGCTGAATGTCGCACAGTTGGTAACCTGACAAACAAAGCTGGAGTCTGTATGTAGGTGATGAGGTTCCAGGCCCACAGGCCCGTGCTCTTAGCCACGAAGAAGTCATGGTTTTATTTCCTTCACAACCTGTGAATAAGCTCAGGGTACAAATCTGGGAACATAGCTTCTCTTTTACTCCAAGGGAAAATTACAAAGCAGCCTGGGAATTCTGATGCCAAATGAACAACAAATCTATTATGTACCTTTAGACTTTTCTCTCATCAAATTGCTCCATGCTGCAGGCAACACAGGACATGTGAGGAGCCAGCCATATCTAATTGTAAATGACCTGGATGTCCTCTGTCACCATACTGCCACTGGCTTTGTTGCTGACTACTGGTACTGTTGAATTTTGGGCTCCAGGCTGACCTACTCACACTAGGATAAGCCATCACTAGTCCAGTGTCCATTTTTCCAAGATGGATCAAATACTTTCATGGTATCTGTGGTCATGAGAGATGGCATCGTTTCCTTGACTTGCTGGAGCTGCACTTTATGTGCACTGCACCCAGATCTATTGGCTGTCTACTCCAATATGGCCTGCCTCCCCCTCATTCTCCGAAGACCCAAATATCTTGGGATCCTGTGCTTACTGCCTTTCAAACAGCAACAAAAAGTCCTGGTTCCAAGTGCTTTCTGTTGAAATTGAGCAATCCATTCTTAGGCAGACTAGCAGTCATATGACTCAGCGTCAGCTCTGGCCACTGTAATAAATTGCCATAAGCTGGGTGGTTTATTTTCAAGAGGCTGAAAATGTAAGCTAAGTTTCTGGTGGGGCCACTCTTCTGGTTAAAGACTCTCTCTCTCTCTCTCTCTCTCTCTCTCTGTGTGTGTGTGTGTGTGTGTGTGTGTGTGTGTGTGTGTGTGTGTAAGAGAAAGAGGGAGACAAACACAGAGAGAGAGAGAGAGAGAGAATTATAGTATCTCTTTTCTTATTAGCACCATGCTCTACCCAGCCAGCCACCACTCTATTCTTATGAAGCACACTAATCCTGTTGAGGGCCCCACGTTCATATTGTCTTCTAAATATAATAGTCCCTCAAAGGTCTCTTCTTCAAACACCACTGCAGGATTAAGACCAATGCATTCTGAAGGCGGCATACTTAATAAAATGCTAACTGATTATCTCTGGGGACCCTGTAACCTATTCTATTCCCATAAAAGCAAAACTACCTGTAGTAACTTAAAAGTGATTTAATATCCTTATTGTATCTGAGTCAAAGTGACTTATCTTTCCCTCTATTATTCCTGTAGGAAAAAAAATGATTTTAATCTCTAGAAAGGTAGCTTGTGCTGTCTGTGAAAAAGAACATCAAAATGACAACTTCACTTGCGCAGTTTAGGGCTCAGATTCATGGCCTGTACTTTCAAATAGGCCTAGGGCATAGCTACCTTCTTGTCCTTGATTTTGAATTCAAAATAAAGATTAAAGTGTCTCAATCAAAGCAAAGTATTTTTCCCCATTCTACAATTATCCATCACTACTACCTCAATGCTGATTCCTGTTTAGAGACCAGTTAGGTCTCTGGCATATGCAGAATTGATTTTGCAAATCACAAGTGTGACATGGATATCAAGTGAAAGGCGGGGGATAGGGCTGGATTGTGGTGCTGAGGTTGGGCCAGTTGGACGAATGGTCTCTGATGAACTCTGAATACTGCCTGTTTGAGGTCCTCTGCACATCTCAAAATCCCACTAGTGCTTCTAACATCCGACTGATGTGTCTGTCTGTATCACCATGCCCCAGGCATCTACTACTCTGGCGTAGGTTTCCTAGAAAAACAAAAATGCATTAAAAGGTTAAATGTTTTTCTGCCTGCAGTCTCCTTGTGAACACCACCTATTGCTGGTTTTCTTAGGAGGGTGTGGTTGTTTGAATAAGAATGGCCTCTATGGGCTCATTTATTTGAGTGTTCGGCTCTCAGTTGGTGAAACTACTAGGGAAGGATTAGGGGGTGTGGCCTTGCTGGAGGAGGTGTGTCACTGGTGGGTGGGCTTTGAGGTTTAAGAAGCCCCTGTCAGGTCCAATCTTTTCTCTCTTTCTGCCTCCTGCTTGCAGATCAGACATAGATCAGACATACGCTCTCAGCTGCTGTTCCAGAGTCATGCCTACCGGCTCCCCTGCCCCTGCCATGATAGTCATCTACTCTGACCCTTTTGAACTGTGAGCTCCTACATTAAATTCTTTCTTTTGTAAATTGCCTTGGTCACAGCGCTTTGTCACAGTGGTAGAAAAGTAACTAAGGCGCAAGGTTAAAACACCAAACAAACGCCGGGTGTGGTGGCGCATGCCTTTAATCCCAGCACTCGGGAGGCAAAGGCAGGCGGATCTCTGTGAGTTCGAGGCCAGCCTGGTCTACAAAGCAAGTCCAGGACAGCCAGGGCTACACAGAGAAACCCTGTCTTGAAAAACCAAAAAACCAAACCAAAACAAAAAAAACCACCAAACAAACAAGTACTTGTAGGATCCCACGGAGAGTGGCTGCTAACCTTCCCTTCCTGAAACAGTTAAGCATAGGAGACAGCTTGATACCTCTGGAACCATCGTTTGGTTTTGAGTTACGCACTCTTCCCTCCCTCCTATTGTAATGTACTTGTTCATTCACTGACATGTGGTATGCACACCCATCCTCTCCACATGTCCCACCTAGACACCCCAGAACCACCCCAACCTCCAACTTGCATATGGCTACATGTACTTCCATCTCATAATATGTAATGAAGTCTACCAGTTCCTGGTAACAAATTAGGCAGTTTTTATTCAAATATACCCCCAGTATACCTAAGTATGAAATATAAAAGGGCTAATATACCCTGAAAGGGCTTTGAGTGCATGGTCAGTAGGCAAAACTGTATTCTCTAGCAACCTTTTAGGGAGAATTCCCTATTTATCATCTCATGCCTATGGATAATTAGGTGGGCATATGGTTAAAATCAGATGCATTGTGGGAATGGACATGCCCAGTAAGGGGAAAAAATGAATGTATAACCAGTGTATGCATCAAAATAGAGACCACCCAAACCACACGCCTGAATAACCAATTCCTCCTTCACTTAACCCCCTTAAAAGGGAACCCCAAATAATAATCAAGGCCCTGGATATTCTTACTTATACAGTCCTTTGCCAATCTTATTACCTCTACAACCTGCACTGTTGCTCTGCACCAAGAGGCAGGCGAATCTCTGTGAGTTCGAGGCCAGCCTGGTCTACAAAATGAGTCCAGGACAGCCAGGGCTGTTATACAGAGAAACCCTGTCTCGAAAAACCAAAAAAAAAAAAAAAAAAGAAGGTTACCTTCTTTCTTTTCCAAATCTGTGTGAGCCTAAGAACCTAGAAACAGTTGACCAGAATCCCAACAGCTAGTGACACTCTCTTCTGTAGCTGGGCATCTTTGTCTTAGGGTTGCTGCAAAAAAATATAAATAAATAAATAAATCGAATGATTCATACATATAAACCATTAGCATGGTTCGGTGTACAATGAATTTTAGTTGATCTTTTATCTTCCTTAGCCTGTGGGGAATTCATTTTTTCTTTATGTGACCTAAGGACAGGCAGCTGAATGAAGATTATCTAGACCAATGGTTCCCAAAATTTAGATTTCAAGGACCATTAAAACTTTAAAAAGAAATTAAGATTGATAAGGGACACTAACTTTTTTATTTTCCTAAGGTTAAGGCAAGTAAAAATAAATTTCTAGCTACTAGCAAGAATGTGGGGTTACAAATAAAGGAAGATACACTGCAGATATAACATATAATTAAAATGGAATAAATTTAAATTATGGAAAATCATGTCTATCACTTCTGCTTTTATACTGTTAAGGACTAGAAGAAGCATGGTAGCCTGGCATGGGGTAGAGGCATCATTTAGATGACACTGATCTAGCTTAAACTTTTGTCTTCATAAGCCATCTGGGTCATGTGGTTGATTCTCCTAGTTTGGGAATTTGGGAGCATGAGAATTTCACAGCCCTCTTGGCAGTCTGTTCTGAAGTTTGTCAAGCATAAAGCATGTCTGAGAGTTCAGAACCACCAAACTCAACCAGCAAAGACAAACCAATCTGACTTGTTTGCTTTCTGGGTGGGCTGTTCCTTATTCAGAATTTAAATTTATGATCAAATCTCTTTGGGGCTACTTGGATTTGAAGAAGAGCCAGACTCAGAGTAAGCATTCACTGAGGATGTGTTAAAAGACACTGTCATTCGAACAAAACGGCAGCATACACACTGGGAGAAAATCTTCACCAACCCCACATCTGACAGAGGGCTAATATCCAAAATCTACAAAGAACTCAAGAAATTAAATGCCAAGAAACCAAATAATCCAATCAAAAAAATGGGGAACAGAGCTAAATAGAGAATTCACAAAGGAGGAATCCCTAATGGCTGAGAGACACTTGAAAAAATGCTCAACATCCTTAATCAGAGAAATGCAACTCAAGATGACTCTGACATTCCATCTCATACCTGTCAGAATGGCTAAGATCAAAAGCTCAAATGACAGCACATGCTGGCAAGGGTGTGGAGAAAGGGGAACCCTACTCCACTGCTGGTGGGAGTGCAGGCTTGTGCAACCATTATGGAGGTCAGTCTGGCCTGGCGATATCTTAGAAAACTTGGAATAGCTTTGCCTCAGGACCCAGCCATACCACTTCTGGATATACACCCAAATGTCTCCTCACGGAATCATAAAGAAGTTTCCTTATCTATGTTCATAGCAGCCTTATTTGTAATAGCTAGAAACTGGAAACAACCCAGATGTCCCTCAACCGAAGAATGGGTTAAAAAACTGTGGTACATCTACACAATGGGATATTATTCAGCTATCAGGAACAATGAAATTATGCAATTTGCTGCCAAATGGATGGAACTAGAAAAGCTCATTCTGAGTGAGCTAACCCAGACTCAGAAGGATGCATATGGCATCTATTCACTTATAGTAGGATTTTAGCTATATAGTAGAGGATATCGATACTACAACCAACACACCAAAGGGAACATGGACATAGACTTTTTATTTTTTATTTTTATTTTTTATTCTTTTTTATCTGTTTGTCTGCTTATTTGTTTGTTCAGTTTTTTAGTTCTCTCTCCCTGGCAATGAGACACTTTTCACTGGTGGTACTGCCTCGTAGACCCCCATTGTATGAGGAGGCTCTTGGCCCTCATATGACCTCTGAACTGTGATGAGCGACTGTTATATAGGAACACTCCACTCCGGAGAAATGGGATGGAAGGGTCAGGGGGTAAAGGAAAATAAAATGAAATGTGAAGTTTTGGCCTTTTGCTACTAATTGTCATAAAATGTTTAGGATAATTAAGCAATGCAAACTAATAGTCATGCAAGCCTGTCATTTTGTTAGGTACAATGACAGTCTACTATAGTTATTTTCTAAGCTAATCAGAAATAAACCTGCTAAGAGACAAGCAACATCTGCTTACCCTAATATAAGAAATAGATAGGGCCTCTTCAAAAACCTCAAGAGATCTGCAGAATATGGCATTCAAATATGTTCTCTTAACTTTAGATTTTTTTTGATATCGAGACATGTCAACTCCTGACAGCACCCCTTATTCTTCTCTAAGTAGAAGATAAGCATCAAAGAATCTCCAGTGGGAGATGACTGAATTAGTGGCAAGCCTATATCTTGACAGGAAAAACCTGTTGCTCCAATTGTAGACAGAATGCTGTCCAAAAAGGACAAAACTTGGAAGCAGGTAAGTCGACAGCCTAGCTCTGCCAAGACAGGGTAGGCAAGTCCTTCATAACCCCTGCTCTGACAATGTCTGTCAGAGAAATGGGGCCAAACGGCTGAAGATCGATGCTGTAACGTATGGAGAGAAAATGGGAGCTGTCCAGGCAGCCACTGGTATGTAATTTCTTAGTTTTGGAAGCTGCAAGCCCTGAACTTCCTATATAATCAGATATATTTATCCCTCTAAGGTCTCTGAGGTGGTTGAAGAATAGATAGCTAGAGTCTCATAATTAAATTTTGAGTTGTTTAGGAATCAAGAGAGTGTTGTGGATCTAAGAAGATGTTTTTAAAATTGTGATGCAAGTTAGTATGAAAACTGAGTTAGATATAGAACTTTAAACTCATGGAGATGGTTAGATAGTAGAATGTTAAAGTCAGGTGCCAAATACATATGGACTGGACATTGGGAATGTATGCTAAGCCATATAACTCTCATAATTGTGGCCTATTTATTTCTGTTGTTTTGTATTGTATTTATTATTATAAGAGAAAGATCCATTTGTTGGACTGAAAGGGGGAGCTGTTGGGGGGAAAAAGATATACCTTAAACTTAAAAAAAAAAGGAAGGGGGTGGGTGGGTTGAGGCGGAAGAGGGTGGTAGGATGGAACTGGAGGGGGGAGTAGGGAGGGGATTGCGATTGAGATGTAACTTGAAGAAATAAAAAATAAAGAGGGAAAAAATAAAGCTTTGTTACAAGAAAAAATAAAAATAAAAAAAATAAAAGAAGGGAGCAGTGTGTGTCTCACGCTGAAGGCTTTTGCTCATTCTCTCTAGCAATGCTAGCATTCTGGAAGTCACTGCACGTTCAGCTGGTGCTCTGTATCTATGGGTTCCAATTTTTTTTATTCAACTTAACAAGGATCAAATGTATTTGGAAAAAAACTTTAATGTGCTGAGCATATATAGACTTTCTTCCTTCTTTCCTTTCTTTCTTTCTCTCTTCTTTTACCTTTCATTCATTCATTCTTCCCTTCCTCCTCCTCATCTTTTGGCTTTTTTTTTTTTTTTTTTTTTTGGTATGAGGTCTCACTCAGTAGCCTACTGACCTGAAACAGCTCTCTTGCCTCAGTCTCCCAACTCTGATACTTTCCATCTTTTTATTCTCTAAACAATACAGTGTAACAACCAGCAACTATTTAAAAGCATTTGCATTGTGTTTAGTATTATTCATAATCTACAGCTGATTTTGAGTATCCAGGAAGGTATGTTGAGGTTACATACAAACACAATTTCATTTTGGCAGCATGCTCTCTGAAGCTTTGGTTTCCACCAGGAGTTCTGTAACCAGTTTTTTTTTTTTTTTTTTTTTTTTTTTTTTTTATGGGATGGACAACATAGACAGTAACAAACAAGTGGAAGATACCATTTATCCCCATGTCAAGTCTCAATATCTTCTGCTGGAATAAACACAGAATTAAATCCTATTCACTGCTTTGACCTGTGGAAAAGGTAAGTCCACATGCACCCCAAGCATGCACTGAGATCCTAGAAATTACCTATTTTTCATCCAAGTACCTAGGCTCCATAGAAAGCCTTTGTACAGTGTAGGTAACTTCCAAGGGAAAAAAAATCAGATCCCTTTACTTGACAATTTGTAACAATTAGTGAAAGAATCTGAAGTTTGCTGTACTTGAAAATGTATGTTGGTAACCTAGAAGTTTCTATATTCCCTGCAGGGCTGAGTAAAGTGGAATGATTGATTTTATTTGTTAAGAAGATTAACTCATGCTGCGAATAAGCTCCACAATGGGGCAGATTTTTTTTAATCCTTTAAAAAAAAAATAAAACCACAATACCATGTATCCGCCAACTCTTTTGTTTCTTACACCATGTTTACCCAGGCAGCTGGGTGATGAATATGCCTCATTATTTGCATGCAGTTGATACCTACGGATAGCCCCAGGATGGTGAGACCATTAGACAGAACACAGATTTAACTGGCAATGAACTCATAATAAAAGGGTTGGTTTGCTCAGAAAGTCTCTTGTAGGAAATGAAGTAAAGCGGAGCAGCAGTGGCTGATTTGGAAAGGGAGATGACACACTCGCTCACTGAGGTTTACTAGGACGAATGGGCCTCATGACTACGAGTGTGCCATGGTGTGTGTGTGTTGGGGATCGTGTTGGACAGGGACAATACAGTGTGTGGAGATCTAAACACAATGGGCTCTGAAAGCGGGGAGCTGTGGCTTCCCTTCAAAGCCAGGAAAGAATCTTCACTAAAAGTAAGAAGAGAGAGAGTGTTTGGGCCAAAGATACTAGAGGAGCCTCTTTCATTCAGAACAATATCCCCAGAAGTCCTTCTGAGGAGTCTCGGAACAATTCCCAGAGCAAAGAAAAGTCTGATTGTTAATAACGTTTTAGGGCCATGGGAAGTTTCTGGCCATATGTCTCAGTTCATCATAGTGTGCGTGACAAGGATTATGGAGCAACCAGGCACTATAAATTGAGAGCTCTGTCAAGTCACACTACAGACTTCTTCTTTTTTTAAAATTTTTAAAAAACTTTTTATTTCTTCAGGTTACATCTCAATTACAATCCCTTCTCTACCTCACCTCTAGTCCCTCCTACCCTCTTCCTTCTCACCCCCACATCCACCCTTTTTTTTTAAGTTTAAGGTATATCTTCCTCCCCCCACAACAGCTCCCCCTTTCAGTCCAACAAATGGCTCTTTTTCTTATAACAACAAATACAAAACAAAACAACAAAATAATTAGGTCACAATTATGAGAATTATAAGGCTTAGCATATATTCCCAATGTCCAGTCCATACGTATCTGGCACCTGACTTTAACACTCTACTATCTAACCATCTCCATTAAAGATCTATATCCAACTCAACTTCCATCCTAACTTGCATCACAATTTTAAAAACACCTTCTTAGATCCAGAACACCCTCTTAAGAAATTCCTAAACAACTCAAAATATAACTATGGGGCTATAGCTATCTAGTCTTCAACCACATCAGAGACCTGAGAAGGACAGACTGCTCCTTAACTCTTGTCCCAGAAAGATCTGCAAGGAGATGTGTCCTGTTTCAGGATGTGGGACCTGGTCTAAAGGTCCAGGCTCCTGTTCTAACAACAAATAAATATTTTGAAGTAATGATTGGTATAAGATCTTTGTTGATCCTTTCTTCTTATCTTCATTTAAGATCATCTGCTCTTCAGTCTTATGATGACACATATTTTTTGAATATCCCCAAGAGATGTGATCAATAAAACAGAATTTTGATTATCCTAAAAACTTCAGGTTGAAGGGTGTCTCTGTACATGAATGTGAGCCAATAAATGATATCAGAAAAGACCCACACTGAGGCCTCAACAGTCATAATGTCAACTTAAGAGGGTTTTTTTTTTTAGTTTAAAAAACTCACTTTAACTCATGGAGATGGCTAGATAGTAGAATGTTAAAGTCAGGGGCCAAATATGTATAAACTGGACATTGGGAAGGTATACTGGGCCATTTAACTCTCATAAATGTGGCACTGTTGTTTTGTATAATACTTACTGTTATAAGAGAAGGAACCATCTGTTGGACTGAAACGGGAAACTTCTGGGGGGAAGAGGGTGGAAGGGCGGGATAGGAAGGGGGAATAGGGAGGGGTTTGTGACTGAGATGTAACTTGAAGAAAAAAAAATAAAGTATTTAAAAACAACTCACTTTAAGATAAGTCGAATTAAGTTTAACACACATATACGTTTATACAGTCATGTCATGAACCAGAGAGTTGTTAAAAACATTCTTTCCCCGATAAGTCAACAACTGAGCTCTGCCAAGACAGGGTAGGCAAGTCCTTCATAATTCCTGATTTTCAACTAATGTCTGTCAGAGATTCTGGGCCAAAAGGCTGAAGTTAGATGCTCTAATGTATGGAGAGAAACTGGGGAATGTCCAGGCAGCCAGTATCTGTCATTTCTTCGTTTTGGAAGCTGCTGGCTCTGCACTTTCTGTGTAATAAGATATATTTCTCTTTCTCAGGTCTCTGATGTGGTTGAAGTCTAGATAGTTATAGTCTCACAGTTAAGTTTTAAGTTGCTTAGGAATTAAAAGGATGTTCTAGGTGTAAGAAGATGTTTTGAAGTTGGTAATGCAAGTTAGGGTGGAAATTGAGTTAGGTATAGAACTTTAAATTCATCAAGTTAGATAGATAATAGAATATTATTATCAGTTGCCAAATACATATGGACTGGACATTGGAAATGTGTGTCACACCTTATGGTTTTCATAATTGTTTCCTAATTGTTCTTGTTGTTTTGTGCTGTATTGTTATAAGAAACAGAGCCTTTTATTGGACTAAAAGGGGGAAATATTGGGAAAAAAGATATAATAAAAATATTAATAAAAAAGAACATTCTTTTCTTACAACTTATAGTGCAGTTACTACTGCACTTGGTGGTTTTATGTTTCCAGATTAATAAAGGTTTCTGCTAAGAACAACAAAAGAAATGCTTTCAAGAATCCTAACAGATAGCTGAAAACCAGGAAGTGTACAGTTTTAGTGTTCTCCATTATTCATTTAAGCAAATGCATCATCCCAGAGTAGGGGAGTGTGCTCTGGGAAGGCTGAAGCACATTGCTCCATAGGGGAATTCTCTCTAGTCAGATGACTGTGCAATGCAGTCTGAGAACTAAAGGTACACAGTAATTGCAAATTCTATAATGTGGGTATGTGCTTTGAGTAGGGGCTAGATTAAACATTTTCTACAATAAAATAAATTAGAACAGTTTTAAAAATTGAAGAATCCAAGAGTACAAGAATTTGCTTAATAAGACTTTTGACAAAAGGATGAAAAGAAGATCTATTGTTGTTAAAACAGAAATAGAAAAGCCCTAGAGGGCCTTCATAACCTAATGTCTCTGCTGTGAACACATTCAAGAAACTAGGTCATTACTAGGTCCGTATACCATCAAGGGATTACCTTTTGAATACAAAGCACAGCCCAGACTGCAAGAAGGACATTGGAAATGGCTGCAGAGACTGAGTGGCGAGAATTGTGGCCATGTTTCAAGGAAGCCCTTTTAGAAGCAAGTGGTAAGACAGACCATGGGAAGACAACACTTCCTCAGACATGTTTAAATTATAACCCTCCAACGTACAAGTGTCCATATGTAGATGTGTGTCCATAATGCTGCCAGTATTTGCTCATGCATTCCAGCATTCCAGCTATTTATAATCAACAAAATTACAAACGCTGTAATCATGTAAGTTGGGTGATAGTAATTATGACAGAATAAATAGCAGTCAGAATGCCTTTGCTGCAGTTATTGATGTTGATGGCAAACAGCCAAGGAAGGTTTTTCATTTTTTAGTCTTTTTTTTTTTTTAAGGGAAACAACCCAAGAGGGTGGATTCTGCAAACATTTGCCAGGAGGAAGGTTTTATGTGCTATTTAAAAATAGGCTTCCTGTGAAGAGATGTCAGAGAGGTGCGTTGCGTCTTTAAGTGCCTGGAATTTATGAATAGTTAACTCATTTTAAAAAATAATCACATACATGTTTATATAAACCATGCACACAATCATATGCTCACCAGTCCCCCTTGTGGAGAGGCTAATCCAAATTCAGCCAGTCCCCACTGGAGAAGGATCACACTGATATCATGTATGAGTGTGTGTGTGTGTGTGTGTGTGCGCGCACGCGCGCGTGTGTGCGTGCGCAGACACACAGTCCCTTTTGTGTTATTCTGAGCAGTTCCTTATGCATTTCTTACCACTGATGTTGGGTAAAGAACTAACATCCAGAGCCTTCTCTATAATTAAGAGCTCAGTGCTACTGATGATGTAAGGATTGAGCTGCTGGTGAAACCAACGTGTTACCTTCGAGGCTGGTTTTATTTCCTTATGTCTTAAAATTATGAGTGAATGTTTTCCTTATTGCTTACTTTCCCCATAAGTAGTCTTTTCAGCAGCAAAATCATTACTTTCTTAATAGCTACCAGGCAATAAAAAGAGATGTCTCTTTGGGAGACAGGGGGGTGTGCATTTCAATGACTCCATTTATGGTGATTACCAAATGAACAGCCGGAGATTGTCGATACCTAAGGAGAGGGTGGCGTAAGACACGGAGAAAGTTAGCATCCAAGTTTTGCTTCTCGATTAAGGGGCTGGTTCACGATAACTCAGGGATTCAACAGGCAAAAGCAAACCAAATCAAATTGATCCCTACAATTAGAAGCTCTGCTAAGCAGAACATTTTCTCGGTCTGGTTTGGAGATGCTCATGCCCCCTGACCTGCACTGCAGTTTTCTGGGGATTTATCTGGAGGAGGTAGTTGAGTGCATGGCAGAGAAGTGCATTTGGGGATATCTCCTGTGTTCTTGGGTTTCACAATCTGTTTTAGTGTTGTGCCTGAGAGCGCGGGATAGAGAAGATTCATTTTGCCCAGATAGAGAAGGTTCATTTCCATGGTGACCCCAGGTGGCAGAAATAGAGAGTAAGGAAGAAGAGAAAGATTTAATGTGGCCCGATGCTCTGCTGCTGGGGCTCCCTCCATCGACCCTCCTGGGCCTTGTTCCAGGGCTTTCTGGGGTTTCCTTCGGGAAGGACTGGAGAAATGACAAGCTCTACTTTCCAGTAAGTGCTGGGTGCTTGGGGGTAAGGGATGACTCTCTTTTGCTCCTTTTCTTTCGTGTTCTTTAGTATCAGGAAAGCTCTTGTGCTACTTGGGGTAGAAAGGAATCAGGAGGGAAGGGTGGCCTTTCATAACACACCCATTGCAGCTGTGGTTGAAACCAGGGAGCTGGGGACCAGAGGCCTCAACCGTAGCTGAAGTCGGCAGAACCCCAAAGATATATGAATTCCTTAAAGGACTTGATCCTGTGCATACAATGGAATATTTGCTATTCATAAACAACTGTTACTGATGGACAGAAAAGGTCTGTGCTCAAAACAACAACAACAATAACAACAAAAACAAAAAACAAAATAAATCAGCCAGGTTATAAGGCAGCATTTATGCTAGCAGGTTATTTTTGTTTAAGGAATTGTAACTCTGCAGATGTGTGCCAGATTACAGAACATTCACACAACCAGACGTGCTTCATGCAAATGGCACCATAAGGCCCATAATTTAGTGTTGCAGAGATGGACATTTTCCCATCCTGTGGGGAGCGGAGTAGCCCAGCACAAGGGAAAACAGTGGACAATGGAAGTCAGAGCCAACAGCAGCTTTGCAACAGGCTAGCTGTTTCCATCTGTGTCGGTTACCTGCTGTGATCGCAGTGCGACAGCCACACCAATTCCGTGTCACTCCCCTTTTACTGCGTTCTAATTATGACTGGAGAGCAGTGATAAGGACTGAGGCTAGCAGCCTATTTGCAGGTATGCAAGGGAAAATACAGCGTCCATAGTTCAAAGTCTGTGTTCGGCGTGGGAGGTTGAATAGCTTTAAAGATCTTCTCCATTTTTTCCCGCCCTGGATCATTTAAAAAGGGAATGGCAGTGCTCTGAACACTAATACAAGGGCAACAAAGACAACACACAACATTTCAGCACACGGGAACATATGAAATGTGATTTCCTCAAGACCTTTGAAAAACCAAGTGATTGCACAAATTGGCAGAGACCTATATTCCCTAGGAGAAAGGGATCTCTGTAGAGGATGGATTTTCAAATTATGGTCCTTTGTTGGATGTTCCTCCAGTATTGTGTTTCCAAAAATTTCTAAAAACCGTATTAATTGAAAAACAAAGCAGAATGATGAAGGAGAAAGGGATGAAGACAGAACACCATTCTTCGTCCATTTTGTACAAACATGTCCAGACTGTGGGTGCAGGATTCTGTTGGAAGAGACTGGTGATCTGTTTCATGGCATTTTGCAGATAACAGAGACAAAAATCATTCCAAGAAAATGTTATTTTATTACTTTTAAAGATTCAAAAATTATGTGTGTTTGTGTGAGTCTGAATAAATGTATGTGCACCACATGTGAGCCTGGACCACAGAGGTCAGATTGAAGTTAAAGATGGTTGTGAGCCACCATGTCGTGATGGGAACTGAATCAAGTGCTCTTAACTCCTGAACCAACTCTCCTGTCACAATTTCACTCTCTGTCATGTAAAAGTGGGGCAAAGTCTCTGATAGAGTTATAGCCAAATTTCCTATCCTCATCTCTACCACTACCTGACATCTAACCTGGCATTCTGTTAGACAGTGCCCAGGTGAGCTACCAAGAGACAGGAGTCTGGGTTTGAATCTCCCTTTTTTCCTTTACAGGATAAACCATTTTTTTTTAACCTCATATCAGTTCAAGGGCAGAAGCCTGGAACAGGGCTAATATGACTTGAAGCAGCTATAAGGCTGAGCCCCAAAGGTGCTATCACCCTGTTTTCCTAGTGACCCTCAACGAGAGTCCTGCCGATAGATGCAATAAAGCAAAAAGAATCTTTATTGTTCTGACGCTCGTGGGGGGTTGCTACACCCTACAGAGAGATGACCCCAAAAGAAAAAGGCTTTAGGGAAGAATAGTGGGGAAGGGGTTTTGCTTCGAGAATCAGGAGCTTTGGACCTGGTCATTTGCTTAGGGGGTGTTTCTTGATTCTTAGACAGTTGTGTACCCAGGGGATTTCCTGTGTACTTAGGGATTTCCTTAACTTCAGGGCTGGAATTTTTATTGGGAGTCATTTCCTAGCAACAGCAGTGGGGAGGGGATGGTAGTAAGACAATGCAATGATAAGATTGCTGGCAGGTCTCAGGGTATTGGAATTTACAATCTTCTGCTCAGCTCAAGACAGAAGGGGCCTGTGTCCAAGGGGCCTGTGTCCAAGGGGCCTGCATCCAAGGGGCTGTCTTTTCACAGCCTTTCCCACCATCTGGCTTCCTTGGTCAGGTGAATCGGTCCAAATGGCAATTCCTTGGATGTCAAGGACTGTTTTGTGCATGAGACAATGCATTTGGTGGACAATACCAGTATAAACCAATAGACAGTGAGTCTTTATAGAACAACCATTTTTCTCGGGTTACTTTATTAGCCATAGTAGCTTATGTTTTTTATTTAAAAAAAAAGCACATTTACTAATTATTTTTAAATGATGCTATTTTTTAAAATGTCATATTTTAAAAATGCATCTGTTTCTTGACTGACTGGGACAACAGTAAATCCTGCAAATTGGAGTCAACAAATAATTAGACTTTTCAGAGCATGAAAAATGAAGGTTGATGTGTACCAAGAAGAACAGGGATATTACTTAAACTGTGCACATTTTAATAGAAGTGATGGCTCACTTCTCATCCTCCCTTTATTGAGAGCAGTGATTTTTTTTTTCAGGCTCGAATTTTCTGTACCCTGTGGTTTCACCCATTATCCCCCATATTCCCAGGGAGGTGGTGCAACTGCCATTGCCTTGTGCTTAGCTCACTGCATTCATCGATTTTATTAGGTCCACCTGAACATTCTTCAAGGACAGCAGTTGAAGAGGCAGGCTGACAGGTTAGCAGGGGCACAGGGGACTGGGAGGCAAAGTGGGTAGAAGAGGCTGGCGTATGTGTGGTTCCTCTAATGCTGCCACCCAGGATGATGACACAAAGCCATTCAAGTCTGGAGGGCAGAAGATAATTGCATTCTACCAGCCCTTCACTTGCCTCAGAGAAGGACTTGGAGAAGCGTCACATGGCAATTTAGCTTGCTATGCATACAATAAGGCTCAAACCAACCATGTTTGTGTTATAGAGAGTATGTATTATCTAGTGTTTTTCTTTTTCCATTTCTTGAAATCTCCATTTTGTTTGTTGTTTCTTTTTTTCTTTTCCTAGGTGGGCTGTTTCAAGCTTAACTAATCCAGATCTATTTCCACATAGTCACTCTTATTGTTAGGAGAAGTAGCACAATTTTAAAATGTGAACTTCTGTAAAATATTAATGAAGCCTTCCACCTCTGTCAGTGTTTCCCTCTGCTGTCTCCGTTCCTTTGGGTGCCCAGGCAATTCTGTGCTCACTGTTGCCAGAGAGGGTGTCACTGTGGTGTCAAGCAAGGGACAGTGAACAAACTCAATCTAGGACCTCAGAGGAAAGGGCAAGGGCTTAAGAGGGAAATTAAAATTTGGGGCAAACTATAAGTGATAGGGAATTGTAAGGAAATCAAGGCTCCTCTGGAGACAGGAAGGGATTTCCTCAGACCAGGTGAGGCAAGCAGAGAGCACAAAGGCAATGTTTCCTTCCCGTCAGTAACTAGCTAGCCTACAGTGTCAGAGGACAACAGTTGACAGAATCCAGAGACATGAAGATAGCGGAGAAAGACTTCATAGTGATTAATAGGGAATGGGGCCTTAGATGGTTTCGCCAAAGTTTGCTGACCTCCAAAGAGGTAAAGACATCACAGGGAGTGCTGTGGGGTTCAAGGAGGCCACTTAGAAGAATGCTGTGTCCCTGCAAACCTTGGAGGACTAGAAATGAGGTTGTGTGGAGCTCAGCCGGCATCCGTGTAGAGGAATGGTTGGCTCTGGCAGCCAGGCACCTGCCACACCCACACTCAGCTTCTCCAAATCCCCAGGAGGCTGTAGAAGGAAGAACAAGGGGACTGGGATTGATCGGTGAAGCTTGAAATATGCTAACGTTAATAAAATACTCTAAATCTGAATGTGCCCCGGAGTCGTGCCATCCTTCTGTAGTATTTATTCTCACCTCCTCGTGTACAGGGTAAACTAATTACACGTGCAATTGGAGACTATATTATGTCAACACATTTCTAAGAATTAGGAAATAAATAAAATGTGTCTTCTTCTCAGTCGTGTATGATGGTCACTGGTCATGGAGAGTATTGTAGGCTAACATAGACTAACTAGGTAGTCAGAATGGGCTGCAACGGCAGGGCTTGTTCATCGGAACACAGCTGACTCATCCGTTCTTCCTGGACCAGCACTTCTCAGCCCCTACCAAACCATCCTGCTCTCATCTTCTTCTACCAAGCACCACCTCTTCTCCTCTTCTTTCCTGAACACCCCTCAATACCATATCTTGTTTAATACACTATTTTAAAAATATTTTAAAAGAAATTATATAGTGTATTTTTTTAAATCAAAATCATGGAGCAAAAGAACTGATTTGCTTCAGAAGTCTGACCCACCTGCACACACTGTTTTGAAATATTGCTGCATTAGTAAGCTTTTCTAGGTCAGAGGTCACCTGTGCTTCAACCTTTCTTACACTTTCCATGGAGTCAAGTCAGGTTGACTTGACCTGGTTGGCTCATCCATTACTGAGCTGTTAGGGCAACATACACTGAAAGTTCGCCCCCAGAAGATGGGGCCAGCAATATTTAAGAAGCCCCTGCTGCAGTCTCTTTCTCTGTAGGTGAGTGGTGTCCATTGTTGTTCAAGATCAAAAGGCCGAATAGACAAATAGGTGGAGTGACTTGACCCCCTTATTTCCCTACCCAGGACTCTTTCCTGTATATTTTTGTGTCAGTTAGATGAAACAATGGTAAGTTCTAATTTTGGTGTATTTAATAATCCCCCAAGAGGGTTAGAAAAATGGCTCACCAGTTAAGAGCACTTTCAACTCTTCAAGAGGACCTGGGTTTGAGTGCCAGCACCCACAAGGCAGCTCCCAACTTCCTGTATCTCAAGTTTCAGGAGATCCAACACCCTTTCCTCATCTCCCACATATACTGATAAAAATAAAATATTTTAAAAACCTCTAAGTCTCTAATTTGTTAAGGGGCTTTATATTTATTTAATAAATCTCTAATTTATTAAAGTAAAATTAGCTCTTGAGCCCAAGAAAAATTTTCCCTTACCATATAGTGCTCTTCTTACTAGGAATAGTTTAAACTTTTCTTCTACAGAAAAAAAAAATAGTCACAACAAATTTCTCATATTGAAAATGTCAAGTTCCTATTTATTATATGATGATGTCAGTGTCTGCAAATATGAATTTCTGGCTGAGGATGTAAACTCTACAAAGAGTTGGATTCTGATATCTTTAAATATGAGTGATAACCAGAGAGTTGTTTTGAGTGAGCTGCTTTGAGATAGTTGTGATTGCCATTGTTCAAAGCCATCCTGTACTGTGCATGTCTGAGAGAGAGAGAGAGATGGCTGCTGCTGATATCTGTACATACACTTGTCACTGTCATCAAACCCTACAGAGGATATTACCAGAAGGTCTCATACCCACGCAAGAGATTTGTGGCTAACGATGGAAAGGGCAAGTCACTAAGATTTGCTGAGTGTCTGTTATGTTTAGGAATCATGCTTAGGGAAACCATTCTTATCCTTCTCTACACACCTGGGCCACGGTGACTTGAACATACTATGATTAATTCACACACCATTCACTGTACATACACTCAACAGACAGTGGGCAAATGTACACCAAGCTCCTAAAGAAGTATAGGGGATTGTTCTCAGCGCTGAGATACAGCAGTGGACAGGGAGAACCATGTGTACCCAGAAACTACATCCTAGAAGTGGGGAAATAAAATAAACCAGTACTGTAAATGTTGTTTTTATTTCCTCTGATGAGTGGATAAGATGAGAGCTGTACCAAAGCTGTGCAAATACATGGCCTGGGCTAAGCCCACAGTGCTTCCCTAGGCCTAGGCCTGGAAGCTTCTAGCCTACATACAATCTAATATTCTGCAAGCTGGATCTTGAAGGCTTCAGCTTCCAGCCTCTGTCTGATGACCTAGGCCTAAAATGTTTTCAGCTTCTAGACTTACTGCTGAATAAGCTCACTCTATCTAGTGTTTTCTGAACTCTGGTTGGCTGGTTCAACTCAGCTCTTCTGGCTCAAACTCCTCTCTGAGCTGACTGATTCAAACTGGCTTCTCTCCACTTCACACTGAATTTCTCTGTTTGGAAAAAATGCCTCTGAACTCCACAAATTGAGCTGCCCTGCTCTCTTTCCTGTTTGTTCTCACAAGAGTTGGGTGTATCTTATCTCCAACTCATTCTATCAAAATTTTCTCTGATTCATCACTTTGTCTGCCCCTCAATTAGGCATCATTGTTTGGGATTAAAGGTGTGTACTAAAGGCATGTCTATATTCCAGCTGGATCACACCTACTTTCGTGTGATCCCTTAGCAGAGTAGCCATGTTGCTGGATTAAAATTACTCTACACAGCACAAACTAAACAAATGTCCAGGTTAACTGTTCTTTGTACAATGTTAAGCATCCAGTTTTCTATTTATATCACTTAATTATTAAAAGAACTTGTGGACACTACTTCATTTGAAGTTATAAATGAGTAAGATTAAGGACAAAGAATAAAAAAACCCCAATGCCTCAAGATTCATAAGTGCATTCAGAAAAATACTATCTCAGGGAATCTTCTTTCAGCACTTAAATGATCTTAGTCACTGTAAAGCCATGACATGTCACACATTGTCTCCTCAGAAATTCATTGGTTGAATTTTATCCCCAATCTGACAATGATAGGAGGTAAGGCCATTAAGTCACAAGGGTAAAGCTCTCATAAACACATGTAGCCGAGTGATGATCAATCAACATTGTCTAGAATAACAATAATTTAAGAAACCCACTGTGGGCGTGCCTGTGAGGTAGTTTCTAGAGAACTCTGACAGAAGATTCACTATAAATGCAGGTGGCATGAATTCATGGGCTGGGGTGTAGGACCGGATAAAATGGAGAATGTGGGGCTTGAGAGATGCCTCAATGGTTGAGAGCACTTACTGTTCCCGCAGAGGATCCAGGTTCAATTCCCAGCACATCCCACAAGCATCTGCAACTCCCATCCCAAGGTATCCAATGACCTCTTCTGGTCTCTGTGGGCACCAGGCATGCATGCGGTAGGCAAAACACTCATACCTGTAAAAACCAATACATAAAATTTTAAAGAGGTGAGTGTGAGATGTACATTAATATGCATCCGTCTCTGTTTCCTGAATATGGATATAACATATGCAGCCATCTCTTGCTTTTGTTACTGTAATTAGAACTGTTCTCATCACTATGTCTCCCTAGCTGTGATGCCTTTCCAGGTATAATGATCTGCATTATAAGCCTGACTCAAAATAAAACCTTCCTTCTTTAAGTTGTTTCTGTCATATCATATATCAGCCCTTCTCTATACATACTGGACTATTAACTGGCTTGATCACGTACAGGTATTTTTCAGGCAACCACAGCTGCTGTGAGTTCATAAGCACAATGGTTTCATCTTGCCCAGAAGACACTGTTTTGCAGGAATCATCTCCAGCCTCCGACTTTTCATAAATTTTCACCCCCCTCTAATGCTATGTTCCTTGAGCCTTCAAAAGAACGGGTGTGATATATAGGGTAGGCAAGTCCTTCATAACCCCTGCTCTACAATCAATGTCTGTCAGAGAAACGGGGCCAAACGACTGAAGATCGATGCTGTAACGTATGGAGAGAACATGGGAACTGCCCAGGCAGCCACTGGTATGTCATTTCTTAGTTTTGGAAGCTGCAGGCCCTGTACTTCCTATAAAATCAGATATATTTATCCCTCTCAGGTCTCTGAGGTGGTTGAAGAACAGATAGCTAGAGTCTCATAATTTAATTTTGAGTTGTTTAGGAGTCAAGAGAGTGTTTTAGGCCTAAGAAGATGCTTTTAAAATTGTGTTGCAAGTTAGTATGAATGCTGAGTTAGATATAGAACTTTAAACTCATGGAGATGGTTAGATAGTAGAATGTTAAAGTCAGGTGCCAAATACATATGGACTGGACATTGGGAATGTATGCTAAGCCATATAACCCTCATAACTGTGGCCTAATTACCTCTGTTGTTTTGTATTGTATTTATTATTATAAGAGAAAGAGCCATTTGTTGGACTGAAAGGGGAAACTGTAGGGGAAATAAGATATACCTTAAACTTAAAAAAAAAAAAAAGGGAAGAGGATGGGGCATTGAGGGTGGGAGGGTGGAACTGGAGGGGGGAGTAGGGAGGGGACTGCGATTGAGATGTAACTTGAAGAAATAAAAAATAAAGAAAAAAGTATATATTAAAAAAAAGAACAAAAGAGAAACAGGAAAAAAAAAGTCTTAATTAGGCTGAGCCCTCCACAGGCATGCAATATCCACACTTTGACCATTCTCTGTATCAGCTATTGCCCATAATGAAAACCTCTGAAGACAACTGAGAGCTGCACCGTGGTTTGAATGAGAATGACCCCTATAGGCTCATAGGTTTGAGTGCTTTGTCATCAGGCAGTAGCGCTACTTGAGGATTAGATGTGGTCTTGTTTGAGTAGGTGTGACCTTATTGCAGGAAGTGTAGGCCTTGACATTTTTATTTTTTTTTTATTTTTTTTTTTTTTTATAAATACTTTATTTTTTTTTTCTTCAAGTTACATCTCAGTAACAAACCCCTCCCTATTCCCCCTTCCCAACCCGCCCTTCCACCCTCTTCCCTCCAGAGGTTTCCCCTTTCAGTCCAACATTTTTAAAAGCCCAAGCCTGGCTCTGTGGTTCTAACTCTTCCTGCTGCCTGCAACTCCAGATGCAGAACTTTCAGTTGCTTCTCCAGCACCATGTCTCTGCCTGCTTGCCATCACACTCCCGGCCATGATAACAGTGGATGAAGCCGCTAAAACTGTAAGCAAGTCCCAAATAAGTGCTTCCCTTTATAAGAGTTGCTATGGTCATTTTGGCTCTTCACAGCAATAGAACGTGCACTCATCTGTGGGCATAGAGATTAATTATTTAGAAGGTAGTTTGGCACTGTGTCCATTTAGCAGAATAGTAGTAGGTTATCCCCTAGGGCCAATGAGCTCCTCAACACAGGTCCTTGGTGAGATGTACAGTACAAAGTGTGAGTTTCTTCCTCTAGAGCAGGCCTTAAGACCAATTTTTAAAAGCAGTTGGTTACTTCCATAACATTCATGCCATTGTTGCACCCATAGGCGTACCTAGTCAGGCCAGTATTTATTGCTATCACTCAAGGTTTTCCAGCAGAACTCAGTGGTAAGACCTCATTGCTGAATCTATCACACTCCCTGGTATATAGACACAGAGAAATCAAGCAGGTACTGACATGGAAGCTTCCTTCCTGATCACTAGATTTTATAGTACAATAAGGTGCCATATAGGCTGCTGGGGGAGAAAAGTCATCAATAGTCTTAATCTATCTTTGAGTCCATTTGCATTTTAAGTAGTTCATTGGGACTCCTCATCCACTAGGTGTTTGCTGGAAGCTGAATGAATGTCTTTTTCTTTTTACTTTCTACTCCTCAATTCCCAGGAGCAAACTGAGACTACAATACTACAATACCAATACAAAACTACAATACTCCATACATCCTACCACCAGTAATACATGTCTGTCTCAACAGGAAGGAATAGATTTTGAAATTATTTAATGAAGGAAAGTAGGAATTTATTCCAAATTGTAAAAAAAGATGTTGATCATAAGAGATTTTGTATCTTTCCCTTCCCTTCCCTTTATCACATCTGATATGAATGATAAAACCAACAGGTACAAATTCAATTATTCAGTCAGCTCCTTAGCTGAACACCCACTTGGCCTGAAGACTAGTCATGTAGGGACACTGGCCAACATCCAGGATCATTTTTCTGGTTTCTCTTTACTTAAGAAAACAATTTAGAAGAGTGGAGGAAAGTTGAGCATTAAATTCTTCCTGTGAAGGTATAAACTGAGGGCAACATACCAAATCTTTTTAGTCTTAAAATGGATGGGGAATAGACCACCAAGATGCATTTCCTTTTTTATGCATAGAAGAACTCTGGGAGGATACAGAGAAACTGCCAGTGAGTGGTGTGAGGCAGGGAGAATAAGAAGGGATATAATAGGGTAAGAATATTCATCTTCATTAGATCACACACTTCAAGTTCTTTGAACTAATTGATTAATATTAATTAATTACTCATTCAAAAGCCATCACATCTCTAGAAGTGACAAATACATAATTCCTGGTTAAATTACTGTGAGAACTGAGATAAAGGCTGGGAAATAAGAGGCTTGTAACATGAGGATAAAGAAGACATGCCGCACCCTAGTGGGCTCCATGTGGGGCAAGGGTAAGGGAGGTGCTAATGGAAACCACAAAGCAGAGGCTGGAAAAGGTACCAGGAGAAGGGTACAGATCCTGGGCCAGCAATCTGCTATGAAAAATTAAAGTACAGAAAAATGGCATTGGTTTAGTCATCGGGCGTTTGGTTTAATTTTTGAGATAGGTTCTTGGTTATGTAGATCATGTTGCTCTCAAACTGCTGATGCTGTTGGCTCTGTCTCCTAAGTGCTGGGAGTGATGGTGTGGACTACCACACCCTGCTCCTCATTTTACTGGCTACATCCACATATATATCTGTGAGTTGAGGAGCTATGTCACTTTTTTCAAATGAGAAAAATCTGGACATTTTTGCATATTTAAAACAACCAATTTAGTGCCTAGCTGTCTACAAGTGAAGGGAAAAATTTCTTCCAAAGCTCAGACATTCTGGTTTAGACGAAGACATGTCTGAAAAATATGGGGTTGAATTAGAAGTGCCAAAGTCAGAGATAAACAGAGTCTTGGTGATTTAAGGCAAGACATGAAATTCTCTGAATTCTTGGTCAAAGATAATATGTACCATGATTCATGGGCTTGAGTTTATTATTTACTTCTAGTTTCAATTTAGCAAATATTTATGGAAGGTCCTATGTATCTGATTTTAGATGCTGAGTGGACTTGTAAAAAATAATATGCAATTCAGTTTCTATCTTTAGTAAGATTTTTTTTTCACCTGTGACCAAAATGTAAAAATCAGCAGAAAAGTCTGCACTTCTGTACAATAAAATCCCATGCAGGGAGATATCCATGTTGAAAGAGATGGTCACGGAGAAGGGAGCCTCAGATGAACTTGGAAGGATTAGTCTCCCGGGATGTGAGAAAACACAAAAATGAATTATTTCTAGTAATAACTGTAGTCTCTATTTCTTCATGGCCAGGCGGATTCAAATGTTAATTGTACATTGCACTGGAAAAATTAAACAGTGAGGATAAAACCACAAAACCATGAGCACGACTCAATCCCTTTGCTTAGCCATTTGTCTCGTGGCAAGTCTCCTTCTTATAAAGAATTGCTATGAGAAAACTGGGGGCAGGAAATGGTTTCTGTAAATAGCAAAATAAACTCTCTGAGGTGTGGAAATGAAATCTCCTTCTATGCTCAGCACCGAGATGGCAGCAGGCCTAATCATTTCAAGGGCACCCCTTGAGTGGTGGCTAGTGTTTGAAAAACTTGAAAGAAATTGTAAAAAAAAAAAAGATTGGGGGATGGTCCATTTGAATGTTCAGGATGAAAGGGATTATAAATGTGATACAGTTTCTTAGATCATCCTCATCTTTGAGACCATTGGTAAAGAGGGCAGGCAAGCATGAGGACACGAACCTGGCCTTTGGCACACACGTAGGAGCCAGCATGGCTGTGTGATTGCAATCCCAGCACCTGGTAGATGGACACAGGTGGGTTGGTGGGGTCACCCTCCACCCAGTCTGACTGATGAGCCTCAGGTCCCACTGAGAGATTGACAGGTCCCTGAAGGGTAACAGCCAAGGTCAACCTCTGTTCTTCACCCACAAGTGTACAGGTATAGTACACTCAGGCTGAACACCATTTCTGAGAGTAATGCCTTCTGACTTGAAGTATATACATTAGAATATATCTATAAGGGCACACGCACATATATATGAGTATGTAAAATATGTACTCATACATATATATTCCAATCGCTTTATGGATTAAAGAACAACAATCCACAGATTGATTTAATGCCAATATTCTGAAGTCACTAGTCACAACATTGTGGGAATTTGCTTTCTCCCCACTTTCCTCCCTTCCTGGCTACCCTGCTGATGCTGCAGATGTTCTCCGAAGAGCTGGAGTTGCCAAGAAGGAAATGACAAATGCCAAACAGAGATAATGCCTGGACTTCTGTGAAGAACATTCCTGCCTCTGGACCTGAGGGGATTTCCTTTCAACTCGGAAGCCCAGAAGCCCAGGGCTAGTCTACCCAGTGAGGTCACTGGCCACCATCACAGCTCTAATAAAATTAACGAAGTGATTAATTAGATGCAGACATTAGATACTATTGTCGCAGTTCGTAAAGGAAGGGAAACATGGCCGTGTGTGCTTAAGAAGCTTATAGCCCCAAGGAAATACAAACAGACCTCAATTTATGTTTTTTTCGCTTGAGTGAATGTACCTTATACTGTTCTGTCAAATCAGAAAGGCTATATCAAAGAGTATAAGCTCCCTTTAATATATATGCAGAAAGAAACCTGGAGAGAGCAGGCAGGAGTCACTTTTTCCGTGAGGGTTTGTGAGAAACAGCCTTGCAAAGACATTGAGGTTGCCTCTTTCCCAGCCTTAATTCCAAAGCCACAATCCACAAAGACACTACAGAATACAGTCTTCAGAGACAGAAAATTAATAGTTACAAACCTCCTTAAAAGGATGTTTTATTTTACTTACTTAAATTACTATTATTGTCATTGCTAAATCAGGGCCCTTCAGATCTGCCGTCTTAATGTTGTCATACTTCGTGTGCCTGAAGGGAGACACAGCAGGTACCCGAAGAGCCATATCTGATGGATAGGACTGGAAACCTTACTGCTTTTCTGGGAGAGAAGCCTCTTACTTTAGTAAGAATTGAACTACATGGTGTTTCTATGACAGTAACCCTGGGGGAAGAGCCACTTGCGGTAAATGAAAGAATTAAAACATGCCTGAGAATGAATACCATGGATATCCATAAGGACTCTTTTTCCAAAGTTGCTGTTGAGTAATAATTTATAGGCACTTGTTTAAGAGCTCTACTGGATTATTTTTTTACCCTCTCCCCCTCTACATGTCAGTTTTCTAAAGTTAAGGACCTACAGTCTATGCTGTGTGTAGGGATCAAGACTGAATTTGTGTAACGCAGGAAGGAATGTGTTTGAGAGCCAGTCACATACTCAGGTCTGATAGCTTAAAGGTTAAGTAAGGCCAAGTCTTTCCAGAAGGCAAAGGCACTCAGACCAAGGCACCATGAAAATCAACTTTCACATGCTGCCCTGTAGTACAGGATGGTGGGGCTGCTCTCCTTTGTGAGATGACTGGAGCTGCCTTATTTGGTGCTTTGAATTCTGGTTTGATTTTTCTAGTTCACCTTGTCTCCACATCCTTTGATTGGGTGAGGTCAGCCTTTTATTGTCTGCTTTTGTGTCTCAGTTCTGCACTTGGTTCCTCCTCAATTCTGTGCCCTGAAAGGCTTCAATTTTATAGCCTTAAAAGTCTTCCATTTTGCAACTCAGGAAAAGTACAGCGTTCTTGGTGTGGAGAGGCTGCTGTGACTTCAGTTGGATGGCCCAGCCATTAGTCACAGGTGTGGGACAGGCTGGACATTTCCCATAAGCTTTGCAGTGTACTTTTGAGAAAACCAGACACTTCAGTAAGCATCAGCCTTCAGTATAAAAATAAATTAAAAGAAAAAAAAAGAAAGAAAGAAAAAGAAAAAAGTGAAAAATGTACTATATACTCTGGGGAAAATACTTGGAAACATCAGAGTTCTATGTGGAAGTATGTGACAGAAACTGCCTGATTACCATAAAGGATGAATGTGACAAAAAACATTATGTGGGGCTAACATCTGGATGTTCACACATTATAGGATTAATGAGATTTAAAGGTTCTTTTCATCAAAAACATCTCCCCTAGTGGCCTGCCAAAGCATCTGAGAATTTACATTTTTATGTCCAGAAGGCCTCTGTTCAAATGGAACCATCTTTTCTGGGAGGTACACATACAAATTAATCAGACCCAATCCATCAGATACAGTAAGTGACTATGTCCTCACAGAAAAGGGCCTGAAAACCTAAAACATGGAGAAAGAATGTTTAGATCCAGTGAGCACTGAGAATGATTTAGAGCAGTGTTCTCAACCTGTGGGTCATGACCACTTTGGGGGTCACGTGTCAGATATCTTATGTATCAGATATTTACATTACCATTCCTAAAAGTAGCAAAATTACCTTTAGGAAATAGCAATGGAATAATTTTGTGGTTGGGGTGTGTCCCCACAACATGAGGAAATATACTAATCGTAGCACTAGGAAGGCTGAGAACCACTGACTTAGAGGGTGCTGCCCAAGAGAATGGACATTGGCCATGCAGCTACTTCAAGGACTAGGTAGCCGAGTGCAGACAGCGCTTACCATATCGGACAGTGCAGACACACACACCTCTCATTATTGGAAGCTTTGTTGCACAGTTGTGCTCTACACAAACTATTGATGCTTTTATATTGCTCTTAGGATTTGGAAAATAGCCAAGAAACTGCTGAAAGAGATGTAGCTAATGGGAAAAAAAAAAAACTCCAATAGAGAAATCAGAGCTTATCAAGCCAGGGTGACAGGGAGACCAAAGACCAACATTGCCTGCTTCACCATTTATTTGTAGTTATTTCCTTACATTTTTATTAGGACAATTTCCAAGAAAGTCATGCTGGAGGCCAAATCTGGGTTTGTCAAATACTATCTGGGCATCTGTGGGCAAGCCTCTTAACTCTTCTCAATCTTTCCTCATCCACAGAATAGATGGTTGTGATTCCTACCCCATACCACTGTCATGAAGATAAAAGATAATCCATTTGTACCAGGTGTAGGGTAGATGTGTGGTTTCAGTGAAAAAATACCCCATAGGTATTTGAACCCTGGTCCTCAGTTGGTGTCACTGTTTGGGGAGGTTATGGATCTGTGAGGAGCCTGGCTGGAGAAATATGTCACTGCAGATGGGCAGTGCTTTTATAACCTCCTTCCATTTCCTGCTGTCTCTGTTCTCTATGTAAGGATTAAAAATGTGAGTGGCCAACTTTTAGTTTTGACCATTTGCTTTTATGTTTTCATATCATTATGGACACTTCCTCTGGAACCATAAGGTCAAATAAACTTTTCTTCTGTAAGAAATCTTGCTTTTAGCCGTCACATTTTGTCACAACCACAAGTGGCCTATTGGAGCTATGATCTCATAAAACCCATTACGGTGCCTTGGACCATCGGTGGGATGCCTTCACCTCTGTATCTGTTCTGTTCCCAGCACAGAGAAGACACTGCACACACTGCGTTGGATTTAATTGAACTGGAGTACTCTAACCTTTCTTTTACACTCTCATTTTCATTATGAATGAAGACCCAGTGCAAACTCTGATGTTATTAGCATCCAAGGAGTAATTAACATGAAATAGGATCAGAAGACAACAATCCCTTAGAAGCTAATCCTTTTAAGTTAATAGAATTGAAATATTATAATTCATGAAATAGCACTTAAATAATACTGCTTGGACAGTAACAGCTTGTTATTTATATTTGTTGAATTTTTAAAATTATACCCTTCACAGAATTGCTTGAGGGAATGAGTACAAAGAATTAATACATTAATTATCATAAATGAATCATTAAACAGCAACAGTCATAAACAGCTTAGGCTAATGTCTTTTTTTTTTTTTTAAGCATACCAAACAAGCCAACAACCTTAGTGCTTCTCCACACATAAAAGTGGGCTTAGAGAACAGCTGACTGGAGGAACATCAGATGTGAAAGAAGGACCACGTGTACTTATCTGGTCCCTTTCCTTCCCTCCATATTGAAACAAGTGGGAAGAGATGACTCCCTCACTCTGGACAGCTCCTGATGAGAGTTTATAGTTTATCTGTGCCTGCAGGAATCTACTCTTAGACATCAATGATCAATTTCCAAGTCTTATTTTATATTTTTCCAAATGAGATGCTTCTAACTTTCCAATTAGAAGGTTTGAAGTTTGGCTCCAGTGAGTATTGAGTGACTCAGACCTTGGAGAGCAAAAAAAAGAGCAGGAACCATAAGGATATGGTGACCCCTGACCAACTCTACTCCTGCCCTGCCTCAACACCTGCAGCACTGTCTGGCTAAGCCAGCCCAGCCAATGTTCACCTGATTTAATTGGGTTTGAAGAAAATGATTAAACAACTTAAAAAATCATTATTTTACTAATTACTAAATTAGAAAGAAGCCAAAACCGCACAATGGAAAAAGGACAGCATCTTCAACAAATGGTGCTGGTCCAACTGGATGTCGACTTGTAAAAGAATGAAATGAGACCCATACTTATCACCTTGTACAAAACTTAAGTCCAAGTGGATCAAAAACCTCAACATAAGGCCTGACACACGAAATCTACTAGAAGAGAAAGTGGGGAAAACCCTCGAACTCATTGGCACAGGTGACAACTTCCTGAACAGAACACCAACAGCTCAAGACCTAAGACCAACAATCAATAAATAGGACCTGAAAAACTTTTGTAAGGGAAAAACAACTGTCATTTGAACAAAACGGCAGCCTACAGACTGGGAAAAAGTCTTCACCAACCCCACATCTGACAGAGGGCTAATATCTAAAATCTACAAAGAACTCAAGAAATTAAATGCCAAGAAACCAAATAATCCAATCAAAAATGGGGAACAGAGCAAAATAGAGAATTCACAAAGGAAGAATCCCTAATGGCTGAGAGACACTTGAAGAAATGCTCAACATCCTTAATCACAGAGAAATGCAACTCAAGATGACTCTGAGATTCCATCTCACACCTGTCAGAATGGCTAAGATCAAAAGCTCAAATGACAGCACATGCTGGCAAGGGTGTGGAGAAAGGGGGACCCTCCTCCATTGCTGGTGGGAGTGCAGGCTTGTGCAACCACTATGGAGGTCAGTCTGGCGATATCTTAGAAAACTTGGAATAGCTTTGCCTCAGGACCCAGCCATACCACTTCTGGGTATACACCAAATGACTCCTCACCAAATCATAAGAAAGTTTCCTCATCTATGTTCATAGTAGCCTTATTTGTAATAGCTAGAAACTGGAAACAACCCAGATGTTCCTCAACCGAAGAATGGATTAAAAAACTGTGGTACATCTACACAATGGAATATTACTCAGCTATCAGAAACAATGAAATTATGCAATTTGCAGCCAAATGGATGGAACTAGAGAAGCTCATCCTGAGTGAACTAACCCAGACTCAGAAGGATACACATGGCATCTATTCACATATAGTCGGATTTTAGCTATATAGTACAGGATATCTGTACTACAACCAATGCACCAAAGGGAACATAGACATAGACATAGACTTTTTTTGTTTGTTTTTTAGTTTTCTTTTTCTGGCAATGAGACATTTTTCAGTGGTGGTACTGCCTTGTAGGCCCCCAGTGTATGAAGAGGCTCTTGGCCCTCATATGACTTCTGAACTGGGGCGAGGGACTGTTATGTAGGGACACTCCACTCCAGAGGAGTGGGATGGAAGGGTTAGGGGGTAGAGGGTGGCAGGATGGGGTTGGGAAGGGGGGAAAGAGGGCAATATGATGGAGATGTAAACTGAAGCAACAAATAAATAAATTTATTTATAAAAAAAGAAAGTTTAAAATATCCTAGCCTGTGATTATCCACCCTCACTGCCAGTTTATATTCTTTTTTTTACATTTATTTATTTCTTCAAGTTACATCTCAATCATAAACCCCTCCCTCCTCCCCCTCCTAGTCCCACCCTCCTACTCTCTTCCCCCTCACCCTCCTATCTGCTTTTTTTTTTAATTTAAGGTATATCTTTTCCCCCCAACAGCTTCCGTTTTAGTCCAATATGGCTTTTTCTTTTAACAATAAATACAATACAAAACAATAAGAATAATTAGGCCACAATTATGAAAATTATAAGGTATTACATACATTTCCAATGTCAAGTCCATACATATTTGGCAACTGATATTAATATTCTATTGTCTATCTATCTCGATGAGTTTAAAGTTCTATACCTAACTCAGTTTCCATCCTAACCTGCATTATCATTTAAAAACATCATCTTAGACTTAGAACTTACTTTTAATTCCTAAACAACTTAAAATTTAACTGTGAGACTACAACTATCTAGTCCTCAACCACATCAGAGGCCTGTTTGAAGGATTCTGTTTTCACATCCATTCTGCTAGCCTGGGTCTTTTTATTGGGAATTGAGTCCATTAATGTTGAGCGATATTTATGACCAGTGATTGTTACTTCCTGCCATCTTGATGTTGATGGAAATAGTGTGTGAGTGAGCTTCTTTTCTTTTGGTTTTGCTGCTGTCAAGTTATTTGCTCCCGGTGCTTTCTTGTGTGTAGTTAACCTCTTTGGGTTGGAGTTTTCCTTGTAACATCTTCTGTAGAGCTGGATTTGTGCATAGATACTGTTTGAATTTAGTTTTGTCCTGGAATATCTTGTTTTCTCCATCTATGTTGATTGACAGTTTTGCTGGAAATAGTAGTCTGGCCTGGCATTTGTGGTTTTTTAGGGTCTGCAAGACATCTGTCCAGGCCCTTCTAGCTTTTAGCGTCTCTGATGAAAAGTCAGGTGTGATCCTAATTGGTTTGTCATTATATATTTCTTGGCTCCTTTCCCTAGCAACTTTTAGTATTTTTTTCTTTGTTTTTACATTTAGTGTTTTGATTATTATGTGGCAGGAGGATTTTCTTTTCTGGTCTCATCTATTTGGAGTTCTGTAGGCTTCTTGGGCAATTATAGGTATCTCTTTCTTTAGGTTCGGGAAATTGTCTTCAATGATTTTGTTGAAGATATTTTCTGGTCCTTGAAGCTGCGAATCTTCTCTTTCTATTCCTGTTATTCTGAGCTTTCATCTTTTCATAGTGTCCTTGATTTCCTGAAGGTTTTGTGTCAGGACATTTTTTGATTTTACATTTTCTTTGACAGATGTATCAATTTTTTCAATTTTATCCTCTGTGCCTAAGATTCTTTGTATTCTTTCCATCTCTTGTATTCTGTTGGTGATGCTTGTGTCTGTAGTTCCTTTTCTTTTCTTAAGGTTTTCCAGTTCCATGGTTATCTTGGCTTGTATTTTCTTTATTGTTTCAACTTCCCCTTTCAGGTCTTCCATTCCTTTTAGAGCTTTATTCATTTCTATCACCTCTTTTGCAGTATTTTGTTGTTGCTCTCTGAGGTATTTGATTTCCTCACTTAAGCCTTCTATTAGTAATATAAGCATAGGATTAAGGTCATTTTCCTTTATTTAATTTGTGTTAGGATTTCTAGGGTTTTCTGTAGCATTATGGTTAGGTTCTGGAGACGTCATATTGCTTTGGGTTTTTTTTTTTTTTTGACTGTGTTCTTGCCCTGGCCTTTAGTCATTTGGTTGACCCTGGTGTTGTCTGGTTGTTTCTGATGCCAGTTGGCCTTGGTGCTAAGGAAAACCCCCTGTTCTGGGAGCTGAGTGATCCTGAGATCCTGGTGTTCACCTGCGGATGGTGGATAGTTTCCTGTAAGAGACTGGTTTTTGGAGAGTGACTGTCGCTCTCCTCAACTGGTTGTGACCCAATTGGACCTATATACAGGGGATTCGAGTGGGAAGGGGGCTATCCTGTGAGAACCTGAGAGCTGGTGGGTCCCCTTAGGAAGACAGGTCGAAATGTGGACCAGAGGTTGGACCTGTGTACCACTTGGGCCTATGTTCTTTCCTCACTGACATAGTTATCCTGGTTCAGCAGCTAGTCTGACTGTACAGACAGGGAGCTCCACTCCAGATGGGTGCCAGTCTATTGCTGATTGCCTCAAAAGCTCAGGTGCTCAGATGAGTGACCCTCCCCAATGTTTGTGGGAAACACACTATCACCTGCTCTGTTTTCAGTCAGTCTCGGCTCCTGATTGCTTTGCTGCAGCTGGGTTTGGAAAGGCAAGAAACCTTTGCTCTTGTGGTCCAGTTGTTTTTCCCGGTTGGGTGTACAGGTCCGTGTTGAGGCTGGATATCAGGCAGACAGGCAGGACCACTGATCTGTGGCTGGGGCCATGGGCTGGATCCGCTCTGGCCAGTGCTCCTCTCCAGCCAGGTGACCGAGCTGGCTGATCTCAGGATGGTGTTTCTGGGAACTGCGTGAACTGTTTTGAGTGTTGACCAATCTCAGTATTCACCATGGAAATTCAGACACTGTCTGGGTTTCATAGTCCACTGCAGAACTTCTTGTTCACTCCACAGTGACTAATATCATTCACCTACTACTCAGATATCATACTCTATGGACAGTGCCATCTTGGATCCCTCCCAGTTTATATTATTATATAGTCAGATTGGATTAATATGCGAGGGACTCTGCTACCTAAAACAGTTGATGCGGAGGATCTTAGTTTACAGTCAGGGCTGAGATCTATTGTTCAGTCCATTGTACCATTCTCTACTTCAGCAGAGGTGAGTAGGGCAGTGTTCACTAGGGAATGGAGTTTTGCCCAGAGATTTGTGCTCACAGTTTTTATTTTCTGTGCTATGTTTCTATATGCATGCCATCTCTATCTTGACACCAACTAGTCACTGCCATGACTCGGAAACTTTGAGAGTTTGAGAGTCTTTTCCTGTCATTTAGCTCTTCTGATTTTTACTCATTATCTCAATGAGCTGTTGCATTGAACTCAGATGGTCCGTTTAGGAAATCTCTGTCAACCTATGAATGTTGAGATTGCCACACACGCATTAGAGTATGTTTTGCCTTACGTGTGTGATGTTTTATGATGACTATAAATCTACTATGGTGTCTTGGACACTGCTGTTCACAAGGAGTGATTTAAACTCAAGACAGGATTTTATTAACGTGTCGTAAAATGTGTAGCCATTTAGTTGCTTCTCTTACCCACTCTCTGACCTGCCACTTGCTAGTGCTGTAGAACCCAGGTCACTTTACAAGGTCAGCATTTTGAGCCTCCGTGTAGCACTTTTGTGGTCTGGTTGGATGGTCACAATATTGATAACCAAGTACCAGGAGAATAAAGTCACCGGGTATGTTCTGCTCTGAACAACTACAGCTAATGTTGGTGGGGGGTTGACTCCGCTTACCCAATTCTCATCTCGTGCCTATTAAATGAGAAATCTAGGGAGGTAGCCATTAGTACTCTCTAAGCTTCACAAGCCACTACCATGTGTAAAATTAGAGAAACACTGTCCTGTCCCCTACTAAAGGGGAAAGGACCATTCCACACTTAATGTTTATTTCTATACTGCATACATATTCATAAGCAGTGTAGTTTTGCATGCTTAAAAATGACAAATTGCAGAATATCACATGAGTTCTAGCACATGCTTTCAATACTTAGCATTGTTTTATACAGGCAGACATGTATAATTTGACAATTTAAATTATTATATAGTCAATTTTAAATAAACCACATTATTTGTTCACCACCCTATTGGTAGATATTCATAGTATGTTCACGAGATTGATTATTCATTTTTCCATTTTTTTGGGTAGAATTTTTTGGACGTTGGTAAAGATGCTGCATATCTCATGTAGGTTTCCCCCCTGTACATCTAAAGTTTTTCTACTTATTGTCATGGTGTCTACAAACCACTGTCTCATTGGACCCTGGGCTGTGAGAATGAGAACAGTTTTACTGGGGTAATTTTGTGCCCTTACTGATTTTTCTTACTTGCTTTAGGATATTTTTTATAGACTTTCTCAGATTCCGTTTGGAGGCAATCATGTCACCTGTAAAGAGTCACACATTTTTCCTCTCTCCAATCTTTGTAAATATTGTCTTTTATTTTCTTGCACTGTTTAGCACCCTTAGGCATACTATTCTATAAAACCTGTCATAGAAACCCTTGACATGCCTCTGATCACGTGGAAACTGCTTCTAATAATTTACTTTTAAGAATTATATCTGCTTTGGATTTAAGGCCCATTCCATGTGATGGAATCCCTTTTGACACTGCTCTGGTGGCCAAGAACCTGAGACCAGATAGGCCAGGGACCTAATACTACTGTTCTGCTAAAAATATGTAGCAATAAAATGACTTCTATTGATATTCTGCTCTCCTCATAGATCAGTGTATATATGTTAGTGTATCACTCAGCCATCATCAGAGAAATTCCTCCTGCAGCAGATGGGAACAAACCCCATGACCCACACCCAGGCATTATACAGAGAGAGTGAGAGATCTTGGAACCTTCGGTCCTAAGTAGAATGTCTCCATCAAATCCCTCCTGTCAGAGCTCAGTGATCCTTGCAGAAGCAGAGGCAGAAAGGTTGTAAGAGCCAGAGGGGATGGAGAACATCAAGGAAAAGAGGCCTTTGAAGCACAGCACAACTGTTGTGCATATGAACTTGCAGAGACTACCAACATGCACAAGGGCCTGCACAGGTCTGAGCCAGATGGACTTCCAGTACTGAGAAGAGAAGTGGACCCAACCCCTTATCTCTAACCCAAAACATATCTCCAACTGATAACACTCAAAAACAAAGAATTATTTCTCTCCAGTGGAGTCTACTGTGTCTACAAATCACTCTTTTTTTTTTAAATACTTTATTTTTTTTTCTTCAAGTTACATCTCAGTCACAAACCCTTCCCTATTCCCCCTTCCTATCCCACCCTTCCACCCTCTTCCCCCCCGCAGCTTCCCCTCTCAGTCCAACAGATGGTTCCTTCTCCTATAACAGTAAATACTATACAAAACAACAGATATAAATATGCCACATTTATGAGAGTTAAATGGCCCAGCATACCTTCCCAATGTCCAGTCCATACATATTTGGCCCCCGACTTTAACATTCTACCATCTTACTATCTCCGTGAGTTTAAAGGTCTATATCTGACTCAACATTCACACCAAATTGCAACACAATTTTAAGAGTAACTTCTTAGATCTATAACGGCCTCTTGATTCCTAAACAACTCAAAATTTAACCATGAGACTCTAGATGTCTATTCTTCAACCATCTCAGAGACCTGAGAGGGATAAATATATCTGCTTATATAGGAAGTGCAGGGCCTGCAGCCTCCAAGACCAAGAAATGACATACCAGTGACTGCCTGGACAGTTCCCATTTTCTCTCCATACATTCCTGCATCAGTCTTCAGCCTTTGGGTCCTGTTTCTCTGACAGACATTTGTTGTAGAGCTGGGATTATGAAGGACCTACCCACCCTGTCTTGGCAGAGCCAGGCTGTCAACTTCCCTGCCACCAAGTTTTGCCCTTTTTGGACAGCAGTCTGTCTGCAGTTGGAGCAAGGAGTTTTTTCATGCCAAGAGATAGGCTTGCCACTAATTGGGCCAGGGTTATAGGTACAGGAGAGACTGTGTCTGGCTTGTAGGTGGATGCTGAGATTTGAACTCAGGTCCTCATGCTTGCATGGCAAGCACCCTTAACCATGGAGGCATCTCTCCACCTTCATCCCTCATCCAGTACACAAAGGGAAAAGTAGGAGCCACACATGGCAGATGGTTTTGTTGATGGAATGAGTCCTGGAGTCAGGAGATATGTCAATCCCAAATCCTCAGAGAAAGTGGAAACACCAACCCAAAGTTATACAAGCTTTCTTTCAAACTGATTTTCAGGTTGAAAAACTGACCATTGGACAGGTTTCTGCCACTTATACAAAGGGCCACACTCCAGGGGCTAGGCAGCCCAGCAGAGAACAGTGTCTTGCCAGAGTTCCACTCTTAAGGGCAGGCCTTATGCCTAGCTGTCAATAGTCAACACAAAATGAATTCAGTGGCATCTTTGGAGGTTCTTTGTCTCATAATGTTTTGCAAGGGTGTATTTATTTATTTATTTTTCTTACAGGTCCTTTGGGTATGTACTATGGCTTCTGGTTTGTGTTTTCATGGGATTCCTGTGAGTATGAACGTGTGTGCCTTTATGTCTCTATGCGTTTCTTGTGCTTTTTTTGGAGGGCCCTTTTTCTTCTGTTTGTTAGTTTTGTCCTATTCTAGTTTCTTTCACGTTGTTATTATTATTGTTATTGTTATTATTATTTAGGTGCCTGCTTGTTTTCTAAATAGAAACCGAAAGGGTATAGATTCGGATGGGAGGGGAAGTAGGGAGTTGGGAGAAGAGAACCATAATCAGAATATATTGTATGAAAGAAAACTATTTTCAATAAGGAAAAATAGAGGGAAATATCTGCTATAGGTTTCTTTTCTAAGTATCTGTGTCACATTCAAAAAGTTTTGTTTTATTTAGCTAAGAGTTTTTGTCATGAAAGACGATGAATTTTTCCACTTGCTTTTTGTTACATCAACTGAAAAATCGTATGACTTTTTTATTTTAATATAAGAGGATGAATTATATGAACAGATCTTATTTAGATATTTATATGTTGATGTATCAAAGTTATATATATATGAACTTATATATATATATATATGTATATATATGAAATTAATTTAATATATACACACTTAATTAAGAATCAAATTTTAGCCAGGTGTTGTGGTGCACATCTTTAATCCCAGCACTCGGGAGGCAAAAGCAGGTGGATCTTTGTGAGTTTGAGGCCAGCCTGGTCTACAAAGTGAGTCTATAACATCCAGGGCTCTGTTACACAGAGAAACTCTGTCTCAAAAAACAAAAAAAAAAATCAAATTGTACATCCAAGTTACATATATATGATCTTAATTTAACATATATACTTAATTAAGAATCAAGTTGTACAACTAATGTTATAATGAATCCAGATTTTGAGGAAATTATGTTTGATTGCTTTATCTATTTATTTTTCTTCATTTAAAATAATAATAAGCACATACTGATTTCTTTTTGTTCTGAAGTTAGTCTTGTCTGACATTATCATCACTCTTATTTTCTTTGGTTAGCATTAAGAAAGTGTGTCTTTCTCTGTACCTTTCCTTTTTAACTTCTTATGAGTCTTTATATTTAAAGTGGGTTTCTTATAACAAAACATAGCTGGAATTTTTAAAATCCATATTGGCAAATTATATACTTATACAAATAGTATATAATTATCAGAAATTTATACAAATTATTATGTATAAATTGCAATATATTTTTATATATTTAGATTGTTATCTACCACATTAGTAACTGCTGTCTATCTTTTGCATTGCTTTTAAAATTTTTTCCTCATCTTTTTCTGCTGTCTCTGTTTTAATTGAAAAGTTGGATACAGCTTACTACTTATTTGTGTGTGTGTGTGTGGGTGGGTGGGTGGGTGTGTGTGTGTCTGTGTCTCTGGGTGAGCATGACCATAGTACACATATGTAGATCAACAGATTGCAGAAGCTAATTCTTCCCCAAAACCAGATTGAATTCAGGTTTTCAGATCTGGAAGCAAGGCCTGACACTGAATAATCATGTCAGCCCAAGTTGATCATTTTCTATGGATGCTATTTTTCTTCTCTCTTAGATTATTAATTATATCTACATTTTTTACAATTATTTCCCTTGATTTTGCAATGAGCATTTGCAATGAATGAGAAAGTGCTCTCAAGTTACAGGATGCCACTTCAGGGGTAGTACAAGAATCATTTCTTCTTTTAAGATTTATTATTTTTATTTGTGAGTATGAGTGCTTCATCGATAGGTAGGAAAGAGCACTGGTGCTTGTCTGGTGCCGGCAGAGGCCAGAAGAGGGCACCAGATCCCGGTAACTAGAGTTAGAGATGGTTGTGAGCTGTCAGGTGGGTACTGGGGAATGAAGCTAGGTCCTCTCTAAGAGCAAGCGCTCTTAAAAGCTGCATTCCTGGGCTTTTTTGTTGTTCCATATGAAGTTGACAATTGCTCTTTCCAGGTCTATAAAGAATTGTGTTGGTATTTTGATAGGAATTGCACTGAATCTGTTTATTTTGGGTGGGGGGGGGGAGGATGGCCATTTTTATTATACTGATCCTACCTATCCATAAGCAATACTAATAAAAACAGCATGATACTGGTATAGAAACAGACCAGTGGATCAATGGAATCTAATTGAAGACCCAGAAATGAACCCATACACCTGTGGTCACTTAATTTTTGACAAAGAAGCCAAAACCATAAAATGGAAAAAGGACAGCCAGCATCTTCAACAAATGGTGCTGGTCCAACTGGATGTCAACATGTAAAAGAATGAAATTAGACCATACTTATCACCTTGTACAAAACTTAAATCTGAGTGGATCAAAGACCTTAACATAAGGCCAGACACACTAAATCTATTAGAAGAGAAAGTGGGAAAACCCTTGAACTCATCGGCACAAGTAACAACTTCCTGAACAGAACACCAACAGCTCAGGATCTAAGACCAACAATCAATAAATGGGGCCTTATCAAACTCTCTTAATTCCCAGCTACCATTTCGGCATCTGATGGGATTCCCTTCCCTTGGACATCTACCCTAATTTCTAAACTATTATTTCACATTTCAAGTCTCCGGTTGCAGAACTACCATGCGACATCTTGTCATTTAACGTTGCTTAAAACCATATTCTTAGTGTCTACTTCCCCCTCCAGGGTATTGGTACCCAGAGTGCAGTGTGCTCTTCTGTTCCTGGGGATTCAACATGCATCAAATTATTTGAATTTAGTATGCATTTTTATTAAGCATTGCCAAATACAGAAAGTTGCATGAGTTGTACTTGAATGTTCAGTTAATTTTTAATTGTGAATGTACTATGGTAACTAAAACCTGTATCAATGAATGAAAAGATTATAGAGCTCAAGAATCCCTACGTTATTTCTCTTTCAATTATATCCACTGCTGCAAAGCTAGCACATTCCCTCACTCCTCTCATCATACAGTAGTTTTGCCTGGTTTGGAACCTTTACAATAAACTTGCATTATTTTCAATTTGTTTCTTGTACAAAGCTTATGTTTGTAAGATGTGTCCAAGTATTTGAGGTATACCAATGTACTTAAATTTCTTTTTTTTAAACATTTATTTATTTATTCAAGTTACATCTCATCACAGCCCCCTCCCTCCACCTTTCCCAGTACCACCCTCCCACCCTCTTCTACCCCCTCTCCCTCCTCTCCTTCTCCTTGGGTGAGGGGGCATCCCACCCCTATCAAGTCACCCCAGTTCTAACTTGAGAGCATTCTACTACATACATAGTCCACAGTTTAACTAGTCTACTGTTGTTGCACAATTAGGTTTCCGATTTGGGACCATTGTGAGCCTCCTTACCTACATTGCTAGACACATCAAAAATTTCAAGAGTTTATTTGATCAGACAGCAGTTTATGATCCTCACAGAAGAGGCTTAAACTGAAGGTTTTATAGTGTACTCTTCAAAATAATACAAACAAACAAGTGAAAACAAAAATCCCCAAACAAGTGGGAGTGGGTTAAAGTGGACAGTCCCTATTGAGAGGTTTTCCTGGTTTGTTTCTGATAGGGTACGGTGTAATTTTCATTTTGTTATTTACATCAAACCAGGCTTCAGATTATGTATGTTGCCAGCCAAGGATTGGGAGGCCACCTGAACCAAATGGCTTTCCCATTTAGTCTCAGACATATATATTTTCACTGCTAGGACAAAAATTAATGGGATATAGCTGTGAAGGTTGCATTCATTATCAGTTTGACAGAATCTAGGATCATATGGGAGATGGGCATCTGAGTACATCCGTTGGGGGTTATCTAACTGTGTTGATTGAGCTAGGAAGGTCCATCCACTGTGGGTGGTTCCATTCCCAGGCTGAGTCTTGGTCTGTCTAAATGGAGAAAGGGAGCAGAGCAGAAAACACACATTTACTGTCTCTGTTTCTGATGATAATGCTATGTGCTAAGCTGCTTCAGGTGCCTGCTGTGCTGATGTCCCTGCCATGATGGACTGTGTTTGAGCTGTGAGCTCAAACCCTTTTACCCTAAAGATGGTTTACTCTGAGTATTTTATCAAATAACAGAAAAATAAGCTAAGTCAACACATTTCATATATTTTCAGCTTTCACAGAAGTCTCCGATTTCCCAGAAAGCCAGCATTGATTTTAGCTTCTAATCATCTGTGTTTGAGAGTTCAACAAATGTATTTAGAGTAAATTAGTAAGTAAAGGAATTCTTCTCCAAGCTTAACTGTTGAGAGGAATGGTTTCCCTTGTTACCATGAAAAGAAAGGGTTGCTATTCCTTTCTTCTTTTTAATTTTCTTTTTGTATCTGTTAATGATGACTTAAACTAGGACTAAATGGGAATTTTCATAAATGTTACCTATGAGAAATTTCCAAGTCATTCAACTAGAGCTATATTGTAGATGTTTCTTTTCCTGTTGCTATATCATAACTGATGATTACCATTTTGGGAACAACTAACTTTGCTGTAGTATCATTTCTGCATAATTCTGAGAGCGTATTTAATTTTTCAAACATGTGCGTGAATAATAAACATCTTCCTGTGAATACTTATATTCTCTTCATAATATAAACATATGGCATTCAAAAGTAGCTGTGGGTTTACGCAATGGAGACCAATTAAAATACAGTTAATGTTGACAGTGTGAGTTCAGTACTGTGAATGTCTCTCTGTGATAGATTCCAAGCAGGCACATTCGTTATGTGGTCTAAGTATCCTCAGCCCTCAGTAGGTGAAAAGAATGGAGTGACAAGGAAGAAAAAAAAAACTCTATATATCATTAAGAGAAGGAGGTCATTTTTTTTTTCTAGGACCTTGTGATGTTCTGAGATTGCCACTTAACTGGCTTTGTTGGCCTGAATAACTGTGTAATTTTCTATGGGGTGCTGTCGCGTCCCCCCTTGTCCAGCAAGGAATGACACAACTCACAAAAGCTCTTCTCCTGCAGTTTATTCAGGTCCCTTGAAAACAGTCTTCCGAATGCCCGGGCAGACCCAACCCACAGGCTAAATACTAAATGAACAGCCAATCAAGTAAAGCCAAGTGGTGCTATCTTAGAGGCCCACGTATGCAGAAGCAAGCCAGATCAGCGGTCTTAGCCAAATATGGACTTGTTTATCATCGAGAGCGCTCACCGTCGGGCTGGTGGAAGGCGGAGACCAGCGCCATCTTTAAGGTGCGGCACATCGCAGCTCTCTACAGTTCCTCCTTTTTTATTTTTTCTAAAGTTGGTAGAAGTCCCTGGAAAGGTTTCGTAATCCCCCTATCTGGGGATCTCACGGTGGGCCTGAGCCTGTAGGAGGGCGGTGCTCAAACTCTTACCCGTCTCTGGGTCAGCCTCCCCACTCGGGACTGCCCTGTCTTAGGTGGGTGAGACTTACCCGTCTACTCCGTCACTGACTTGCCAGACCCTAATATCCGTGGAACGAATACCTCAGTGGGCAGGGACAATGCTTAGTGAAGATTTACTTCACGGCAGCAAGCCATGCCTGAGGGGACTGGCCCGCCTCAATGGCGACAAGGGCTTGTATAATCATGGCTGGATTACGCTTTTGTGTGGCTCTCATTTTGTAGATGCACCATAGGCAAACCAGAGAGGCTAGCATCATTAGTATCGCCAAAGAGCCTACGCCCGCCCACTCCTTAAGATGATCCATAGCCATCTATATCCAGGAAGTCAAGCCAGTAGCCAGGCTCAGATCCACCCGAGTGGAGTTGATGTGGACAATTGTTGCTCTCAGCTCTCTCATCAAATTTTCAAACTCAGCCAACCAATCCTGTAAGAGGAACTTTGACAATTGTCTAGACAAATTAGCAGCCTTTGTAAAATTTTGATACTGCACGGAAGTAACACACAAACCTTGCATTTTCCACTCACACCCCAATTGTGCTAGTTGCCAAAGAGAATCAATCTGTTCTTGTATTAAATCTATACGTTGATTAACTATCATAAGACCTCCTTTGAGATGAGAATTCATAGAGGTCTGAGTATCCAATGCCTGTGCCACAGTGGCTGAGATGTTATTCAGGGCATTGGCAGTCTGTATAAAACTAGACAAGGCAATAGCTGAGGCAGTAGCTCCCACAGCAGCAATAGTGATGGCAGTAACAATAGCTGCAGTGATGCCAAAATCTCTTTTAAACCTGAATAGCATCATGGTATTAGGAGCCTCTACAGGAACTGGTACATATCGAGGCATTCTAGTCACCACAGCCACAGGAAAGGCTGTGGCATTCCAGCATAGGGCATAAAAACATGTGCCTGGAGTGCATACTAACTTTTCTTCACCTAAGGATGCACTCCCATTACTTACAATCCACAGAAAAGGAGGCCAGAGACATACTGGCGAAGCTGAAAAGCTCTTGTTGCGATAAGAATGAAACAAAGAATTCCAAGTACCAGAGCCACTACTGCTAGAGAAATCCAATCTGGTAGCAGACCCTAGGGAAAAATTACCTCTTTGATAAATTCCTCCCCCAAGCATAATGACAGGTCCCAAGTCCATGCAACTTCCATTTACTCCACACAAAAGCCACAAATCAAAAGGATTGGTGGCAGTCTGCTGAGGATCCCTAGTAGATATATCAAGTATTCCTGTACAAGACTTATTCACTATATTACTAATCATGGGGCTAAAGGAAAAATGATCTTGTTGAACCCAAACTGCTCTGCGCTCTTGACATCCAGTCCAGGGAAAAGGTCCTTCCTCTCCTGTGGATCCTCTACAAAAAGGTGCCCAGCGTGGCTGTCTGGGGGGGTCCCGGTCAGAGACTCGTGTGGGCCACCATCCTTCAAGGCGAGAACCATTGCCTGAAAACAAACCACCACTCCTACCCCCAAACCTCAGTTGTGGTAAAAAATCTGCTGACTGCTGAGACAATTTAATGCATTTTGTATCATCTGACCTATTGAAGCTCATTAAAAAGCACAAACTACCCTTCAAGCTGACATTTCTATTACCCTCTATAGGGCTTCTCTGATCATCAAAGGGAAGGTAGGGTAAGCCTAAGCTTCTATTACTGCTAAATAAGCGTGGAAACACAGTTGCATCATGTCTGACCGGCATCGGCTTTGGGAATATCGACAGGATCCCCCATCTCGGCTCGGTCATTCCTGACATACTCACTGCTACTAACACCAGGATCCTTAGGAAGGTCTTCATGACGAATCTTCCTCACAAGGCGTTCAGGCACCCACACTGGATCCTGTTGATCCTGAGGAAAAACACAAACAGACCCTCTCGCCCATGTTAGCACGGGGTCGGCCCTCGCCAAGAGCCTGTCAAAATATCCTTCCACTTCACCATGCTTTTAGGTGGACCATGGGAATCCTGATGTCTGTCCGCTGCTGAGCGGCCTTGAGCATCCAAATTGAAAAAATTTACAGTAAATAAGGCTAAAGACATTCTCTCCTTGGGGGTACGGCCTTGGCCTATTCCCCCTTTTTGTTTTTGCAAGCATTCTTTCAAGGTGCGATGAGCACATTCCACAATTCCTTGTCCTTGAGGATTGTATGGTAATCCGTGATTAAGCTGTACCTCCATCTGATTACAGAAGGAGACAAAGGACTGAGCCGTATAGGCTGGTCCATTGTCCGTTTTTAGCTGCTGTGGTTTTCCCCATGCAGCCCAGGCTTCTAAGCAATGTCCTATGACATTGCGAGCCTTTTCTCCACTCATAGGTGTAGCATGTATGATACCTGAGCAGGTATCCACAGATACATGAATATATTTTAAGGTTCCAAACTCTGAAATGTGGGTAACGTCCATTTGCCAGATTTTGAGTGGCATCAACCCTCTAGGGTTCACTCCCACACTGGGAGGATGATGATGAATCACACACTGAGGACAGTCCAAAACTACTTGTCTAGCATCTGCTCTAGACAAATGGAATTTCTGCTGTAGAGTTTTTGCATTTACATGAAATAATTGGTGAAACTGTCTGGCTTGGTCCAGGAATGAGCTCCAAAAAATGCATGTCATCCTGGTCCATTGATCAACTTTATCATTACCCTCACTTAATGGTCCAGGTAATCCTGTATGTGCTCTGACATGTTGAATATAAAAACACCTTTTTCTCTGCCAGATTAAAACTTGTAACTCTTGTAATAAGGCACATACTGTACTACTATTCTTAATAGGACCTGCTAATTCTAATACTTTCACTGCGTTGACCACATAAACTGAGTCTGAAATCAAATTGAATGCAAATTGACATCTTTTAAACACCTCCATTACTATTTTCAATTCTACTATTTGAGGGGAGCCCGGTTGAAATTGACATAACACGGGCTCTTGTCTTTCTATCAAATAGGCTCCACAGCCTGTCTTTGAGCCGTCAGTAAACACATTTGGTGACCCTTGAAGTGGTACTGCTGAAGTAACCTTAGGGAATATCACTGGGTGCTCTTTAAAAAATAATAGCAATGGATGTTTAGGGTAATGGTTATCAATCACTCCTTCAAAGCTACATTGCAATATTGCCCAGTCATCTACAGTGCCACACAAAATCTTAATTTGATAACTGGAATAAGGCACTATTATACTGGCAGGAGCAACTCCAAAAGACTGCAAGCATTGTTGGATACCATTCAAGGCTAAAGCAGCAAGTGCAGTGGGATAATGTTCTATTCTGTTCTTACTTGTGTCCACATCCCCGGGCAGAAAGATCTCCCTACTTTCAGTGACTGAACAGGCTGATCTATCTGAGTGGCTTCTGGATATGGAGGAGGAGTTGAAGGTGCCATGGCAACAGCTCCACCCACACCGACTGCAGCAGCAGCTCCTCCCACACTGACTGCCGCCTGCGTGTCCTTCTCTTTTATCTTTTTCTTTTCCTTTTTTCTTATAATAGTCCTCTCCAACTGTTCTAGTAGAGCGTGTAGCTCTCCTTCAGAATCTGTGCTCTCTGAGTCCTCAAAATCTCTAAAATCTCTAAAATCTGTGAGATCGGGATAGAGAGGAACTTTCTTTTTGCCTCCCTTTTCACTGTCTGCCTGCTCAAATCTTTCGCCTTTGTTACTTTCCTTTTCACTGTCTACTTGCTCAGATCTTTCCCCTTGCAGCAGTTCCAAGGCTGACTCTCCCTCTTTGATTGCATTACAACATCTCTGATCTTCTAAACAACTCCTCACCATTTTCCAAATCGGTCTTACTCCATGCTTCAGAGTCCCCTGCTCCCAAGCAAAATCCAAGTCCCTGCCCAATCTGTCCCAGCAGGATACTGTAAGATTCCCGGACACCACAAACCACGGAGCCACGGAATCACATTCATTCAAAAATCTTTCTAGGGTAGACTTCTTAATCTTTAATTTCCTAGCTAAAAGTAGCTCCTGAAGAGCCAGAAAAATTGGGTGTGACTCAGACAACCCCATGTTTAAAAATTTACTTTCAGTTTGCAGCTTCCCCACGAAACTGTATCTTTTGTTCGCTATCTCCGCGAAACTTTACCGTACGTTCACTATCTCCGCGAAACTTCACCGTATGTTCGCTATCTCCGTGAAACTTTACCTTGTGTTCGCTATCTCCGTGAAACTTTATTGTCCTGATTTATCCCAGGAACTTACCAACGCGTTGCCCCTGACTGCAGGAGTTCTGAGTCTTTTCTGGGTTCCCCGTACGGGCCACCACTTTGTCGCCTCCCCCCTTGTCCAGCAAGGAATGACGCAACTCACAAAAGCTCTTCTCCTGCAGTTTATTCAGGTCCCTTGAAAACAGTCTTCCGAATGCCCGGGCAGACCCAACCCACAGGCTAAATACTAAATGAACAGCCAATCAAGTAAAGCCAAGTGGTGCTATCTTAGAGGCCCACGTATGCGGAAGCAAGCCAGATCAGCGGTCTTAGCCAAATATGGACTTGTTTATCATCGAGAGCGCTCACCGTCGGGCTGGTGGAAGGTGGAGACCAGCGCCATCTTTAAGGCGCGGCACGTCGCAGCTCTCTACAGGGTGCAGTTGACATTTTAGCATAGGATTCAAGAAAAGATGGCCCTAAGCCAGGTTAGTGTGTTTTTTCATTTCATGAGGTCTCCTCTGTGTTGTATATCAGGGGACTCAATGGGGCAGCCTCCTGTGCTGGACAAGCATTGTGGTTTACCAAGCCTTTGTTCCTACTACTATCAGTTGGGTAGCTCTTCCTCATATCACACCTCTTAGATCCACAGCCTTGCCTGAAAACCTGGCAAAAATGGTTCCTATGAGGCTTAGTGGCCTAGTCTCATAGACTAGAGAAAATTTAGGAGCACATGCAGAGGTGTAAGTCTTTCTGTCTCTTGCCATTCTTCACTGTCTCGAAATGTAGGCCCAGGAAGGGTTGATGAATGTGAGCTTCTGCCCATTGACATCAGTGTAATAAAATGCTCCATCTCTGGGCTGCGGCTTCATTCTCTCATACATAGTTCCTGTAAATAGTGGAATGCAGGCTGAATTAAACAGTCTGGAGAGTTTTATTGTTTCTAAATTGGATCTTTGTGGACTAAATGAATTCAATTCAGCAGTCCTGTAAAGACACTGTGGAAGAGACAAATACATGATTTCTCCATCTCTACTAATCTTTTAATCTCATACTATATCAACATTATAATAAAGTACCCTTGATGCTGGGTCTTCATTTGTCTCCTTTGGGAAGTAGATATTCTCTACTTACATATTCACAGACAGGTCAAGTCAAGAAGACTGTAGAACCCATAGTTGTGGCCCTTTGCATTAATACTTTCAGATGTCAGGGCCTTCATCAAAGACTCTCTTTTAGTCCCTATGGAAAACACTGGGTTATAGGCTCATTTAAAGGTTGTTTCATTTAGGACACAAAAGTAGCATCAGTAAAGAATCAGTGAGGAAAAAGTTCCCTCTAATCTCTTAGGTATAGAAACTGAAGACCTGAAAATGAAGCTAATAAAAGAGATTAATGAGAGGAAAAGGAGACATTAACATTTTAAAATTATTTATTCGTTTATTTTACTCATAGTTATTGACTGATTATTGATTGATTTGTGTCTATGCATGAATATGCATGCATATGCTCATGAGATATGTGGATTCAGGAATTGAATTTAAGGCAGCAAGTGCTTTTACTCGATGAGCCATCTCCAAGTCCCACAGCACACAGTTGTGGGCTTTTTAAAAAAAAAATTATTGAATGGATATATGTATTTATATATACTTATATATTCCTAAATACCACCTGTTGAGTCCATATAATGTTACTTGTATGTGCATTTTCAGGGAGGACATTTGGCACTGGAAAACTAATTGGTGTGCCACTTCTCCTTCTCTCATACTGGTGTTGCCCGTAATTCTTTGTGTAGGATTGAGGTTTCATGGGCTTTTCCCTCTTTGGCATGTTTGTTGGTGTCATGCTTGTTCAGCTCATGTTTGGACAGTCACATTGGTAAGACTTTGTATGTGTAGCTTCTGATGTTACTAAGAGACTAAGTCTCACGGTGAGGTCCATGATCCTTCGGCTCTTACAATCTTTCTGTCCCCTTTTCTGCAATGTTCTCTGAGCCTTAGATGCAGGAGTATTTTGTAGACATATCCATTGAGACTGGAATCCGCAATTCTGCATATTGGTTGGTTGTGTTTTTCTGTAGTGGTCTCTATCTTTGCAAAGGGAAATTTCCTTGATGAGGGATGGTGAATATGCTACTTGTGGGTGTAAAGATAAATGTTTATAGATGGTTCTTAGGGATTATATTGGTTTAATAAGTTAGTGTTTGTTGACCCTATTCCAACAGCCATAATTTCACTAGCTCTGGATAATTGACTAGGTTTCCAGTACCAGGCATAGTATTCTTCTTCTTGAGCAGGTCTTAAGTCTAATTAGGGAGCCATTAGTTGCTGCAAGGTATGTGTGCCACTACTGCACCTGTGAGGTTAAAATGCCATGTTGATTATTGATGAAAAACACAGTTTTGATTAACATTTTATATGCATAACTGTTCACACAAAAAGAATGAAATTCAAAGAAGCATTAAAACCCTAGAGATTCATGTTCTCTTCCTGACCAGAGAAATAAGATTTGCCTTTAAGGGATAATAAACCATGGGGGCATGACTAGAAAGCAAATGAAAGAACTAGTAGGTTAAAGGAATATTTTTAAAAAGTCCACATCTGCAAATTCATCTGCGTATGAACTCCCTGTGTGTCATTGTAAGAATGACCTTTCACATTTCTTAAAGGAGAGTTTATGCCCTACTTTTAGACCAGTGGGGGGGAAATGGGGATATTGCTGTGTTGATGCAATAGCACAACTCTCATCTCAAAGAGGATAAGAGATTTTATTCTGAAGCCAAATATGAATGACTACCACCTAGGAGCACAGATTTAGGTTATCCCTCCTCACTTCCATGTTTGAAAATGGTAACAGCCTCATGAAGTTTTTACAGGAACAGAACAAAAAACAGTAACAAATGAAGGCACTTTTCAAACACATAGGCAGAGACATCAGGTAAGCAGGTTACAGTAAAGTGGGGAAATATCAGCTGTAGGTTTCAGATGCTGTCTGAGGGCATTCTTGGCTTTCTGGATGGTAGAAATGAGGGTAGGTATATACATTCTAAAGAATTTACCTAACTGTTAAGTCACATACAGAAGAGGACAATAAATGGTTATTAAAGGAGACTAATGATTGGCCCAAGATGTTGGAATATAACATTGAAATGTTACAAGTCTTTGGAAAAATTGAACACTGAAGTTCTAATCTGGTAATCATCCTTACTAGTTCTGTTAATTGTCTTGCTAGTCCTCTCATCTGCTTTCCAGTCATGCCCCCATGGTTTATTATCCCTTAAAATCAAACTGTTTTTTTGGTTAGGAAGAGAATACAAATCCCTAGGGTTTAAATGCTTCTTTGAATTTGATTCCTTTTTTATGAACTGTTATGCATATAAAATGTTAATCAAAGTTGTGTGTTTTTCATCAATAATCAGCATGGCATATAACCTCACAGGTGCAGGAGTGGCATTCATATCTTGGCAGTAACTAATGGCTCCCTAGTTGGTTCCATGTTCGATGGACGGTTTGATTCTTGTCAAGAACTCTTGTTCACAGTTGATTTTCCATTATCTTCCGATCAAAAGAACCCCTTTGTCACAGTGGCATATTTTGAGGTATCGTATTCTGATCGCCTTCAGAAGGTGCCATGTTTGGAACTATGGAGGCAGCTTCCCGATTAATCTGCCTAGTAACCTACTGGGCCTTAAATCTTTCTTGAAGGCAGTCACATGAAAAACTGAGTACCTGGAAGGTTATGCTTTCAGAAAACACTATAAGGAAGTCGAGAAAGTCCTTTGAAACCTATTGGAGGCAGAAGGAGAAGCGACTTTGGAAACAGAAGGTATGACTAGAATGGTGGAGACCGGAGCCGTCCTCACTGCCTAAGACCTTGAGACCCAGTCACTAGGAACATGTGAGTACCGAAATGGTCTAAACAGAGTGACATCCGAACCGACTTGCTCTTCAGCATCCACAAACACAGTGGACAAAGAGGCAGGATGCCTCCCACCCCCTTTGGAAACATTTTCTTTGAATAAGAAGAAGGGATTCTAATAACACTGACGACCTAGAAATGCTAGGTGGTGATTTAAGACTGTTACTCTAAGAGGTAAAGGCCATCTTGGACTGGGTGGTGGATTGAATAAGAACGGTACCATCGGTTCATAAATTTGAATGCTTGGTTGCCAGTTGGTGGAAATGTCTGGGAAAGATTAGGAGGTGTGGTCTTGCTGAGATGTGTCACTGGGAGTGGACTTCGAGGTTTCAAAAGCCTATACCATTTTAGTCGGCACTCACTTGTGGATCAGAACGTAAGCCCTCCGCTGCTGCTCCAGCATCATGTTTGCCTACCTACTGCCATGCTTCCATGATGATCATCGTCTCACCCTCTGGAACCATGAGTCGCAATAAACTCATTCTACCCTTTGGTCATAGTATCTCACTCATCACAGCAATAGAAAATTAACAAAGACTAGCTGCATTGTTAAAAATTAGGTCAGATTATTGGTGGAAAAAGGAGGTATACACTGGGCAAGCGGTCTAGAGACAGACAGTTCAGTTCTCATCCAGAAAGTGGGAATGTCCAATTTTATCCTAGTGGGAGGCTAAAAATGCCAGAAAAGAACCTCTTCTTCCTGCTTTGGATTCTTGTTTTCATGATTCTCTGCTTATACAACATAGGTGAGTGCCATAGCCTGGGAACTATACATGAGGGTAGTTTGAAACTGAGAGACCCCTGGACACCTTGTGGGTAGGCCAACTGAGCTAAATGAATCATCTTCCCAAGCTGCACCCCAGTTTCTTATCAGAAGCCCTATAAAAAGCCCCTGCCTAGCAGCTCAGTCGTACCCTACTTCTGAGACCCACTTCTATTATTAGAGACTCTGTCTTTCTTTCTCTTAAGATCAACCTACAATCCTATAATAAATTTCCTTTCTGATCTCACCTTCCTTTGTCTGAAATTTCGTTCTTCAGATTTGAAAGACGAAGGGACCCAAAATCGTTGCCTGGGGTGCCCCTAGTGGTTGTTGATTCGTCTGACGCTTAAGATCACTGAATCACTGAACTATGCAAAGGAAAGAAAGCATCCATGGGATTCCAAAGACCCTTGCTTTGCTCCCGTTTCATATTGCTGCACAGGTTAGGAAAAGTGATTTGAGGCAGGTGAGTATGTGGATCAGCATCCTGGTTTGTTTCTACTTTACCTTCACCTTCATATTGCTCATCTTTCTGCGCACGTGCAGACAGGAGGACTGAACTGTGGCCATTTCCTGTTTCTCCTTTCACTTAAGAACTGGGTGGGTTTCTGTGGGAGCTTTCTTCTGCTTATGTGGCCAAGAGCCACAAGTTGAAAGAGTGTATCTAGACCTCCTCCCTGAATTTATGCCTGCATAAGGGCCTAAAAGTGGGTTACCATCATGCCTGACTTTAGGGATTTTTTAAAATAGGATTTAAGAGAGAAACTGGATTTATGAATTAGGATGACGTTCCATGATGCAATATAATGGTTTATAATGCAATCTAATATAATAGCCTCCATGGGTATTGGAACTGAAGGCACTGCTCACTGGAACCAGAGCAGTGAAGGACTGCAATCACACCGTGTAAGTGACCACAGGACAAGCAAATTCTGCATCAAGTTCCTCCTGGACTGACAGATGGCCAAATGCGTAACCAATTCTCTACTGGCAAAATACGAAGAAAGGGAATAGTGGTGATTTTTATTGGTCATTATTATGTGCTTCCTTAGTTCCTCTCTATCTCTAAAATCCAGTGGGATTATCAAAGTAATGAGAGTATTTACATAGGAAAAAAAAACAGTGCACGGGAGTTTGAATTAGCAGACTGGGCTACAGAATGCTCTGGCTGTGTCATTTATTGGCCACGAGATCTTAGACAATTTGTTTAAGCCTTTTAATTTTTATAGAAAATGTTGTGTGTCTCATATACCTATTGAAAAAACAGTTGATGTGAGGTGATTTGTGCACATTGAAAATGCATACAAATAAAAGTAAGATATTATATGAGCATTTTTGAAGTAAAAATGATTGCTACTTCACACCCTTAAGATGGCTATAATCAAAAAGACAAATAAATGCTGATGAGGATGTAGGGAAATGGAACACTTAGATACTGCTTGTGGGAGTGTAATAGGCACCTTGAAAAACAGTCTGGCAGTTTCTGAAAAGGTTAAATATAGATTTACCACATGACCTAGAAATTCTTCTAGATAGATGCCTAAGAGAAATAAACACATGTATTCACACAGAATCTGGTATATGAACACTTGTAACAGCATTATGCTAATAGCTCAAAGGTAGAAGCAACCCAAATGTTCATGATCTGAGAAATGGATAAGCAGCATGTGAGGTGTCCACACAACAGAATTTTACTTGGAAATAAAAAAGGAATAAAGTGAGAATACACAAATAAACTGAAAACATTAAGTTAAGCAAAAGAAACCATTCACAAAAGATTACGCATTACACTTGGTCTTAGCCAAAAGGCCAGAAAGCATTCACAGCCACATATTGCAGGATTCCATTTGTATGAAATGTCTGTCATAGGAGAATATATAGAGATAGGAAGTAGGTTAGTGGTTGCCCAAGGCTGGGAATGGGATGGGGAGAAATGAAGAGTGACTGCTAATGGGTATTGGTTTATTTTGGGTGCAATAAAATGCAAGAAAATTGATTGTGGTGATTGTGGCTTCAAAACTCTGTGACTATACTATAAACCATTGAATTTTACACTTAACAAAACAGTGTTTTCGACTTCTGTGAGCCCACCCAATGCATCACTAATTTATTAACAAGAAAAGAGAATTAGAAAATAGTGTATTTAAGTAAAGATATCAAAGCATGTTTTAGAGTTTATTTTTGCAATGCTGAGTCAGTGGTAACTAAGCTACACCTTCAGTCCTTATAATTTTTTTCATATTGATAACTTAAGTTTCTGCAACATATACACTTGAGATCATGCTAAGACTTTAGTAGCAAATGTCTTCATTTCTCTGTAATCCACTATTTTCTTATGCAGTTGATGGAACTGGAGCTAGAATCCCAACAGGCAGCTCAGGGCAGGGACCCCAAAGGCAGGGTCTCCAGGCAGCTCAGGACAGCTCAGGGACCCCAAAAGCAGGGTCTCTGGAATGTGCTGGTTCTGTGACCAGAAGGGAGCTCTGGTAGGGACTAGAACTTTACCTTTTGAACCTTCTGGTGACCAGTGCTGCAATTGGATCTTTATATTTTCATTAAAGCCCGGGTTATATCTCTGCCTCAACTTTAGCGCAACTCGAAAATGATCTCAAGTTTACCTCTTCAGAGCAAGGAATGTTATATACAGAATGGATTCTACCCATCCAGGTGGAGACATGGCATTGGCTCCTCTCTTAGGAGATAATTCAATTTGGGTATTCCTGACAAGGGAATACTCCTTCCTAGGGATACCTCTAGGAAGGTAGACTCATCTTAAGCCATACTAAAGAGGTAGGTAGAAGAATTATCATTTTAATGAAATAATATACTTTTTCCTTTCTAGAATTCTGTTTTCCCAGCCCTGTCTGCTTTTCCTTTTTCTGAATTATTCAGAAAATGGTAATTTTTCTTTTCTTCTTTCTTTCTAAGCATGCTTTCCCTAACACTTTGGGCTCACTCTTCCTTTTCTTTCTAAACATGCTTTCTCGCTTTCTCTAACACTTTGGGCTCACTCTTCCTCTATAGCCCACTCTGAGCCATGTGGCTACTTTCATGTCAGGTGTCTCTATGTCAGCTTAAGTAAGCGCCATGGGCTCCTTCCTTCCTTCTGTCCTACACTCCTCTCCTGGAAGCTGCTGCGATTACAGTTCACCTTCCCTGGGGCTTTTTCTTTTAAACTCAGTTAAAATTATCCTTTAACTTCCATTTCACTCCATTCGTAAACTATTTATTAATGAGATTAAGAATCCCAATTTTCCACAAAGCAACACCTCCAAATCTCCAGTAACATGATTGGACATGTTAACATGATCCAGTAACATATTCCTATATGCTACTCGGGTATAGGAATCTATAGCGTACTTATACATAGCAAGGTGGAATGAGAGGATTGGTTCCATAGAGTTTCCCTCTGACCTCCATATATACATCATGCTCACACACATATACAATAATAAAAAATTTAAAAATAATTAACTCCCTAACAGACAGGGATGTTTGCATTGCACCCTTTTATTCTAATTGCCAAGGTTTTGGAAAACCTTTGTTTATTTTGGCCAGAGTTGAAAATCTCAGAAATATGTACATGTTTTAGGGACATTTATCTAACTTCATGTCATATTAATATTCTCATGTGACCATTCAAAATCTTTTTGCTTTTCACTTTCTCTCTCACAAGGCTATAGAGAGGAGCTGTAGAATAGGCTGTATATTTGGTATTCATGTCTCCCCAAAGAGACATTTTACTCATAGACATGAAAACAGAAGAAAGAAATGAGTCAGGTCACTAGGGGCTGGTTCCTCACAACAGATCTGCTGGTCTGAAATCAGGCATGTCTTTGGTGTTTCTTGACTGGAGGCCAGAGAAGTTTAAGGGCACATTTTCATGTTCTTGGTTTCTTGATTTCATATTTCTTCCCCATTTTTATAGCAACCTAATGTGCACAGGTGTCCATCATCAGTGTGTTAGACACTTCCTTGACTCTTGAAGGTATGTGCTGAAACTCTAGTCCAGTCACAGGAGTGGAGAAAAACATGGTCATCTCCTGGGGATCTGTGGTTGGGCTGGCTGGACTGAACAGCTCATCCCCCCTATCTCCACCTACTAAGATCCCTATATAAGGACTCACAGTGATGACTCAGTTGGGACCCCTCCTATGGGAGCTTTTCTTGCTTTCTTTCCATGATAAAATTGCCCTTTATGCCAATAAATCTCCTTTCTGGACCTCATCTTCCCAATGCCCATGAAATTCACTGAGGAAAGGACACAGAGACCACTGTCTTTGGGTGGTCTGGTGGCCATTGATTGTTCAGCACCCTAATCTCCTGGGTTACACTCACCTGAGAAGAGAATGTGTGACTACACCAAGCACCCATCTCCTAGCCACCATTTCCCTCCTCTTTCAATAGTGATAACACACCTCTGTGAGTGCTAACACTAACAACAGAAAGGGGCTTTTTAATGTTAGATTGTGTTTTCCCAAACTTGTTGCAGTGATATTTCCTGTACCAGACATTCCTTCTGTTATTTGTCACACTCTTGTCAAGAGGCCATCAATGTCCCCCTTTCCCTCGAACCTAGGAGGATTTCATGTCTGTCTTGGCAAGTAGAGTATGGAAGAAATGGCCCTACAGGGTATCAGAGGCTGGATTAGATATAGGGGTAGATTTTCCTCCTTGCTCTCTCTCACTTTGGACTCCTGAGCTGGTTTTAAGATATCCTCCTCCTATCCTGTTGTTTCTATATTAGAGAGTCCAAATAAAGAGACTGAACAAGGAAAGTGAAACAAACCTCATGACACCTAAAATTTTGAGATTCTAGATAGTAGGCTCTTTCCAGTTCATGTGCTAGACATGTGAAGAACCATGGTCAGAATGTTCAGGTACCAACTATCTGTCCTCTGACTGCAACTGTGGAAACATCTTAAAAGAAAACTATTTCCTGAGCCCGGCCATCTTCCCAACTCCTGTGAGTTAATGATAACAGATCCTGATTCTGGAAGGCTTTACAGCTGTGGTCACCTCCAGCCTTGGTGTCACACAGCCCAGTAAATATCTCACACTCATCTGACCAACAGGATTACTATTTGTGATAATCAATGTCATTTAATAGCATCTCAAATAAAGTTTGTGCTTCATTATTGAAACCATTAAGTTTTGGTGTGTTTTGTCATGGCATGGAAAACCAAAACATTCTTGATTAGTAAGCTAGTAAGAGGAGTCCATGCAAGCATGAGGTTAACCACATACTGAAGTCACAGAGGTTGCAACACCAAGGCCATGATGGTGACTCAGGAGCCAAACTCAATCAAAGGCTAAATCTCAGAGATGAAGGGAACAGATGTGAGTGCAATCAAGAAAGCTAATTGTGCTAATGGTAGGGTACCAGATGTGGAGACCAGAATGATGGGGGCAGTTGCCAACAGGATTTATCAGTGTCCATCCACCGGTGTTCATGTTATATTGGTGCATCTGGTGAATTATGGAAACAGGAATGATTTATGAAACTTTCTCTATGAGCTGAATAACAGACCTTATAGGACCAACTTTTCCCTGCTCTGAGCCACTGTGGAAACTTTTCCCTTTAGATACATCAACAGAGAGAGAACATGATGAACAGACTAGTGCTCAGAACTGTCCCTATCCAGATGGTCTCTATAATTCTGTTGACTGAGACATATAGAGTTCAAGCCCTGGTACTTCTGATATCAGCAGTGTAAACCAGTGACCTATAACCCAAGTACCTTAGAAGGCACCGGTGAAAATTAAATTCCTGGATGTGCAAGTCTGAGAAGTGCACATAGATCCTGATGACTTCTAGAAGGCTTTGCAGCTGTGGTCTCCTCCAGCCTTGGCTTTACACAGCCCAGTAAATATCCCACTCTCATCTGCCCAACAGGATTACTGTTTGTGATACTCAACGTCGTGTAATGGCATCTCAAATAATGTTTGTGCTTATTAAATGCTGGACTATCAGGCAAACTCTCAATTTAGGTTTAATAATATTTAAATCTGTCTCTAATCTGGGAAGCAATGATAGAAATGGGATTGTCTGTCAATAGATGGCTTGTGAGCCTTGGTTACACCCTTTCACCGTGTGAGTCTCCACGCTTGAATCTGGGCCATCAGGCTTGGTGACAAATGCTTTCTCAGCCTTCTCAGGCACCTCACTGTTTCTAGTGATGGCTTTTAAAATCAATATTTGGTAACATCAGTACTGGGTTTAGTCAATGGTTGAGATGTGATTTACAGATGGTTAACTTCCCACAAAAAAAAAAAAAATCACCTTCACAAGTGTGGATTCTCTGACTTTTAATGTGTATACAATTATGTAAGTACCATACATTAAAAACATAGGGCAGTTTTGTGACCCTCCAAAGTTCCCTGTGCCCTTTGTGCTCAGGTTCTCCCCCAGACTCTGGCAGCCACAGAGCTAGGATTGCTTCTCGTAACTCTGCCCTTGCCAGAGTTCTATGTACATGGAGCCACATGGTGGGTCATATTTCAAACCTGGCTTCTCTGAGCATAATGCTTTCTTTCCATTACATTTGCTTGCATTATTACACTGGTTGTTTATTCCTATTTAATGTTGAGAGTTTTTCATAATGTAGCACATCCTACTTAGTTATTTAGCAGTTGATCGAGTTTTGTATTATTTACAGTTTGGGAACAATAACGAAGAAAAGTGTTGACAGTTGTGTATGGATTTTGTTTGCAAAAATGTTTTTCTTTGTTGGGGTGTGAGGTGGGGAGCAAATACTATAACTGCCACTGTCAACTTATTGGACGAAAGGTTTTAAATATGCACTTAACAGGCTGGCTTGGTGGCATGGCATCTGTAATCCCAGTATGGAGGAGGCTGAGGCAGAAGGATCACCAGAATGGGCTACACAGTGAAGTTTTGTCTGGATACACACATGCACACATGCAAGCATGCACTCATGCACATGTGCACACTCACACACAGTGAAGGCATAGATATATCTCAACATATATATTGAATGCCTATATACATACACTTATATACATACTTAGTACATACATACTACTTACAAGTAGTCACTTATGGAAATTATTACTGTTAGCTCATTTTAGAGATGAAAACTAAGATGTACAGACATTATGTAATTGTCTGAAGTTACACGGCCAATGGAAATAAGCCCTGGTGATTTGCCTGCGGAGCCTGCAGTCTTGTCTAACTATGTCTTCCTCTTTACCTACATTCACAGCTAATGTCTGCATTGGAAACAGAAATAAAGGGCATGACCTCATCACCCCTGTGAGCAAGTGTGATAAAGACTTAGTTTCAGATGGATTAAAGCATAACATGAGAACCTTTGTGGAATCAGTTAAGGAAAACATGAGCTCACAAAGAAGATGATGTGAGTTAATTCAAAATTCAGTTCAAGATGAATCCTGACCTTTACGCTTTTATCCAGTTCAAATACGATAGGATTGTGCCAAGCTCTGCATGTAAGCAGGTCTGATGGATGTTTCTTCATAAAGCCTCTCTGCTGCTAATGCATACTAAATACCGTGTTCGCACAAGAGCAGGCATAACCAGTCTATCCTTTCAAATACACCCGCACATTTGTGATTTTTCTAACATTCCTCTGTCACAATAACAATAGTAATAACTTTAGTATATGAATAATTAACATCTTTAACAGTTGCGTTTTCTATTCACATATATACTGGCTTGAATTCCAAGATGATATTCATAATATGAACAAAAGAGAAATTGTAGCAAAGATTAACCTCTAAAAAATGCACTGTGGAGGTTTGGGAGCTCTTCCATAGAATTGGAAATAATGGGAAATTGACAGTGAAATATAAAAGTAGATCATGAATAGTTAATACCTAATTTTTCTTTGATGAAGGAATTAAAATACAAACTAAGTAATCATCCCAATGACAATCTAAGGCAAATTTGTCATTGCCAGTGCTTAGCACCAGGCCTTGCATTTATTATATGCGGAATAAACATTTGCTGGGTTGAATTTAATCTTTCTAAGATAAATGTTTGTAGGAATAGTGAGATAATAGTGGCAGCTACGCTGTATAAAGTCTATGGGTTTAGCATTTATAAAGGCAATACATTTTTGTCTTACTAGCAGACCCACAAAGAAATGCAAATGCTATTATTAACATGGTAACCAGCTTCCTCAACGACATCCAGAATGAGAGGGATATTGACAGTTGTGACTGATGCTTGGCCCCTGAGTTTAGGTGTTAAGGCCTGGAGATGTAGTACAGCATGTGCTTAGCATATGCAAGGCCCTGGGTTCAGTCTCTAGCTCATTGGTTCTCAACCTTCCTAATGCTGCCACCCTTTAATGCAGTTCCTCATGTTGTGGTGACCTGCAACGATAAAATTATTTTCATTGCTACTTCCTATCCGTAATTTTGCTACTGTTATGAATTATAATGCAAATATCTGATATCCTTTCAATCACCAAAGGGGTCTTGACCCATAGGTTTAAAAACGCTTCTCTAGCACTATGAAAAATGAGGCAAGCTCTCTTGAGCTTTCTGTGAGTCATACAAAGAAGATCCTAGCAGAACAAAACCAAATGCAAGGAAATCCGGAAGATGGAATCTTTCACCTTTGAGCAGAACTCAAGTCCCAGTCCAGAAGCTGAATCCACAGACAGAAAGTCTCCTGTCTCCTGTCCCCTTGAATCTATATACTCCGTTCAGTATATAGATTCTACCTATAGCACACACTTGCCTGGTGTTTCATTTGGAAATCGGAGTCTTGAAGAAAAAGGAGCTTTGTAGAATCTATTCTCATAATTCTGGCACAGAGGGACCATAGCTCCCAGGTTCTAGAAATTTCAGTGGCAAAATCCCAGTGACAACTTCTAGCCTCTGTTGCTCACGTTGTTAACATGTTATGTGCAACTCCAGAAGTACACTGCAGGTATCAGGAATGTCTCCTGGGAGTTAATTTTAGGGTGTGATGTTGAATGCTGTTTCTGAAATCTTGCCATTTTGATCTGGAACTAAGAACCTTAACTGGTGTGAGCATTTAATAAGCTAGCCATAAAGAGCCCACATGCATAAAATACTCTTGAGGGATAAAGTAAATCAAGGCACACTGACTACTCCAGAAGGCAAAAGAATAACATCAGGTAAATGTAAATGATGGTTAGGGAATAGAGTCAGTGGAAAGATGAGGTATGCATTAATGGTTCAGAAAAAGTGCTCAAATATAAAGTAAGGATCCTGCGTCAGGGGGTCCCCCTGAAAGTCGGAGCTATATTTTGCATAACCAGCCTCTACTGTGTTCTCACATTAGAGAACTGCGAAGATCACCGGGCCTCTGTAGGAGGTAATTTCAGATTTTACTGTCTACGTAATATGAATGCATTCATCTACTCAAAAGAAATGGCATGAGGTTCGCCGGGAAATGCAGTGGTCACCTTCCAGGGTTCATTCTTTGTCCCCATTTGCTTCGAAGGTAGGCTGGAGTTGATCTCAGCCACTCAAGTGGTAGCCCTCAGGTGTGTTGCTTGGACAAATCAGCATTCTGATCTATCCACAGAGAGAAGCTGGTATCCTGTAAAGGAAATTCTGCCCTCTGTTGTGAGGGGAAGTTCCATTAGTAGCAAGTGATGAGGTACAGTGCTGGTTGGTTTTGTGACCAGGTTGCAGTATTGAAGAGTGATAGTTTCAGGGGCTTTCTGATCCTGGGAAGGCTGAGTGGAGACACAGAAGAGAAGTTGGCTCTGGGTCATCGGTATCTCTGCTCACCAAGCTTTGTACCATTATTCATATGGCCCGTTGGGTGAGCAGATAGAAAGATGGGGTTATCAGAGTCCAAGCTTCACTGGGGTGTCACCTAAGAAAGAGAGGGAGAAGCATATGGGAGTGGAAACACGAGACCTTGGTTGAGGTCTTGGTGCTTGTGATGACACAGCGGTCTGGGAGAAAGGTAGTGAGGGAAACAGGCTTTGATGCAGGTTCTTGATCCAAGAGTGTTCTAGCGGGGGACCACTAGTTGGAAGAATGTCACTTTGGGCAGCAGTGCCAAGTCCTACCGTGCTCAGTTCTTAGGAAGGCCAACACCGCATCTCAGCTCTGCACCCCGGAGCCTGAGTCGCCAGTCGCTGAAGGCTATCTGTAATCTGTACTCCTGACAGTCCATAGTCCATCCTCTTTTTAAGGGAGGTCCATATGGTTCACCTTTTCTATCTCTGAAGTCCTCGAATTATGAGAACCACTAAACCCATATAAGATTTCGTTGATGTTGCTCGTTACTGTGATTACTGAAGTAGCTTAACTTCAGGTTTCTATTGCCATTACTAAAAGGACTCAAATAGTGTGTGAAAGAGCAGTTTCAGATCTTGAAAGGGTTATCAGTTCCGTTCAATACACACCCACTGAGCAAGCTATTTCAGTTATTACTTATCTTAAAAAAACAAACAAATAACCAAACCAATCACAGATCTGGCATGCAGCTGGCACACAATTAGTATCAGCTATTATGACCTAGTGCCCATACAGCTGTGCTACTCTGTAATGCTTAGCAATGGCAACTGAGAAATTAGTTTCCACATGGTGCTAGGTGGATTTTTCTTTTCTTTTCTTTTTCTTTTTGTTATAGAAGATTGTAATTACAGTTCCTTTTATTTATGTTTATATTCAACTGATGAAAGTTATACATTTTATAAATAGGTTTATTTTTGTAAGTCTTTACTTTTAACCTGTAAGTCTTATTAACATATCGCAAATCTTAATGTCTTGGTTTGAATAATTTTAAACACTTTATTTGTTATCTAATTAATGTTCAATTAGCTTTACAATTTGATGGATTAAGTCCCTTAAACATTAACACAATTTGGAGAGTTCCTTGATATTTCAAACTATAATTACTGGTTTAATAAATGTATTCTCTAAATATCTGAAGTACCCAATATTACCACCTTATAAATCTAACATACAAGATATTTGCAATCTTTATGAAACCCTCATAAATTTAATAATTCAGGCTTATAAATTTAATAAAGTTGATTCTCTTATCGCTTTCCAACATCTTAAAATGGATAAAGTTCTCCTGAAGTAACACAGCAAGTAATAAACAACTTCCAAATAAAGATCAGAGCTTTTCAAAACTATATCTTGGTAGCTTGTACACTTAGTTGCCCAATGAGAGGAGCAGGGACTAAAAGATCCTGGTGTATTTACTTGGTTATAACTTGGGATAAACCAGAAGGTTATTAATTTGAGTTAGGCTAGCAAGGGACATGGCCTGGAAATGGAGTACTAAAGGCAGCTTACAAAAGCAGACGTGGGTTTGGTTATGCGCTCACTGGTCTACAGGCCATCAGTAGTGTCTGAGCCCTAGGCTAACTACAACAAGCCCTAGGCTAACTGTAACAACCGATTTTCACTGCTCTGCCCTTTGCAGGCTCCTAGCTGTAGTTTTCTGCTGAGATCAAACTGAAGTTTCTCAACTCAGCACATGAGATGTCTTTTGTATAGGTTTCAAGCTTTGCTCTTAACTCAATTTTCAGCTCTGTAATATTCCACTGTCAGGATCCCCTGCCTAAATTTCATTGCACATCTTTGCTGTCTGATTTGACAAAAATGAATTTAGCACTTTTGGTTTTACTGTTTCATTTCTCTTAACGTTTTTGGAAAAATAATTTACTGAGAAGAAAACATCTCTGTTCTTAGGGAGTTATTTTTTCTATTAGAGATAACAGAGAAATGTTTATAAATCACCAAAATGGAGACTACCATGAAAGTATATGAGCATATTTCTTCAAGACCTGTGGGCGATCGAACTGTTAGGCCACCCTCACACTCCTAGCCCTGAGTGCTGCTCATGATGTTATGTCACCGTTACACGACAGAAGATGATTTTACAGGTGAGACTAGGAATTTGTGAGCTGATGAGTTATTCAGATGGACTTAACTTAATCACCAAGTCGTCCAACTTTTACAGGGACTTGGCCCTAGCTGCTAGCAAAAGAGGAAGTCAGGGAGATTAAGGCCTGAAACAGAATAGACGTTGTGTGGTTTAATTAAGAGTAGGGAGGGGATTGTGATTGAGATGTAACTTGAAGAAATAAAAAATAAATTATTAAAAATTAAAAAAAAAAGAAAAGATTCCTCACTGGTGTGCCCAGTGATTTGGGTTTTACTTAATTCCTGTATAGTCAAGGTGACAAATAAGAGCAGCTTTCACGGAAATGAAAGAGGTTCTCTGTTGAGATGAAATAGGTCTCCCGACAAGGACCAGAGAGTGACCTCTATGATCTTACTATGGTTCCTACGCGAGAGCAGCATAGGATGTAGAGATCTCAGATTCAACAGCAAGAAACTGAGGTTTGCGACAATCTGAATGGGTTCTGAGAAATTCTTTCCCTAGAGTCCAAATAAGAGCTTAATCCCACGGGTGCCTTGATTTTGACTTTGAAGATACAGAGGGCAGAACTTGGTTGGGGGACCCAGACTCTGAACCTATAAAACTGTGGGTAATAGGCAGACACTGATTTAAAGGCGTTTCCAGCTTTTGTGGCGAAGCAACAGAAGACCGATGCAGTCGCAAGTCGACTTTCCATTCTGGTCTGCAGACTCAACTTCACAACTTTCAAGGACATGTAAACATGATCCATATTTAAAAGGGAGATACAGCAGACCCCACAGTCTACTGCTTGTCTTAGTGAGGGTTTCTATTGCTGTGAAGAGATGTCATGACTGCAGCAACTCTTATAAAGGAAAACATTTAATTGGGACTGGCTTATAGTTTCAGAGGTTCAGTCCATATCATCATGGCAGGAAGCATGGCAATGAGCAGGCAGACATGCTGCTGGAGAAGGAGGTCAGAATTCCTCATCTTTTTAAAAATATTTATTTATTACTTCAGGTTACATCTCCATAATAGTGTCCTCTTTCCACCCCTCCCAGTCCCACCCTCCCACCCTCTACACCCTACCCCTTCCCTTCCACTCCTCTGGAGTGGAGTGTCCCTACATATCAGTCCCCCACCCCAGTTCAGCAGTCATATGAGGGCCAAGAGCCTCCTCATACACTGGGGGCCTACAAGGCGGCAGCACTAGGGCAAAGTGTCTCATCTTGATCTGCAGGGAGAGAACTGACTCGTGCTTCAAAGACCCCAAAGACTGCCTCCCCTGCCCACTGCAGTGGCACAATGATACACTTTCCCCCAGCAAGGTCACACCTCCTAATAGTGCCACTCTCAATGGGACAAGCATTCAAACACATAAGAGTATGGGGTCATTCCTATTCAAGTCACCACAGTGTTTTTAGAAGAACTAGCTGGTGAGTCTGAAAGTTCAAGGTTTAGTTGATTGAACAGGGGTTTCAGTACCTAATGAAGGATGCTTAATTCAAAAAATGTCCAAAAGCCTACAGTTTCCCTCTATTTGCCTTGATAGAAATGTTCTGTGCCATTCTCTTCATGGAACAGGGAATTAAAATAATAAAACATCTTCCAGGGTGGATGGTACACTTTACTATTATCAGTGAGAAACATTCAACATATGCTAAGATAATAGAATTCAAGGTAGTTAATGCTGGGAGTAAAAGTCAAGACAGGAGAAAGTAAAGAAACAGAGATGGAAAGAGGTGCAGGTGGGGTCTACTATGGAAAGTTTGCCACCAGGCAGGGGATGGTAAAAATACCACAGAGAATTCCACATGTACAGAAAGTGAGAAGGAGAAGGACAGAAGGCCACATTGTCACAGTGTGCAGGTCCTGCTGTGCTGAGAGATGTGTGAGGACAGATGCCGTCTGTCTGCTTTTCACTGTCCTTCGTGAAAGCACACTGGAGAGAAAGTTCCGAAGTCGCCACCTTTGTGTTGTGTGAACATCTCGCTAGTATTCTTTCTGGGAAACAGCAAAGACCTACAATGTCTTTAACTGACAGAGCTTATTCACTTCCTCGAAGCACAGACTCTACAGTGACCTTTCATTTCCTGACTGTCGGTCATGAAGATGAAGTTGATAGTCATTTTATTGCTACCAGTGTGACATTTTTATATACTTTCCCCCATACAGCACAGAACATGTTACCTCCTATAATTGCCTTTATATACTGCTTGACTTAAGGATTGTTTCAAACTGTTTTGTTCCTGAATCACTTTTATTTTCAGGGCTAGACATTTTTAAGAGCTACTAGTTTTTCAGTTAAGGATATTGTTTCCCCTTTCTTTTCTTATGCCCTCTGTACTAAAATGCTTTCACTTTTTTGTTTGTTTTTGTTTTCAGAGATGGGATTAAAGAGATTCTAGCCATCACACTATAAGAATTATATGATCTCAGTTGTTACTATATTTATAAATATGGGTGTGAGTGTATGAGTCTATTAGTCCCTATTTTTTTTCTAACTAAGATCGAGATTGGGCAGTGTGTCTCATGTTCTCACTAGTGGTATTTTTATGAGCGATAATAACAAATTGCATCTGTGAGATCTCTTTACTGTGCCAAGAGTTTATAGAATCTGCACCATGGCAAATTTCTACTTACAGTCTTACTAAAAACATTTTATCCTATGCTTCATCTTATATGTATACATTTGAGATAAGATATTACTGCAAAACCCAGGATGATCTGAGCTTACTAGGTAGCCAGGCTGTCCTTCAGCTTGTGATTTTTTTTCAGCCTCCTCAGTGCTGAGATTATAGGTAACCACCACTCTATGTAGCTAGGCTATCATTTTTTAAATGTTTGAAAATAATTTTAAAAGTTTTATTACTAATTTTTATCCTTGTCATTTGCTAAAGTTTTATTTTGTTGTTTTAAATTTTAAGGGTCCTATTAATCTTCATTTTGATTTATTTCTTTGTTGTAAAGACCCTGAGAGTAATACTTTAAAAAATATGCTTTTCTTAACAGAAATTTAAGACTTTCTCATCATGTACCAAGGAAATAGGGTGTGGGTACCTTAGTATATGGAAATAATTCCTCATATCCACAATCTCTGTCCCTAAGTACTCAATCTGAGAAGATGATCTGTAAACAAATATAATCTTCTAATGGCATATTCATTATATTGCTAATGATTATGATTATACTTATGTGAAATATAAAATAAAATCTATACTGAAAGATAGTGTAGAGTCTTTTGACTAGGATGGTAAGAATGTGAAATAGGGGCCATTTGGATTAGGAGGCGAGAGTAGAGTCATTGTCCTAAGACAAACTTCAGGCCTTCTAGCTCCTACCATCATAAAACAACTTTGGATGTAGTGTTATAGTAACATTCCTATGCCTTGGGTTTTTATATAGTCATAACTACTATTACGCCTGCATCATGGTGTCTCTTCCCAACAATAGAACAGTAGCTGAGACAAACATAAAGCATACAAAGGTCTCTTTCCTTTCTTTTTTTTTTTTTACCTCTGCCCTCTCTTTTATGCTTAAGATGCTGATAATTGGATATGATGTCCCTACTGTGAGGCATTTCTGTGACCTATACCCAACAATAAGAGGCAAGAAAGCAATCATTATATAATTATTGTTATTTATAGGAAAGTTGAATTAAGCTTTCTAATAGATACAAATTGGTTGGCAAAAATACTTTCCCTTCTCATTTGTCTGCAATGTCTTTAAAATGAAAATCAATGCTAAACATTCTACCTTTTAGGAGTAGTATTTTCTAAAAATTAAAAAAAGATAAAATGCAACTTTTGATTTATTACTTCTATTTAAATTTTGAATACCTTGGGTTGTAAGCAATAGACACCCATCATAACGCACTGAGAAATCTGATTATTTATACACCGATGAGTTCCAGGCAGACTATTCCACATTTGGTCAGTGACACATGAGAGTCCACCCTTTTCCTTCCTTCATCATTCTGGACAGCATCACTCTTTGCCCCAATTTGTTGGGTGTAGGTCACCGAGATGCCTCATGGTGGGCATATCATATTCAAATACCAACATTTTAACTATAAAAGAGAGGACAGAGGCAAAAAAAGAAAAGAAAGAGACTTTTGTACACTTTATGTTTGTCTTAGCTACTGTTCTATTGTTGTGAAGAGACACCATGACAGAGGCAACTTGTAAGAGAACGCATTTAACTGAGGCTTGCTTATAGCAGTGTCAAAGAGCCCACAACTTGCAAGTGGGGGGGGAAGGTTGAGAAAGACAGAGACACAGACAGAGAGAGAGATTGAGATTGAGAGAGAGAGAGAGAGAGAGAGAGAGAGAGAGAGAGAGAGAGAGAGGGCCTGCTGTGGGCTTTTGAAATCATGATAGCCTTCCTCAGCGACACACCTCCTTCAACAAGACCACACCTCCTAACTAAATCTTTCTAGACAGTCCACTATCTGGGACCCAAGCCCTGGGCCATTCTCATTTAAGCCACAATGTTGCTGGGAAAGCATTTCTAAAAGAGCCAGTTTGGCTTCTTTTATGACCATGTCTATCTGAAAGAGTGTTGGGAAAGCAAATCATGTTTCTCTTTCAGCTCTTATGCTATAAAACCAGTGGGGGACAGGGTGGGAAGTTCTGAATAAGGCCAAGATATGAAGCAAGTTCTTTCAGAAACTACTGGAAAGTGTTCCATCGGTGCAAACCCAGAAGCTGAAGCAGGTTTGGGGCATCATGGAGCCAGCACTTAGAGCAACCAGTGATGCTGAGAGACACAAGGCAAGAGTTTCAATATTGTCTTTCATGTCTCTTTCAAAAACAGCGAGGTGATAATATTTTGAAATGAACGAGAATTTCTTGTAGAATCAGGCTTCAATACCTTCTTAGTTGCCCCTTCACCTTTCTGACTGCATCTCTCATCTCCACAAACTTACCCAATTACTCAACAAATAACTTTGTTTACTTATAATAATTATTCCCACAATAAATGTTGGAATGTTGGGGAAAAATAATGCAATGAAAATCCAATGATAATTACCTAATAAATTTTATGGCTTCTCAGAAGATCTCAAAGCCTTTTTTTTTCAATGCATGTGTGCCATTTATTTTTAGTCATGTATTGACTACTATTAAAATATGATTAAAAAACACTTCCACAAGACATAGAGGAAAAAGATAATCACCTGTAGAGCTATAATTGAGTAGTTATGACTAAAGAAATTATAGACTTGCTTCCCAGAGTTAATAACACCCATGGAACAGAGCTCGCATGCCTAGACAATGAAATATTTGATTTGTGGAGATTTCCTGCCCTGGCAGTTTTACTTCCTCGTGTCTAAGAATACACATGAAATTACTTAGGTCTTTGCACTGATAAATCAGAAGCCCAGAACGACCATTGTCTTAACAGCTGAGTAAACCTTGGATGAAAGGCTACTGAACTAGAAGCCATGGGTCCTCTTTCTCTTGAATTGTGAAGGAAGCTTATGTTTTCCAGGTAAAATATTGGAATGAGAGGAAGAAATGATGTCACTATACTATAGACTTCTGCTACCTCTGTCTCAAATCTACTGTTACTCTGTGGTATCTGGATGAGGCTGTGTGTTGCTGTACAACCACCTTCTACTGTGTGGCCATGACGTATTTGTACAGCTTGAACAGCTGCTATTATCAACACACAACCAGCACTGCTTGTTTACCCCTCTCCTCTAGGAAAGGATTAATCCAAACGGAACTATGATGAACTATACTCAGTTTTAATGCTTTGTTATAGAGTTTAAGATTCAAGCCGAGCATGGTGGCATACACCTTTAACCCCAGCACTTGGGAGGCTAAGGCAGGAGAATTGTTGCAAGCTGAGGAACAGCAGGGGCTGTATTACAGGATCATATATAAAACCAAAACAAATAAACACCCAAAAAACAAAAAGCAAAAAGGGAAGTTTAAGATTACTGGATGTAGTCTTTACAAACACTATCAAACACTATGGCTACAGTTACCCTAATGTGATCCTAATATTTTTTTGAAAAAATTTTATTATGTGAATTTCACATCATGTACCCTGTTCCCTCTCATCTCCTACCTCCCCTCAGACCCACACTCCACGCTTGCAATCTGTGCCAGCATAAAAAAATAAAATCTCATTGTGGAAGCTGCAGTGTGTCTCAGTGTGTCCCACAATATTTCCTTTGTCCACACATTTTGCTTGAAGATGTTCATTATAGTGACTCCTTGGTCTGGTGTGAGGCCTCTGGTTTCTGCTACTCTGTCACTACTGAAATCTCACTGGAACTTCTCTCAGATATGGTGTAACTGTCCTGTGTCATGGAGATCCTGTAGTTTTGGGTTGTGGAACTGGCCTCTTCTTGCACTCCAGAAGTTCATCCATGGGGTAGATGTTGGGGTGGGCCAACTCTGGTTCTGGACCTGCAACCTCCACTTGCATAGCTAGTTCTACTATGGAAAGGTGTTGGGACTGCTCTCCTGTGTGCTGCAGCATGTGAGGGGGAGGGACAGCTCTCCTGCTCTTATGAATCCATCTGGACCAGATCTCCTGTCAGACCCCAGGGCTGGGTTACCACAACCCCCACATCCCAGGCCAGGCAGAATTCTTCTAGTTTCTGGCTTGTTTCCTGTCTTGGGAGCCCATCTGGTGATTGCCTGGTAATGGTCTGGTAGTCATCACAGGCTACCCCATAGTGCCAAAGTGATATTGGTATCCAGCTTGCCTTATTTCCAGGAATGTTAGACTACTATTCATTCATATGTTTATAGGTCAGAACACTGAATGTAGATATAGCCTCTCTCCTCTCTGCCACCTCTGTCACTGACGCACATGTGACATCGCAGTCACATCTGCCGTGCCTCTAAGGGCATAGTGTCATCCTAATATTTAAGAATAAGATTTCCCTTGAATTTTAGTCTCAGTTTCTGAGAAAGGATAGGTGAAAAGAGAAGCCACAAATTTTCATCTGCAAGTGTAGAAGCATAATTACTATAGAACTGTTAAAACAATCAAAATGTCCTTTGTTTATTCATATTATCTTCAAGATGGCCAATGGTGGTATCTTGCATGGCTCACATATCTCTAAGGCTCCAGGTTTCAAACTCTTTTTTTAAATAATTTATTTTTTATTTCTTCAAGTTACATCTCAATCACAATCCCCTCCCTACTCCCCCCTCCAGTCCCACCCTTCCACCCTCCTCCCCCTCAACCCCCCATCCTCTTCCCTTCTTCTTTTTTTTTTTAGTTTAAGGTATTTCTTTTTCCCCCCAACAGCTCTCCATTTCAGTCCAAAAAATGGTTCTTTTTCTTATAACTATAAATACAATACAAAACAACAGAAATAAATAGGCCACAATTATAAGAGTTATATGGCTTAGCATACATTCCCAATGTCCAGTCCATATGTATTTGTCACCTGACTTTAACATTCTACTATCTAACCATCTCCATGAGTTTAAAGTTCTATATCTAATTCAGCTTTCATACTAACTTGCCTCATAATTTTAAAAATATCTTCTTAGATCCAAAACACCCTCTTGATTCCTAAACAACTCAAAATTTAACTATGAGCCTGTAGCTATCTATTCTTCACCACCTCAGAGACCTGAGAGGGATAAATATATCTGATTATATATGAAGTGCAGGGCCTGCAGCTTCCAAGACTAAGAAATGACATCAGGTTTCAAACTCTTAACACACACCAGGATCTCTCAGGAACTTGTAACAATGCCACAAAAACTCTGGACCAACCCCAGAGTTTCTGATTGAGATCTGAAACTTTTATTGGACTTTTGTTTGTTTATTTTTGTCTTTTTAAACTGACAAAATGTAGGTAGTTATTATATACAAGTTACTGTTTTGAAATGCATACAGCAAAGATTAAAAAAAATTATTTCTTATAAGTTTCCAGTCAATGCTGATACTCTTAGTCTAAGAAACACACCTTCATTAGGGAAGTGACATGAAATGCTGGTTCTAGAGAGAAACATACAACTGGTCAAGGTACAGAGACTAAGAAACTATGGAATGTCCAGCTCCAAATGGGACATCTATATTAAATACCCAGGGCTCAGGAATCATGTGGCAGTTGGGACAGGAAGAATATAAAGGCCAGAGGCTGCGGACGACTATAAGGAAGTACTGTTGTCTGGACACAGCAGGGCAAATGAACTCACAGTGGTTATGAAAACATGCCCAAGACCTGTGCAAGCTCAAGCCAGACAAAACTCCTGTCATGGAAAGGGGAGGTGGACGTAAAGTTCCCATCCTTAGCTGGGAAGCTACTGCAATTGACAGCTCAGCTCGTGGGAGATTCAGTTTTCTTTCTTTTAAATTTATTTACATCCTGATCGCAGCTCTCTTCCCTTCTCTCCTCTCGGTGCCCCTCCCCAATTCTTCCATCCTCTCTTTCTCCTCAGAAAAGGCTCAGAAAAAGGTTGACCTCCCACACATCAAGTTGTAGTAGACTAGTCATATCCTCTCCCACTGTGGATAGCAAGGCAGCCCAGCTAGGGAAAGGGATCCAAAGGCAGGCAACAGAGTCGTATACAGCTCCTGTTCCTGCTATAAGGAGTTCCACATGAAGACCAAGCTGTACAACTATTATATACGTGCTGAAGACCTAGAGCCATCCCATGTATGCCCTGTGTTTGGTGGTTTAGTCTCTGTGGGCCCCTATGGGCCCCAGTTAATTGACTATGTGTGTTTCTTGTGATGTCCTTGATCTCTCTGCATCCTTTAATACTTTGTCCCCCTCTTCCATAGAATTCCCCAAGCCCAAGCTCTGCCCAGTGTTTGGAGGTGGGTCTCTGCATCTGTTTCCATCAGTTGCTGGGCTCTGGCACAGAAGACAACTTCCTGAATAGAATACTAACAGACGCTAAGATCAACAATTAATAGCATGTGCTGTCATTTGAGTTTTTATTTTTTTAATACTTTATTTTTTTTCTTCAAGTTACATCTCAGTAACAAACCCCTCCCTATTCCCCCTTCCTATCCCACCCTTCCACCCTCTTCCCCCCAGAAGTTTCCACTTTCAGTCCAACAGATGGTTCCTTCTCTTATAACAGTAAGTATTATACAAAACAATAGATATAAATATGCCAAATTTATGAGAGTTAAATGGCCCAGTATACCTTCCTAATGTCCAGTTTATACATATTTGGCCCCTGACTTTAACATTCTACTATCTAACCAACTCCATGAGTTTAAAGGTCTATATGTGGCTCAACATTCATACTATCTTGCAACACACTTTTAAGAGTATCTTCTTAGATCTATAACACCCTCTTGATTCCTAAACAGTTCAAAATTTAACTATGAGACTCTAGCTGTCTATTCTTCAACCACCTCAGAGACCTGAGAGGGATAAATATATTTGCTTATATAGGAAGTGCAGGGCCTGCAGCTTCCAAAACTAAGAAAGAACATACCAATGACTGCCTGGACAGTTCCCATTTTCTCTCCATACATTCCAGCATCAATCTTCAGGCTTTGGATCCTGTTTCTCTGACAGACATTTGTTGTAGAGCAGGGATTATGAAGGACTTACCTACCCTGTCTTGGCAGAGTTAGGCTGTCGACTTCCTTGCTACCAAGTTTTGTCCTTTTTGGACAGCAGTCTGTCTGCAGTTGG
>CAJQZJ010032464.1:15242986-15272216 GCA_907164525.1 Lophiomys imhausi
AATGTTGCTTGTCTCTTAGCAACTTGATTACTGGGTAGTTTAGAGAACATCTGTGATAGACTGTCATAGTAGCTAACAAAGTGACATGTTTGCATGACTAGGAGTTTGTTTTAACTATCCTAGACCATTTTAGATGGTTGGTATCAAGAGGTCAGAGCTTCACATTTTATTTTTAAGTATCTCTAGGTATGATACCATTAGGAAGCGTTACCTTTAAATTTGTATCAATATACAAAGATCTATTCAATTGTGGTTAAATATACTCTTAATTATGTATCAATATACCAAGATCAATGCCTATGTAGCCCAATATAATCTTAATATTATGTCCATATGCAAGGGTCAATACCATTGTGGCCAACTATAATCTTAATTTTGTATCAATATACAAAGATCAATACCGATGTAATCCAATACAATCTTATTTTTGCACAATAAACAATGGTCAATACCACTTTAGCCAAATAAACTACTAATTTTGTATCAATATACAAAGGCATATTCAATAATCTGCCCCTTCTTCTTGGACCTTCCTGTGCTATGTCTGTATCTCATTTTTCTCCAGCCCATGCACTCCTACATAAGAGAGGAAGAAGGATACAGAAAAGGAAAAGTAGGAATTCCCTGGGGCTAACCTCTAAAACCCATTAAGACAGGACCATTTATCAGCTTGTAGTCTCTTCCCCTACATATCAGAGTTTTCAGTTATCCTTCAAATAACCTAAAAGAAGGGCGGAGAAACACCTTCCCCATCCACTGGGCATGGGACGTCGCTCTCTTAAAGTGACTTCCTGCTGATTTGGGTCGTAGTAGATCTGTTTGGGGCCCGAACCCAAATGGAAAAAATGATTAAAAATGTTAGTACACTCCTTTTATGTTCAGTCCTTCTGTTCTCAGCTGTTTAGATGACCTAAGGGGTTTATAGGCAGAAGCTGATCTTGCAGGCTTCACTGAGGTTCCTGCCGGGGTATTGTGTAGAGCTGAGCGGTCCCAGTGACATTGGATTGCTGTGGTGGTTGCAGGCCCCCGATGGAGACAGCTATTGAGGAAGTCTGCCAGGCAGAATCAACTGGGTCACTCATCCTCCTTGGTGCCTGATTCTGCCCTCTGCTGAGGATTCCGCTGTCCAGCCGTCCCCGGGCTCCCCTAATGGATGCTTCGATTCTCCTGGAATGATAAGAACAGAGCCCTGCCCCAATCCCAACCCTAGGACAATTGCCCTCTTTTTTTGGGGGGTGGGGGTGGGGGTACAGGCGCCTCTCCAAATGGGAGTTCCCGAATCCCAGGTTTAGTGGCTTCCGTGTCTGTGAGAGATGGGTGAGAGCCTTGCCCTGGGACTTTTAACAGTCCCTTGGGAGCTGTGAGTGTTCCTGGGGGGGGGGCGGTCTAGCCCCTCCAGTTTTTGCACAGTGCCCAATAACTCTGTGTTTTTTATGGCTCTTTTTTCCCCGCATTCAAAATGCGTCAGTGTAGGTCGCCGCCATCTTCGGGAAAGCGTCATTTGAGTTTTTGATCATAGTCTTTCTGACAGGTGTGAGATGGAATCTCAGAGTCATCTTGAGTTGCATTTCTCTGATGATTAAGGATGTTGATCATTTCTTCAAGTGTCTCTCAGCCATTAGAGATTCCTCTTTTGTGAATTCTCAGTTTAGCTCTGTACCCCATTTTTTTGTTTCTTCAAGTTACATCTCAATCACAATCCCCTCCCTACTCCCCCTCCAGTCTCCTCTCCCACCCTCTTACCTCTCAACCCCCAACCTCTTCCCCCCCTTTTTTTAGTTTAAGGTATATCTTCCCCCCCCCACCAACAGCTCCCCCTTTCAGTCCAACAAATGGCTCTTTCTCTTATAATAATAATAAATACAATACAAAACAACAGAAATAAATAGGCTACAATTATGAGAGTTATATGGCTTAGCATACATTCCCAATGTCCAGTCCATATGTATTTGTCACCTGACTTTAACATTCTACTATCTAACCATCTCCATGTGTTTAAAGTTCTTTATCTAACTCAGCTTTCATACTAACTTGAATCACGATTTAAAAACATCTTCTTAGATCCAGAACACCCTCTTGATTCCTAAACAACTCAAAATTTAACTATGAGCCTGTAGCTATCTATTCTTCAACCACCTCAGAGACCTGAGAGGGGTAAATATATCTGATTATATAGGAAGTGCAGGGCCTGCAGATTCCAAAACTAAGAAATGACATACAAGTGGCTGCCTGAGCAGTTCTCATTTTTTCTCCATACATTACAGCATCATGCACCCCATTTTTTGGTTGGGTTATTTGGTTTCTTGGTGTTTAGTTTCTTGAGTTCTTTATAATTTTGGATATTAGCCCTCTGTCAGATGTAGGGTTGATAAAGATCTTTTCCCAATCTGTAGATTGGCGTTTTGTTCTAGTGAAGTGTCCTTTGCCTTATAGAAGCTTTTCAGTTTCATGAGGTCTCATTTATTGATTGTTGGGTGGCACATATCTTTACTCCCCGCACTTGAGAGGCAGAGGCAGGTGGATCTTTGTGAGTTCAAAGCCAGCCTCATCTATAAAGCTAGTCCAGGACAGCCAGGGGTCTGTTACACAGAGAAACCCTGTCTCAAAAAACAAACAAATGAAATGTTCAACCTCCTTAATCATCAGGAAATGCAAATCAAAATGACTGTGAGATTCCATCTACAACCATCAGAACGGCCAAGATCAATAAGTCAAGTGGCAGCAAGTGCTGGCGAGGATGTGGAGCAAGGGGAACTCTTCCATTGCTGGTGGGAGTCCAAACTTATACAACTACTTTGGAAATAAATTTGCTGGTTTCTCAGAAAATTGGGAATAGTTCTACATCAGGACCCAGTTTTACCACTCCTGGGCATATACCTAAAAGATGCTCCACCATACCACAAGGACACTTGCTCAACTATGTTCATAGAGGCTTTATTCATAATAATCAGAAACTAGAAACAACCTAGATGTCCCTCAACTGAAGAATGGATAAAGAAAATGTGATACATTTACACAATGTAATACTACTCAGCTGTTAAAAACAAAGATATCATGAAATTTACAAGCAAATGAATGGAACTAGAAAAGGTTATCCTGAGTTAGGTAACCCAGACCCAGAAAACCACACATGGTATGTACTCACCTATAAGAGGAAATTAGTCCTAAAGTACAGGATAACCATTGTTGGCCTAATAACATTGTTTCTGATAGACTGATTTCAATGCTGATATCTGGTTACCACCCCTTCTGAGGCATTCTCTTGATTAGTTAATAAAAGTCATTGATAGCCAATTAGCTGGGCAGAAAGAGTATAGGAAGGCAGGACTTCCTGAGATTAGAACAGGAATTCTGCACTTTACACAGAGGATTAATTCATTATGCTGGGAGATATTGAAGCAGATAGATGTGTTTGAGAATGCTGGAAGGTAATCACAGACACATGGAAGTTTGGGACTAGGTGATCCAGGTTAACTTAGAGTAGCTAACTGAGACTCTGCCCAGCTAAGGGCTAAGCATTAAAACATTAAAAGGTCTTGGTGTATTTAATTATTGGGTATAGGCCCTCAGTCCAAGCACTCCAGGGCCATTTGACTCCCAGACTCTTGGACTCCCCTCAAAACCAGACAAATCTCCTACCAAGCTGCATGTCATTCTACCAGCCTAATATAACAACTTATATTAGTTAACAGAGTTTAGGTTACAAGTGGTGTACACCACACTTTGTCCTGGGGCTCTTTCCTCAGGACAAATCAGGCAACCAGTTAAGGCGGGCCAGGTCGCCCGCTGCTCTGCCAAGCTGTCAGCTGCTCCATTGGCCTAATCTTACAGTTTATACTTACAAAAAACTACAATTGATAATTAGATTGCATTTTCCATCCATGCTACAATCCACAGACCCAAAGAAGCTAAGCAACAAGGAGGGTCTAAGGGGGGATGCTTTAATCTCACTCAGAAGGGGAAATAGAATAGACATCTGAAGTAAATGGAGGATGGGGACTGGATGGGAGAGGGAAAAGGAGGGGAAGATGGGTGGATGGAGGAAAGAGAGTTAGTTTTCTTTAAAAGTGTAGCTCCTGGTAGACCAACCACACTCATTATTAGGCCACACATCTAAGAATATATGGGGAGCACAAATCAGACTTTATGAATTTTTTAAAGGAAGACACACAATTGGGTTGGTAAGGAAGGAGGAGTAGATATTGGAGGAGGTTGGGGAGGGGGTGAATAAGATCAGAACACACTTCACAAAATTTTCAAAGAACTAATACAAATGAGAAAAACAAACAAATGAATGAATAAAAGAACAAGCAAAACAAAACCCCTGACCAAATTCTGGTTCTCACACAGACCTTTCTCTCAGCTAGGTACAGTGTCCTAATGAGCTAGCCTAGGTGACAGTGGGTCTAAATTATTTGGGAACTAATTGTGAATTGGCCCTTGGAATAGATGACTATTGATGGCATTGGCCAGGCTTAAGCTTCAGAGTTCCACACAAATCCTTTAGGAAATCCAGCAAACCCAAAACATAAGGGTATGATTTCAGGTGTGCACATCTTGCTTCTATCCTTAGTTAAGGGGTGACAGGAACTACATAGAAATCCCCTCTTTGGTTCCATAGGATAAGACACATTTACTTTGCTCAGTTGCAGGGCTTTCTGCACATCTTTGTTTGGGGTGTGTAGAAATGGCAGACTCCTGGGGATGTGTTGCTGCCTGCAAGCTCCCAGAAGTGTGGCAAATTATACCTTTCCACAGGTTATACTGACTTGACTTGAGAGGAAATTACATTTAGACAATCCATGCTGTGACTTCCTGGGGCACAGAAACCATTGTGTAGACCTACCACTCCTTTTTTCTTAATGAGGAGATTGATTTCACCATGAGGGCATGTGTGTGTGAGTGCATGCGTGAGTTTGCATGTGTGAGTATGAGAAAAACCTCTAACACCTTAATTGTGGGTTCCTTAATAGAGCTGTGTGAAAACGCTTGCAGCTCGTGGGCATTTATTTAACCTGGGTCCTTAGCATTTCTCCTGCACAGCTTTTATGATCTTTGAGGTTTCCAGCCCCCTCTCATTTTTTTTTTTCCACTTAACTTGGACGGAATTCATTTTCCATCTGTGCTACATGTATCCTGTTAAAGTGTCTAAAAATTTCTGGGTGGGAAAAGCATGGCTGAGTGTTCAGCCACACTGGCGTGTGATTTGCAGCCTCATGTTTACGTCTGGAACACACTATATGGAGAGGGCACACTTACCAAAAGAGCTTCACTTGAGATTGGAAAGCTAAGGTGATGGGTTTCTCACTTAGTAGTCAGTGAGCAATCAACTCAAAAACCTTAAACCCTGAGGCATAATTAATTCTTTCCTCATTTTTACATCATAGCCTCAGTTCCTCTTCCAGGGGGCACTCTGGTGTGATTTGAAGGAGGATACTACATCTGCCATGGTATCTTCAGAGGCACCAGATGCTTGCTCCAAGTTTGAGCCATTTTTTTTTAATGGCCAATTTCCATATAATCGTCAGGATCAATGGTTGACACCCAATAGGTGCTTTAGAATGATTCATGGATGAGTAAATAAATGATTATCATCAATAAATGTAGCTGAGCCTGTCTAAAACGTAGAAATATGCTCAATCCATCATACTTTCTGGCTTAATGAGGTCTGTAAATTTACTTTCTGCTTTAATAAATATTACTTCCTCTTTTTTTGGCCTTAAGGTTATCTTTTCTATAGAATTGCTGAGGGGACAGGAGTCAATTTATAATATTCTAGATTTGTCTCAAATCATTGTCAAGGCATGTATTAGTTATTGTGTGTGTGTAGGACATTGGGCAACTCTGAATGGCATTTCTCAGGTGTTTTTTATCTTTATTTTGAAACACGGACTCTTCCCGGCCTTGGAACTTGGCTAGAATGACTGAAGAGTGGGACCCAGGGACCTATTTGTCTTTCCACCCCCAGTACTGGCATTACAAGCATATACTACCATGCCTAGTTTTGTTTTGTTTTTTAAGAACATGAGTTTTGGGGATTAGACTCCGGACCTTATGCTTGCAAGGCAATAACTTTATCTGGTGAATTACCCCCCGCCTATGACCATGCATTAGTATCTGGCAGCAAACAAATTACCTCAAAGTTCCATAGCTTAAAACAGCGTTTACTGTCTTCCAATGGCTCTGCAGTTGGCAAGCTGAGCAAATCCTTATTCTGGCTCTAGGTCTTTCATCCACTTATGAAGAAAACATTCCAGGTGTCAGCCATTCATCATTTGAGGACCTGAACAGGACATCGGGATGTGTTTCTAAGGTGACTCGCTCACCTGGTATTGAGTACTGTAACTGCTTACAAACACTTCTATGGAGGGAACTGAGATGTCCTTTCAGACACAGAAGTTAGCAAATAGAGCAGCAAAGCAGGGAGGAAGCTACCAGACTACTGTCTTCTAAACTGCTAGATAAGGAACTCTTGTATGGACACTTCTACTTTATTTAGTCCCCTGAAGCTAGCTAGTCATCAGTTCTAACACACATGAAAGGGGAGAGGAGTCAGGCTCCACCTCTTAAGGGGAAGGTTACCAACCACATTTGCATTGTGAATGAGTGGGAGTTATGTAAAAATACCCACCAACTAGTGTGAGAAAAAGGTGCTTACCTTCTATAGAAGGAACCTTGGGACCATAGAAGAGAGGGCTGGCAACTCTTCTTCTCTCCGTGGAAGTTGCAGGAAGAAAAAGCATGAGCCAATGATTATAAGAAACGTGTCAGAATAATCCTTGAAAGGTAAGAAAGAGTATATATTAGGAAAAAGAGGAGAAAAGATGTCCTGAGAGTTGTGGCATGTAGAGTCATAATAGCAGCAGGTCCACTCATCGAAGAAACACCAGGGGCTGCACTCTTGTTAAGCAAGTGTGACCTTATGGAACACAGGACTGGGGAAGAACTTTCCTGCCAATGACTTATGTTTTGTGGCTGTAGAGTTTGTACTTCATTACTCCACAGCTTCTGAGTCATCTACTGGTCCAAGGGTAGAAAATGTGTGAACTACTGAGTCTCCCAATTCTCAACGTATAAGGGAGCAACAAAGCTTTGGTGATATGGACTATTAACTAAGGGGCAGTTTGGTAGGCAGAGGCATCATTCTGTGTATTTCTCCTAGAAAATATAGTGTAGCTGCTTCTAAGGGGTGACATTGATTGGATACCATGCCTGAGTAGGAATAGAAATGACAATTTTGAGTCTTTGGTTTTCTTTAAGTGATTAGAAGATGAAGAAACCTCTTGCTTGGAGCAGTTGCTAACCTGCATTCTCAGCACATGCCCAGCAAAAGGGGTATGTCTTCTCTGAGCACTCCTGTTCACACTGTTGTGGGCTTTGACCAGCCTAGAGAAGCAATGCCCTTCTGCCATGTACTCCAGACTCATCATGAACCTTTTGGATGGAAACTGAGGAGGAGTAAGTTGGGGCGCAATGAGAATCTTGGGTTCCATTTTAGACATGTTTTACATTAATCAGAGCCAATCATCTAGAAGGCTTGGATCTAGAGGTCAGGGGAGGGATGGTGGGAGGAAAGGATGATTCAGGGAATAATGGCCATGCAATTTTCTGGCATGGTGAAGATCATTGGTGGGCACATAGTGTAAGAGGTTCAGATGTCTTACCTGGTTACACATCAAGCGTTGAGCCAGTGGAGTGGCTGTAAGTATTCCAAAGCAGAAAAGAAACCCAGGAAACAGACAACACAGGATCTATGAAAGGGAATATTTCAAGATTGTCTTGGTGTGAAAGATCAAGTAAATGAGAAGTCATTCTCCATGGACTTTGGCTTACGAAGCTATTACTTTCTATAAAAAAAAGTTATTATCTCAGGGAACGTTGAGTATGGACATTTGATCAAAGGCCAAAGGAACGGAATGAAGGTAAGAAAAGAAAACTTGAATATTTACACTATACATATAAGGTGTAATATGCATATACATATATATATTAATTACAAGATGGGTCAAGATTAAGGCCACATGGACTCTCTCAGTAGATTTTGAAATTTCACTGAACTAGTGCTGGATCCCTGTGGCCCGTGGGTGAGCTATGTCTGCCCTCCAGTGTGAATCAGGCCTCTGTCCTCCCTACACGTTTCCTTTCTTCAGCTGTCTCACAGCAATTCTTCATGGCTGTCGCCGAAGCATTTTCCAGCTGTGCACACATGATTTTGTGCAAAGGCTGCAGAATACTCTCCATTTTGTCTCCAGTTATCACTCTACTGATAACAGAAGCTTAGTCTCTGTCTTGACTTCCGCAGCACACTCATTGTATACTTGAGGGATTTTTTTTTATGATGCAAAGTTATCCATTTTAGAATTTGCATATATGTACTTTGCACAAAAAAGGACTCTGAATATTTATTATTTAGATAAATCCTGTCAAAAGCAACAATTTTAGAGGCAATTTTTGTTCTTATTTTTCTTTCTTAGATACATTTTCTCTGTGTTCTCATTCTGAAACTCAAACATCTGACTCAATTGTTTCTCTCAGCATTCCATCATATCAACAAAGTCTCTGCAGTCCTGAAGGCATTCCATTCCTTCATTTGTGTTCCCTCTTCCCAGCCTTCAGGGTATATATTAAATAGCACATTTTTCTGGTAAATATCACACTTACCATTCTTTATGCAGGAAAACACTTACTTGACCCTAAGTTTGATTATCTGTCAATCATGATCTATTTTCCTATCAGGTGCATAAGCATATGCATGTGTGTTTGCATGTGTGGATGTATGTGGATATGTGTGTATGTATTTGTGTGTGTGACTGCACATGCAAATGTGGGTACATTCATGTGGAGAACAGAGTTCAACATAATTGTCCTAATTGTTCTTCACCTTTATGTATGGAGACAGGGTCTTTTGCTTGAACCAAGAGTTTGGCAATTTAGCACATTTATTTAGCCATTTGTTCCAGGGATTCCTGAATGGGCTTACAGGTGGCTTGTCATATCTGCCTGGCATTCATGTGGATACTAGGGCTCTTTCTTAAATTCTTATGTTTGAGATTATAATACAATTACAATATTTCCCCTTCCCTTTCTCCCCTCCTAATCCTCCCATATAACTTTCCCCACTTTCTATCAAAATTGCAGTCTCTTATGTCATTGTTTTTGCATGGATATATGTACATCTTTAATAAAATTCCAAATTGCATGCATATATATATGTGCATGGATGCATAAGGGTATATGCAAATATATGTATGTATATATATATAAGGATATATGTATATATTTACATATATTTTTAAACATAACCTGTTCAGTACATATAATGTTACTTATATGTCTACCTCAGGGTTGACCATTTAACACTAGACAACCAATTGATGTGCTCTTCCCTGGGGAAAACTACCTCTCCCACTCCAAGCTTTCCTCAGTTACTGATAGCTTTTTAGGGTTGAGGCCTCATGGCTTTTCCCTGTCCACTTGACACGTCCACTGGCCTCCTCTTTGTTCAGTTCATGTCTGAGCAGTCATATTCATGAGACTCTATGGGTGTAGCTTCTGTCCTTAGTAGGAGACACAATCTCACAGCAAACTCCATAGTCCTCTGGCACTTACAATCTCTCCACCCTTTCTTTGGCGATGTTTTCCGAGAGGTAGTGTGTGAGGGTTTTGTAGATGTGACCATTGGGACTGAGTTCCACAACTATGCATTTTGATGGGTTGTGGGTTTTTTAGTTTTGGGGTTTTTGTTGTTGTTGTGGTGGTGGTGGTGATCTTTAAATGTTACAACAAGAAGGTCCCTTGATGAAGGAGGGTAAAGACTACATTCATCTGTGGGTTTAAGGAAAGATGCTCACAGATTGTTGCTTGTTATTCACGGGATGCTAGGGATCTTAACTCCATTTCCATGCTGTGCTTTATGCTGAGCTATCTTCTGACCCCCTTAATACTTACTGTTAATGAACATTTACCCCAATGGGTTTCCATCACAACTCAGGCTGACAATGTTGAAATTACCCTGGAATCAAAATCTTGTTGGTTTTGTTTGTTTGTTTGTTTGTTTGTTTTGCTTTGTTTTGTTATTTAAAAAGAAGATAAACTGAGTTTCCTGAAATCTCATATTTTGGCGCCTACTACCTCCAAGCAGTCTGGTTGCTCTATCAAGAATAATTTCCTGTTATAGAAATTGTGATACTTTATTTGTGATATGTGATGAAATGTTTAGTGATTCTACAGTTGATGGTATCATAATTTTGCTCAGTATTCTGAGGTCTGCCTGCCAGGGACCCCATCGACTGTGGCAGAATGCCTGTTTTGATCAATATATACACAATTTCAACTATAAATTCCCTGAAAATGTTTGGGTGAGTGCCCGTGATTTATTTATTTCTGCTTGCCAATTAGATCTAGAAAGCCATAATAATAGACTCACTAGAAAAAGAAAGAAATTGTCAAGAGAAAGAGCCGAAGCAAACAAGAAAAACTTCTCTTTTCTCCACATTTACAGTAAACCCATCACCATTTTTTTTTTGTTTGTTTGTTGTTGTTTTATGTCAACTAACTTTATCCCTCAGAATTCACCTGGCCTCTAAAGAAATCTTACAGCTCGGAGAATTTCTCCATCTGTCTGGACTTTAAAAATTCTTGTGAAATGTATAGTCCATGTGATTAGGGAATCTGGGTGTATTGGTAACTCATTATTACAATGGTGCTCGTGGGTGTTGGGAACGATAATGACTGTATTTAATGGTATTTGTGGCTCGCCCCTGGCTTGCAATTACCTGCCAAGTGTAGTGGCTGGATTGAAAGTGTGATTGCAACGGCCCATTTTAAGAGATCTCCTACTGGCTCCTTGGTGATAATTTGACCTGAAGCATAGTGTGTGTGTGTGTGTGTGTGTGTGTGTGTGTGTGTGTGTGTGTACTGAGCAGGCCCACTCTATTTCTTCATTCCCCTTGAGCAGTAATAGGAAACTTCCCAGGAAACTGAACAATACACATTATATATATATATATATATATATATATATATATATATATAAATATATATATATATAAAATATAATAATTTCAATATTAGCCTTGCTCAACCAGCTGAATATTGTTGATAAAACAGCAAATGGTATCCCCTGACCTCATACCCCAGGCAAGAGACACCTGGTCGGTGGAGAAAACGATGAGTTTGCATTTGGTGGAGATAGCATGAAGCTTCCTTGGAGGAGCCTGGTCTCAGGAGGCTTTGATTGTCCACTGGGCTGAGAGACTGGCTGGAGCTTCTGTTGATTCAGCCATTTTGCATCCATTTGTGTGTGGTGGGTAGGGAAGCAGTGTTTCCCTTCTTCTATTCTCTGTAAAAGGCACAAGATCACCCTCCACCCCGACAGCTGGATACTAATGTCACATTTACAGACCTGCCTGCTAACAGAGCAACACCAAGAGCAGGATTTCAGGTTCCCACTGCTGGGCAAATGAAGGGGTAAAAATAATAGTAAAAAATTCATACAAATGGAGACACCTGGGTCCTAAAAACCTTCCTGCCTTTGAAGGGAGCAGCTGAAAGCTTATGGACATTGCTCTCTGATGTGTTGCTTTAACTGTCTTAATTATTTTATTCCCACATAGAAAAGAAATTAATTAAACTGTCTGTCACTTATTAACAATTCATGTTACAAAGAGTTTTCTTGGTTTTAAACATTTGTAAAAATCAATGTTTAATCATTGTAGAAAAATCACAAAGCAAGAATAAGTAAGAGGAAAGAACAAAAAAGTCTAGCAATTATATTACTGTGTTGCCAGTACTGGGCACTGTAATAAATGATTTTAGAAACCCACTGTTTCTTCTTTTTCAGACAGGGTCTCACTATGTATCCCTGGTAGACCTGCTATGTAGGCCAGGCAGGTATTGAACTCATAGACACCCAACTGTTCCCGCCTTCAGAGTGTGTGCATTTGCTTACTTAACCTTCAAAGCAACCTCATAAATTAAGATTTTTACCTACCCACATTTTGCAGATGAGAAAACTGAGGAACAACGAAGCCCCCCCAAACCAGAATGGATTTGCAGCCTTGTCTTGGCTGCCTTATGCTCATCTCCAGAACTGTGCAGTGTGTCACTACAAAGAAAGAATTCAGTTCACCCAAGACAGCATGCAGGTCTCTTTCCATGAGCATTACACTGAATTACAGTTCAATTTCATGTATATATGCATATTTGTTTTTTGCTATGTGTCTTAGTTAGGATTCCTATTGCTGTGAAGAGACATCATGGCTGTGGCAACTCTAATAAAGGAAAATATTTAGTTGGGTTGACTTACAGTTCAGAGGTTTAGTTCATTCTCTTCATAGTGGGAAGCATAGCAGCAAGTAGGCAAACATGGTGCTGGAGAGGTAGCTGAGAGTTCTACATCTAACAGGAAGAACAAGTGAGCCACTGGGCCTCGCTTGAGCTTCTGAAACCTCAAAGGCCACCCCAAGTGACACACTTCCTCCAACAAAGCCACTCCTACTCCAAGAAGGCCACACCTTCCAATAGTGCCGCACCCTATGAGCCTATGGGGGAGCATTTTCATTCAAACCACCACACCATGACTCTCAACATAGCCCCCCCCCCCTTTATGGATGAGGAACTGATTGAGTTGTCTCAAATCTTATGGGTTTGCTGGAACAGAATAAACCTGTTTGCAGGTATGATAACTCTGTGAGCTGCATTTCTCCTTGTCTCTGGTCTCAGTAGTCCCATGGCCTTTCAGTTGGTTCAGTCTGATGTGTTTAAGCATGTGCCTTCATTGTCGTATGACACGTTTCCTGGCAGAAGGCATCCAGTGAATACATGCTCTCCTGCTCCACCCAGCTGGGCCTTACCAGCTCATACTCCATGTCCACCCCTGTGCTGGCCGTGCCCTCAGCTGACTGCCCTGTAGAGAACTGTCCTTTCTCATGTCATCACCTCTCAGGGTCTACACCTAGCAAAACAGACTTAGAACACTAGGCAACTCTAGTGCTGACAACATGGCAGGCCTCTGTGGGTGAGAATCAGCACCCACACCTGGATGAGAGATGCATTTTAGCATCTCACTGCAGTTTTCATACCATACCATACTTTGAACTGGTAGGGATATTTTGTTTTGAAAAGTCTGGCAACTACGTTTTTTTCAAATATTAAATTATTTTGTTAAAGTGACTTATGTAAACCAAAGAAAGCCCCCCAAATCATTCCAAAACATTGAATTCATGGTAATATCTCATGTTCCCATATTGCCAAGCTTTAATGCTTTTCTATTTCAAACCAATTACCTTTTATTCATTCTTTAAGCATACATACTTTGGACTGATAGCAGAATAACTAGGAATCATTCCCCTGCCTTCCCGTTTAATTTCATGGCACCCCCATGTGCTTTCTATGCCCTTTGCTGAAATCTCTTTGTTCCATCACCGTAATTTCACGGTTAGCTTTCTCATACCAACTTCTGGTACATCTTGTTATTAAAGTGTTCTCTGGTGCATCTAACTCACTGGTACTGTCTCCCAAAAGAATGCTCCATGACCATCCTAACGTTTTTTCCGTGAAGTCACATGTAGTACAAAAATCCAAACATTTTTAACTGCTTTTAAAATGTAAACCACCATCATCTTTAATAGCTGACTTCCTTTGATTTGCTGCTAGAAATATTAGCTAGAAGAACTCCTGGAAATATTTGGAGAATGCTCTGATCTTTCAAAAGTGGAGACTGTCAGCATGCAGTCTGGTGGTGCTTGACTATTTCTCCATTTTGTTTCCATCCCAAGTCCAGCTGACTCATTCATTACCTGTTTTGAATGTTCCATAAGAGCCTAACCTCTACCTGACAACCTGCCTCTCATATGGATCGATTCATCCTCTACAGGGCTGCTAAAATAATCCTCTCTTTCACTCCTTCTCTCTGTGACACTGTCATATTAAGGGCCAGCCCATAACATTTATAAGCCTAGAACACAGCACAAAAAAGGTCCTTGGATCTTTCCCTTTCTCACCTAATTTTGTGTTGTCAGCACTATCTCACTCTATTTCCGAGTGTGAGTGCTCCACTCGCTGATTGGTTCACCGTCTTTGGGGGAGGATCTTGCTCATCTACCCCACTGACTTTCCACATGCTTGACATCAGGCCCCTCCCTTCACAGGAATGCAGGAAAAATAGTGCGGGGCAGCAGCACACTGGAGGATGCAAGCCTCTTCTAAATGTTGGAGGAGACATTTTCAGTTCTACTTAACTGGCAGCATGAAAGACTGCATTGCCATGTTTTCCTCTTTTTAGGATAAATCAGAAATGCAGATCTTCATAAGAAATCTCTGATTTTGAAATATTGACGATGAGGTGTGATAAAAAGCCACAATGGTGCCATTCAAACCATATTATGTTGTGTTTCCATTTGCGGCCAGTTCAATTTCCTCACACTGGCCTGTACGTCTTCCTCGCCTCTGGGAGTCTCTCCTGTCTCCCAACAAGGACTCAGATCTATCAAGGCTTCCTGGACCACCCCATACCTTCTCTGAAATGTTTTACTACTTATGATCTAGTTTTCTTTCATACCTCTAGTTGAACTATTTAAGGAGATCAGAAGAGCTAGAATTACACGGTAGTGACTCACTAATAGATATTTGTTGAATAAAATCCAAATAAAACCAACATTTACCAAACATTTTTAAAATATGCACTTTGCACAAAGGAATTTAATTTTTAGCAATTTCTTCCAGGAAAAGTAAGTATATATGTACAAAGATGTGTGAACACAATAAAATATTTATGACAGCATTACTGGCTAAAATGAAAAGTTAGAATCAGTTTAAGAATTCATCAAAGAATTGTGAATAAATTAAAGCCATAATGCACAATTTGATTTGTTGAATGTCTCTCACTCCCTTTCCATCTGTCATTCCCTCCGCCATATCTCTCATTTGTTATTTCTCTGCAAAGAAGCTGGGATGGTTATTTTGGTTTTGCTGATGTAATTTGACCGATTCCTCTGTCATTTGTATTTCCTGTAATTAGTAGTGTGGAGAATTGCTTAGAAAAAAATGGATTTTTTTGTGGAGGCAAGACTGCTTTAAAACAGAATTCTTCACACCTGAGTGACTTAGTACAACCAACACTATTCTTTTGGTTAGGAGGCTGGAGCTCATCCTGTCTCTCTATTCCAGGCTCCATCCAGGGTGTGTCTGAGTCTCCTCTTTGTTTTTCCATTGTGGTTTACACAGAGTTGAAGGAGCCACTAGCTGGTACTAGTGTTTTCAAGATCGTGGACAAAATTTTAGGGTAGGAACAGCCAAACCACGTTGACGCACTTAAAGCTTTTCAATGGAAGTAGTGTAAGTCAGGTTTCCTCCTATTCCATTATTCATAACTATCACATGGCCAAGTTCAAAGTCAGAGGGGTGCTCCAGGAAAGTGCAGCAAGCCTACAGAGGAAATAACCAAAATGATAGTGAATAGTTTGTTTTCTTTGCTCTTTTTATTTATTCTTTGATAAGGTTACAGTCATTTAAAAAGGGCTAAAATATGGTGGTATGCCAATCTTAACATTTTTCTACTTTCTAAAACTAGGATATTAAAGAAAATTTTTTTCTTTTTACTAGCCATTTGTTTAAGGTACAATTTTAAAAGAAAAACCAAGATGAATAGTTAATACTTTCTCTTTATTGGTTGTTATTAAAGTAATAGCTTTTTTCTTTGAAGTGACCCATGATTGTTTTGAAGTGTGTGGGGGGGGGCTGTCTGTGAGCTCATGGCTTTGCACATATTTGATAGACTTTGATCCAACAGAACCATTTTTTTTCCCACTGTTAGAATGCCCATACCTTTGAATGCCACAGAGAGATTGCTCAAGGTCCTGAATCCTTTGGAGGTGGCCCTGACTTTTTTTTTTTTTTTTTTTGCCTTTAGTTTAAGATGTTCTAGGTCTATCTTGTTCATTTCTTGTCCATGATCTAGAATTTGGAATCCCTCGAAAGAAGTCTTATTTCCTTAAATGGGAAATGATAGCCAAGCCTAGAATTGTGGAGTGAGAGCGATTCATTGTTACTTAGCCTGGTCCTTGTTTCTAGGCCTTTTGTGTATGTATGCCTCAAAGTAGTTTTCATTTTTGTTTTGAATAAAATACATCATGAGTTCATTCAGTGTAAGACTAGGGTTTTCTGTCTAATCTCTCACATACCAAAAGTCTGATAGTAGCTCAAGTAGTTAAATAATGTTGACAACTATGAGAAAAGTAAACAGTGAATGCATGTTTGATGATATTGAAATATTAATATTTCTCAGAGATGACAATATCACTGCAACAATATTCCTGAGATTACTATGCTGTGCATATATATTTACATGAATCTATTTGCACATAAATTCCTTTGGTATCTGGGATTTGCTTCAAATTAACACAGGAGTTTAGTGGGAGAAGCAGACAGTGTCTAGATGAAAGTTGGCAATGGTTTAATCAGTGTTGAACCCGAGTGATGGGCCTGTGAGCCTCTTTAACCTAGTTTTTTTTATGTTTTTATGCTTGAAATTTTTAATGATGATAAAATTTTCATCAGGAAATGAAATAGTAGGCTACTGCTTTTGTAATATAAGTCCATGTTCTATCAGAAAACCAAACACATATATGAAAGACCCGGTGGAGAAGAATGATCCTGTGTGTTACAGATTACTTTCATCTTAGATTTCTGTTTTTCGGTGTGTTTTAAATTTCTGATGTGATGATGTACTACTTCCCTTATCAGATAAAAGTGTAAATATACTGGTTGAAAGACTCTCAAGCAACGAGTGCTCCTTCACTTCCTGGATCATATGCTTTTGTGCTGATACCATCTCCTGGTTTCATGTCATTCCTACACACTGCTATGCTGTAGCTGTTGACAGCCCTGTGCTGTCCTCTCAAGTTTAATTTCCTCCTATTGCATCCCTGTGACCTTGTTTCAATGTCAGTGCCCAATCATGGAAGTCAGGGCCTTAATTAAAAGTGAGAAAGAATTCAGCTTTGCTTTTTTGTCTGCTCTCTGTTTCCTGATCAGCATTGAACACTTTCTATCTCAGCTTTCCTTCCTCACAGCTTATACCTTCAGTTAGTCAATTATAAAAGAACACAAGGCATCTACAGAACTCTGGCCAACTCCTGATATCTCATTCATGATTTGATGCATATTAATACGTTTTCTCACAGTAGCCTTAGTATTGAAGAACCATGTCTATTCTTTACAGAAATGCTGCAGCTTTGTGATTTCTGTTTACACCAAATGAAGGTGCAGCTCGGGGTATGCCCAGTCTGTCCAGCCACACTTAGATCATAAAATAGAGTTGGTTCAAGTTCATGTCTGAGGACAAAATTCAGTTTCCCACTATGCCTTGTGATTAAAATAAAAAGGAAAGGAGATCTTTCAATTATTTCTAGGCAGAATTCTGAAAAACCTGTATGACTGCTGCATTTAGTTAGTTATTTAATCTTACATGCATTGCACACTAGCCCTATACACTAGCACCTTTGTTCTTGGTTTCATTATTACAGAAGTAGACTCTGGAATGCATGTGAGGGCTTGAGGATGTAGCTCAGATCACAGAGTACTTGTCTACCATGCACCAAGCTCTGTTTGAGTCTTAGAATCATGTAAACCAGGAGTGGGTAGTCCAAATGCCATAACACCACCATTCTAAAGGTGGTAGCAGGAGATGACAAGTTCAAGGTTCACCACACAGTAAATTTGAGGCCTAAGATACATGAGGCCCTGTCTCAACAACAACAGCAATGATTCATGGTGATAAAAACTGAAGGTTAAACAAAATCTTAATAGCAAGGATACAGAGAGCCAACCATCTAATGACACTCTGGGCATAGGGGGTGAGAGTAGCAAAGCCATGGAGTACCAGGAGAGAAAACAGAAAAAGATGGAGAAGAGAATTAAATATTATCAAGAAAGGATCACACCCCCTGAGTGAAGCCCAAGGCTAGACTTGCTTGAGGGAGCCTAAAGCAGGCAATGGAACTCACTAGATCCTTTTCAAGGCACTGACTGTAAGTCAACTTTAATATCCCCAGTTAACGTCATCTTTGGCACAAACTCTTTGTGAAAACATGTTCTTCCAAGTTGTAAAAATACAGAAAGTCCTTAAAACATAAAGCCTGCCTTTTAGAAGTTAAAACCAAAATTGAACAGTGTGTCTTGTAGACGGCCCTTTGCCAACAAGTTGATTTTTCTCTTGGATATTTCCTTCTTCACTCTTTGAGAACACTCAGAGCTACCATGTCCCCAGCACTGTGATAATGCCTAAAGTCAACCCTACTACAGTTTGCTTCTGGGGACACAGAAAGCTGCTGGATATAAGAATTTTTCTTCTTAGTGTATCATATGTGTACTCACAGACCAATTTGAAGCCCTTGGGCCTTGCTGTCAATCTGTCAAGAGAGAATATAATAAACTCTGAGGATGTTGCCAAGGAGCTAACGTTCACAGGGAAAATGTTTGCAAGTGTGCAGAGATTTTGGAAGAAAATAACTTAATCATATAAAGTTTAGACTTTGAGGGAAGGTAGAGCAGGTGATGCTTTGGTCTGTACATTACCAACTCACACTGTGCGTGAAGCACAGACAAGCCCTGGGCCACTCTTCTGTGACCCTGTCTTAGGTAGGTTTTTACTACTGTAAAGAGACACTGTGACCTCAGCAACTTTTATAAAGGAAAACATTTAATGGGGGCTGGCTTACAGCTTCAGAGGTTTAGCCTGCATCATCATGGCTGGAAACAAGGCAGCATTGCAGGCAGATATAGTGCCGGACAAGGAGCTGAGAGTTCTACATCTTGATTCGCAGGCAACAGAAGGAGATTGTGTGCCACACTTGGTGTAGCGTGAGCACAGGAGACCTCAAAGCCTGCCCCAATGGTGGCATACTTCCTCCAACAAGGCCACACTGACTCCAACAAGACTACATCTCCTAATACTGCCACTCCCTTTGGGCCAAGGTTCAAACACATGAGTCTTTGTTCGCCCTCTGAACAGTGTGTCTCATAGACGGTCCTTTGCCAACAAGTTGATTTTCTCTTGATTACTCCCTTGTTCACTCTTTGGGAAAGCCTAATCCTATCATGTCTCCAGCACTGCGCTAATGCCCATAGTAAACCATACCTACTCAAACCACCACAGGTTCTTTCCTCAGTGGAGCCTCATTGTTCATACACTGAGAACTTTAGTGTTAACCTTCTTCGGGCAATGCAGGGTCTATTCTATATTTCTATTGTTCTTCCTGGAACAGCATCACTTTTCTCAACTTCGTGACTGAGTATTTCTATTCTACTAACAGCCACCAGCTTTGCAGGGGGCTAGCTCCTTAAAGCAGGATTTAAAGAAACCAGAAGAGGGACCTAAGGATATTTCAAATAAATTGAAAATCAAGGTCTTCCTAACAGGATCTTGGGAAACACACCAAGGAACCTATTCTATTTCTTATAACTTGATAAATTGTGAACAATTCATTTCATCATACTGGTTCAATTCTTTCTACTTTACCCTATTTGTTGATTTTCACGTCACAGATCTCCCTTGGTTGTCATAAAGGAGCAGTGTCTGGGCTGAGTAGACAGATTTTTTTCCTCACTCCTGCCTTTCTCCAACTCTAGAGTTAAAAATTGTGTGGAGAACTGACTGGGAATGACATTCAGTGGTTGAGTGATAAAGTGCTTGCTTGGCATGCGCACGACCTGGTTTTGATCTGCGACACGGCTAACATAACAAACAAACAAGTGACCAGAATGTGCAGAGACATCAGCAGCATCGGCCTCTGAACACCCGTCTCTCCTATTTTCAATTCTTTTTCCGTATCTGAACTCTCAAAGGATTGTTGGAGAAATCTCCACTTGGTGAAAACGGCTGGATGCAGTGCAAAAACTGGGTCTTCACTGAAGGCTGTAATCTTTAGAATAGATCTACATTTCATTTAAGCAGACTTTTAGCTCAGTGGTAGAGCGCGTGCCTAGCCTAGCATGTGCAAGGTCCTGGATTCAATCCCTAGAGCCATACCCCCATTCAGATCCCGAGTCCACTGATTCTCAAAGCATGGTGACTCACATCCCACAGAGCTGGTTGCCACAGGCAATCTCTTCCTGAGACCTATGTACAAAGCAATGAAGAGGGAAGGGCGATGGGGCATGGGGGTTGGAGAGAGGGGAAGGGGTGAAGGGGGAAAGTAGGACATGGTGAGAGGGGCGGGACACAACCTCCCGTCATCCATCGTCTCCCCGCCTCTTGTTATAGTATAAGTTATGGCCTCCAAAAATAGACATTAACTCCTGACTCCTAGAACCTGTGAATGTGACTTTGTCCAGAAATAGTCTTTGCAGACATAATCAAGCCAAAGTGAAGTCATACTGGAGTTGATCGAGCCCTTGTCCAGAATGACAGGTAAGAGCAGAGACACAGAGAGACTATGTGAAGAAACGTGGAAGATTGCCATGGAATCTCAGAGGAAGAGGATGAATGGTTCATGAGCACAGCCAAACCAAAACAGGCCAGGCAAATTCTCCCTTGCAGGCGTCAGATGATTATCATGCCACAAGTACTTTTTGGTCCTCTCGCCTCCAGAGCTGGGAGATGACACACTCCTGTTATCTTAAGCTGCTTGGTTTCTGAGACTCTGTTGGGGCTCTGCCAGCAGACTAAGGAACTCTCCCAATCCTTCCCTCAATTCTCTCCCAAGTCACAAAGGGCAGAGAGTCACCTTTCACATGACTGTCAGACATCAGTTTTGCTGTGAGTCATCACATCATGCTGTTCTCCTTTTTGCCTTTGCTGATCTCTTCTGGTCTCCTGGGAAACATGGCGTCCATGGCCTTGGGTTCCTTCCTGATGTTTCAGAGAAAGTTGGATAGGATGTATCCTGTTTTGAGACCTTGCCCTCAAATGTTAAATCAAAGACCATTCGGCTTATGAGAAATCAGAGGAGAAACCAAAAAAGGCAAGCCTTCAATTCCAAATCCTTTGCTCTTTTGAAGCTGTGGAAAATGAGCTTTTTGAGTCAAGACAGGGTCCAGTCAGAGAGGTACAAACCTGTAGATGCCCCGAGGCCTAGGTCTTCACTGTTTTTTGGTCAGAATTCCTCCAGGAATATTTACAATTTGTTACTAGGCCTCGTCTCTTCTACCCAGATGAAGAACAGAAAACAGAACGGAATGTTGGTGGTAATATAACTCCATAACAGAGGGGTTTTAGAAGTGGGATACACAGAGCCTGTTGCAGAGTGCCCTGGAACTCTGGCCTGGCATCTCATTCCATGCTCTGGTTGTCTTGTTCATTGAGTATATTGCTTTATGGTGCCCTGGAAATAATAAGAGTCTTGAACACTATGAATTATCAACCACAGTACACTGTAGGCCCCCATCAAATATCCTCACAGTAACCCCACAAAGGCACTCAGTCTTCATTTTATAGATTCGGCTTAGAGAGAGAGATCAGAATGTGCCCAAGCCTATGAAGATGTGATTACTGAGCCAGCAAGCAAGGGCAAACACGACCATCTTCTCATTAGACCTCAACACTCACCCATAAAGATAAACACATTTTTAGCTAGCCTTGACCAATCAAGTTCTCTAGTAATCCACATTGCCCTTGAGTTAGGATAGCCACCTCAAGGCTAGGACTGTTCTTTACAGCTCTCACAGCAATTTTCCATCGCTCCTACATTTCTGTTGAGAAATGTGGCCACGGAAGAAGATAAAGAAATTAAAGCTATACTAGGTGAAGCAGAAAGAACAAACTGTTCCAATTGTTTCATGGCTTTCTGAAGGCTGCACTTCATTAAAGTCCACTTTGCATTTTATTGAAAGCTTTGCTATACCTGCAGTGCCCTTGGCATGCAGAATGTCCAGGCATTTCTGAAGATCAACAGTATTCAGAATTTGTGGGGCTAGAAAGTGAAGATGATCAAAACTCCACAAGGGATCTGGAAGCATTTTGCCATAGTGTCTAAGGACCTCTGGTTAGGGAGAAAACTTGGAATGCCCTAGACTTTCTGAATAGCATGTGATCAAAAGTTTAGACTTTTGCATATGCATTACTGAGCTGTGATCCTGTTTAGCAACTAAGCATATGTGGGAATTGTAAAATGTAATCCCAGATAAGGGAGAGATTAAACCAAGGGGATTAGAGAAAAAGAATTATTTATTTTTTCCCTAGTACTGCAAATTGAATTCACAGCCTCACACTTCACCTTATGTTCTTCCTTGAACTATACTCCCCACTAGATTCTTAAACTTTACTGTAGATATTCCTTTGCTTATTCGCTCATCCGCTCAGGGACAAGATCTCTTGTAGCCCAGGCTAGCCCTGAAGTGTCTATGTAGCTGAAGATGACTTTGAACTTCTGGTTCTCCTGTCTCCACCTCCTGAGTGCTGGGATTACAGCTGTACCTCCACATACCTGGAGCACACACTTGGTTTATATGTTGCTAAGAACTGAACCCAGGGCTTTGTGTGTGTTCTAAAAACACACTGGCAACTGAGCTACCTCCTCAGCTGGGCTATTTCCCTTAAGTGGGTATGTAAAATCTCTCATATGAAGTTGCTTGTAGAGATGACACTGGCCAGTGGGTTTCTAACTCCCCCGAGGCTGTACACGGAGGTAACTGTGTACAATTTCAGATAGACATGATACACAGCAACTTCATTTTTTAACAAAGGATAAGAAAGTATATATTTCTGTCTTTGCAGAGCCTCAACTCTGCCATTGTAGCCTGGGGTGGGCCTAGACAACATATGCATCAAAGAGGGGCTGTGCTACAGTAAAAATGACAACAGGTCTTGCAAGATACCTTTGCCTGAGAAGCCACCTGCCTCCTAGCCTGACAGCATGAGTTTGATCCCTAAGATTATGTGCTGGAAGGAAAGAATTGACTATTGTAAGTTGTCCTCTGACCTACACACACACACACACACACCCCAATGTAAAAACAAAACAACAACAAAGCCAACCAACATCCTACATTAATGGGTTCAAGTCACTCTGTGGCTATGGTTTGTTAGTGACACAGAGCATATTAGTCAGTTTCCCACTGCTGAAGCAAAGCACCAGAGGGGGAACAATGTACAAAGAAAAGAAGATTATTTCATTTTAGAGAGTCAACGGTGTGACACTGGCCTTGACTTAACTCTGATGAAGACCTTACTGTGATGATATCATAGTGACATTGGCACACCTTTTGAGATATGAAGACAGACTGATGAGGATTCAGTCCCACTCTACATAATGTCCTTCCCTCAAGAGCTAACAGGGGGTCTCACAAAATTACTCAATTCCTTGAGAACAGTGTCCTTAATGACATCCCACATAGCTTTATCTCTTAAAGGGCCCACTACCACTTAGCACCAGTATACTGATGGCTAAGATTGTGGAGATACATTCAAATCACAAGCAAGTAATAGTAAGTATCCAGGGAAAATGTCATTTAAGTATTGGAATAAATTTGTTGATATTCTCCATCATTAAAGTTTTTTTGAAAATCAGAATGGGCAGTTACTTCTTTGGGTTCTCTTATACACATAAGTTCCTCCATTTTGACTAGAAAGCTCTGAACTCCATAAATACTTCATAGTTCTCATTGGCATGCTGGATCTTATCCTTAATGTTACAGAGTCACTGAGCATCAACATCTCTTTTCTTCAGAACAGATTCCCACCCCAAGGATATATTTTTCTGCAGGTCTTGTCCTACATCAAGAGTACATCTATGAGGAACCATGTGTACAGAGATAGCGTGGATCTGAGTCTTGCAATATTGATAGGAGGAAATGAAAACTGATTTACCATTCAATTTTTTCACAGATAGCAAAAAAATGCAATAGATTTTTGCAACAAAGAATTCTTCCCAGTAGGGCTGAATTTCTACTCTCCTACTTCCCTCTGTGCTCCATCTAATTTACTATCCAGAAGGGCTCATGAATAACATGGCAGTCATAGTACAGTATTTGCACATGGTAGTTGGGAAGCACTTTGCAATGTTGAATAGTTCTAGTGGTACTTAAATTGTACATATGTAAAGATGTACATATGTAGAGCTAGACACAACATGCAAAAATTACGATACTGATTCTTTACATTGGCAGCTAGATACCTATTAGATATTAAATTGTGGATACTTGGAGCTGGAGAGATAACTCAGCTGGTGAAGCATTTACCTTGCAAAGAAAAGGACCTGAGTTCAATGGCCAGAACTCACATAACCGTACTGGGCATTGTGGTGTGTGCTTGCAACCTCTACTCTGGGAAGGTGGAGGCAGGAAGCTCCCTGGAGATGTTAGTTGGTGAGTTTCAGGCCAATGACCGACTCTGTGTAAATGGAATAGATGGTGTGTCTGCGTATGATACCAGAGGTTGTCCTCTGGTCTCCACATCCATGCACACACCATGCAAATGCACATGTGCCCAACTGCCCTTACACCCACCAACAAACATGTATATGCACATGCATAAAATTGAAAAATGTGTTAGAACTTATTATAAATGTATTTAATAAAGGGAGTTGTGTTTTTCTGAAATTATATTTTCATTTTATAGACACATTTAATTAAAATGAGTTGTTTATTAGATAATTCATAGCCTCTGAATTTTAATATTTTCCAACTTGTTTCAGAAAGAAAAATACATTTTTTTGGAAATGTGAAAAAATTCATCATTATTTTGCACTAACATTTTTTAAAATATATATTAAGAAGTTTAACTCATTAGCCAATTACCATCAAGTATATGTAAAGACAACTATAACAACATAATTTATGTTTTTGTATATTGAAGTTTATTTAGTCTTGTGGAGAAAGTAAATAACTTATGAATTACCCGTTCTCATTTTATTATTCATTCATTAAGAACAACCCGTCATATATAAGATAGCCAAATGCACTCATATTTTGAAAATGTTGGCTACAAAGGCCTGAGTGAATCGTGTGCACTGAATTATCTGTTTGTGAATGGCAGCAGATCTCCAGTCTGTCCCATTACTGAAGGACCTGCCTCAAACCATTATCTTTCATGTCAACAGGATGTTTTAATTCATGTATAGATTCAAAACTGCTTTTAATTTAAATCCTCTTGTTAAAAAATATTTTAAGCATAACTCCATTTGAAAAGCCCTTTTCTTGCAATTGCTAACTCCCCAAATCCCTGTGAAAAAAAAATTCCATTAAAAAATCATTCTGCACCAAACTCTTTTGGTGGCAAAAATGAACTGGTTTGACACAGGTTATTTATAGCTCTTCTGCATATCATTTGAATTCACATGTTCGCTGGTGGGTATTAATGAGCTTGACTGAGGTTATATCTGCCTCAGACCCTGCTTCAAGGGCTATGTAGGGGACTGTTCACACGTTGTATTGCCTTTCTAAAACCTGAAACAGCACAAATTTGAAACATATCTGGCCTCAAGTTTGCTTGCCTTAGTTAAAGAGAAAAATTGATGAGTGTGCAGGGATTGGGGGGACGTGTTCAGCAAGTTACTTAGAATAGAGGCACAGCATAGATAGAAGTTCATATTGTTTGTACTACCCAGAACATTTCAGTAAAAGCATACTGACAATCATGATGATTTTTAAAAAGGTAAATTCTAAATCCACTCATTTTTATCTTATTTGACATTTTTTTCATAACGCTGAGTTTGCAAAATAATTATAGTGAAGTGATGCTTTAATTAACTGGTTCTAGTTCTCATTGATTTTCGTTCCATTTACCTTCTAGAATTAGGTGACAGCCTACTTCATGCCGCGCACTTAGGGAGCAGTCAGAGCTGTGGGGGCTGGAGGAAAGACTTGGGTGTCCTCTCTGGATGTACCTTTGGAAGTATCGGGCAACAGAATCTTTTCAGAGGTCTTTACGTGGTAATACATGGCATTTGCATTCAGAGACCGACAGGACTTTGTCCTGTAACCAGCTGGAGGCTTTGAGAAGCCATTTCTATAGCCAGTCGAGAGCTAACTGAAGTTTGTCATATCCGCAGAGAAAGCTACCTGTGAATGGTCACCACAACTCGGACTGCAGATAGCCCTCTCGTGGGAAACGTTTAAAAAGCGCAAGTACCCAAAGCCCACCCCAGGACAACTAGTTCACTCTTCCAGGGAGTTTGACTTAATCCTGGGGACTCTTGTAAGGAAATACCTTAGACAGTGTGATTTAAGTTTTTTCTTTCTGTAACCCAGTGCATCATCTTGGTTTCAGCTTGGGATGTTGACTTGCCTATGCAGAACTGGCAGTAAATTTATGCTCACAATTCTGGAGGCGCTGAAGTGTAAGACCAAGTTGCTAGTAGGTTTGGTATCTGGTGAGCGCCTGCTCTCAGCCGCAAAGCTGTTGCTTTCTCGTCATGACCTTTACATGTTAGAAAGGTAGTCAAGTCCCACAGACCTATTTATAAACGCAATAATCACTTTCAGGAGGACAGAATCTTGTGATCTAAATCACCCCCCCAAAGACCCCAACTCTTGACACCCTTGCATTGGGATTAGGATTGAGTGTATGAATTTTGGGATGACTCGAATTTCAGAACCCGATAAGGTTCCGTTACACAAATTAGAATGGTAGCTCCTTGCTTTCGGTCATTGGTTCTCAAAATGTGGTCTCAGAAGCAGTATGGGAAACACCTGGGAACTTGGAGGTACTTTAGTTCTCTGGGAATAAGATGGCTGGTGAAATGACAACAATGGCCTTGGAAGAATGGAGGTCTCAGAATTTTCCTGCATTTTAGTCTTACATACACTGCTCTTATTTAAAGCAAAAGCACCCTTCTTCCCCCTCCCCCCCAAAAAAACCTGGAGAGGAAGTTTTATTTTGATGCAGTGGCTCCAGTTGCCACATAAAAATACTTTCTGCAGCACACATGTTCCCTTGCTGCCAGTTCAGCATAGGCAAACCAATATCTCAAGCTGAAACCAGGATGATCCACTGGATTACAGAAAGAAAAATATTAGAACTGCTATTTATATGTTTCTTTACTTTGTTTTATTATAATTTCTGCTCTCAGAGATGGTGCATGTGGAATTTAAATATGCGTGAAAACATAACATTAAGTATATATGTACTGCATATATTGACATGAGATGATTCACTAATATAGATGCATAATTAAAAATCCCAGGCTTATTGTACCAGACAATAAGCTTATAGAGCAAGGAGATTACATTTTCATCTTTTTTTCCCCATAATTCTTTGCCTGCAAGTAGTCGACATCAGTTGGTGTGGAAATTAGTATTTTGGCTTACTGCTATATTTTGAGAAAATGCAACTAAAATTTCAGCCATCAGAGGAATTTAAAAGCGCCAAGGCTTTAATCTCAACATTCATTCTGCTCCAGGCTGTGGATGGCTACACACCTATCTCCAAATATGAGTTCTTTTCTGCTTTTAGCCTAAAAGCAGCAACCATACTTGACATTGAGTTTTTTGACAATGTCATGGAAAATAATCACACTCTTTTCGCCTCATATTTTATTGCCCTCACTATATGCTGACATCATTTGTGGTCACTTTCCAAGCCAGCGTTTCCCCAAGCGTCTCTCTAAGCCATTCTTCCCACACTGCTGCTCTTCTGTGGAGAAACGGCAAATGCTGGGAGCTACCTTTCTCCTCCAAGAGTAGTGGGAATAGGGACAAAGCTCCCCATCAAAATAACAGTGCGAGCATCGGGACGTCAAAGAATGCACTGTTATTGAGTCTTCTGTGTCCAGTTCCTTGATCAGTTTTGCTCAAGCAGGAGGAGCAATTCTCCACACTTACATATTTTTAGAGAACATGTATCTAGAAGAAGAAACAAAATCAAGCACTTCTTATAAATCAACTATGAGAAGACACATGACTTATTTTAAAAATAGGTAACAGAATACTCAGGGGCAACAAGGCCATCCAGAGCCTACATTTTGGTTTCTTCTAACATTATTCTATGAAATGAACTGGGACTGGGACTCCCCGTAGAAACAGCTTGTTTAAGAATGTTCTACTTGAGCCTGGCTCATCTTGTAGTTCTAGAAGGTAATGAAATGCTAAACACACACACACACACACACACACACACACACACACACACACGAGAATGGGTCAGATGAATGCAGAAGCTAACTAGAAAGAACTCACAATAGTGAGAGATGGAATAAATTAAGGAACAAAATATATAATGAAGTATTGTTTTATAATTGAAACTATAAAGAAAACAATCAGTATTTATTGTTTAAAGTGATATCAAGAAATTATTAAATAAATAAATGAGATAGACAATTGTACCATACAAAAGTTGTTGAAGTAATTTACTTAGCTAGTCTGTCTTAAGGATCCTTATCCTTTAGGTGTGCCTGTGATAGTGACTCCCTTCCAAAGAGTGTGGGATGGAAAAGGAGAAAATATGCATGATTTTTGAGAAGAGAGATCTGACCAATGTATCCATGAAATCAAGGTCAACGGCCACAATAATAAGTCATGTGTCCTTGATGTGAGTGATAGGAAGAGCCTTTTACTATTAAGTTCTTCCATCACAAAGCCACTGATCCCAGATTAGTCCACCTGAAAGATATCAGCTGACCTCCAAGGAGCTAGTCTTCAATCATTTCATGAAATTCTATGGATAATATCATAGGATCCAGTTATTCTATCCCTGCATATTTATTCAAGAGACGGTAAAATATACTTTCACATAAACAAGTGCACATGAATATTTATGGACAATCTCTTTTTAATAACCAGCCCTCCTAAAGATAAAAAGATAACCCAAATGTCCATCAATATATGCACAGACAAGCAACTGTAGACCTGGGGCTTCCTTACACAATAGAGTTCTACTTACCAATGAGAGGAAACAAACAACAACACCATGAATGAGTCTCAGGACATGCTTAGCCATACAGAAGACAGCACACACTCCATCACAGCACTTAAATGAGATGTTAGCAAATATACACTGTATTTTATGGAACAGGAAATCAAGCAGCAGTGCCCACTCAGGGGAGGAGCTAATAACCTCAGAGAGGCCGGAGGGGACATTTTGAACCGATGAGGTGTTCTCTATCTGGAGTGTGATGATTATGTCACTAAAATGAATTTAATACCATCAACTAACACATTTTATTTATTTATTTTTTTTAAATACTTTATTTTTTTTTCTTCAAGTTACATCTCAGTAACAAACCCCTCCCTATTCCCCCTTCCTAACTCGCCCTTCCACCCTCTTCCCTCCAGAGGTTTCCCCTTTCAGTCCAAC
>CAJQZJ010032464.1:15282216-15292404 GCA_907164525.1 Lophiomys imhausi
TTCTATCTGTCTATTCTTCAACCACCTCAGAGACCTGAGAGGGATTAATAGCCAACATTGAATTACCAAAAGAATCACTGGACTAGACTATGCCTTAGAAATGAAGTTGATTTAAGACTCATGCTCTGAGTAGATTATGTTCAAAGAAGTTTTGAGAATGTAGTAGACTTCATTAAAATTTTTTTCATTGATGGAGCTGGAGAGAGAGCTCAGGAGTTAAGAGCTGCTCTTCCAGAGGACCTGAGTTCTAGTCTCTACACCTGCCTTCTCACAACTACCAGTGGCTCCAGCTCTAGGGTATCTGATGCTCACTTCTGGCCTCTGTGGTTGCCTGCATATGTGTGACATATAACACACACACACACACACACACACACACACACACACATTAAAATTTTGCATCGATAGATCACAATCCAACCACTGTAAAATGCCCTGACAGTATTTTGTAGTGGATTTTTACTCGGTTGTGTATTGTCTACATTTGTCTGTCAAGATATATTTTCTATAACACAGTCTTCAATGTCTATGCAATATTCCATCACAGGAATGTATATATTTATTTAGCTGGTAGCTTATTGTTGAACATTAAGTCTCTTTCAAAATAAATTTGATGAACACTCTTACACATATGTCTTTTCACACCATCCTGAGTGTCCCCACAAGATAAATTCACAGCTAGGAAATCACTGTGGCAGAGGGTATTTGTGTTTTAAGGTTTTTAACACCATTTACAAGGTGTATACCAATTTACACACAAGCTAGAAATCAACAATCTTTAAAGGATAATTTTCTGTTTATTTATACCTCTAGTCTGGCTCAGCCATGAGCTGAAAGAATAATCATTACAATTAGGATGAATTTAGAGATAGTAGAATTATCATTACTAACAATATTGAAGCTGTTTAACCATGGAAATGAAAATGCCCACACAGTGACAGTAGTAATAGTGGACCCAGCCTTTATGAAGAGACTACATAACAGGCAGCATTCAAATGCTTTGAAGGTATTAATAATCTTGTGAAGTATTAACACACCCCGTTTTAAAGCAGAGGAAAGTGAGTCACAAAATATAGTCTTATTAATGGTACCATCAAAACGTAGATTAAATCAGTATTTCTTAATTTTCTTCTTTTACATATACACACGTGTGCATGGGTATGTGTATTTTCATGTGTGAGGGCTCACATGATTCCGACACACTGGTGTAGGCGCACACGGGTACCTGTGAAAATAATTTTGATGTTGGGAGTCATACTTGATGGTTCTTTCACTTTATTCGCTGAGGTAAGGGGACTCAATCAAACCCAGAACTCGTCAATCTGGCTGGTGAGAGTGTGGCTAGTCTCGCTAGTGAGCTTACTCTTGAGATACCTTATCTCTGCCTTCCAAGGCTGGACTTATAGGTGGAATGCTATACCAACTGGCATTTATGTGGGCCCTGGGGATCCAAACTATAGTCTTCTTGTTTGTACAGCAAGTGACTTAAATGCTAAATCATCCTCTCAGCCTGTTTTTAGTATTTCTGCGTATTGTACTCCATTTAATTTGCCTTAAGGCTTGAGTTTAGTTTGTTCTTACACATATTAACTGCCAACTCGCAGAGGAACCTATGCTTTGAATAAGAAACAGTATATTTGACCAGCGGGGAGGCCCATATGTTGGAATCTGTTATCAATTCACTTGACCTTGAAAATGAGAACAAAGAACATCTGTAAATCCTAGGTGTGATGTTATGACATACTGTCCTGATTAGTTGAGGGGTTTGTCAAAAACAACTTGTTGCCAGGTGTGGCAGTGCATGTCTTTAATCCCAGCACTCAGAAGGTAGTGGCAGGTGGATCTCTGTGAGTTTGAGACCAGCCTTGTCTACATAGTGAATTCCAGGCCAGCCAGGACTACATAGTGAGACCCTGTCTCAATAATAATAATAATAAATAATAATGTTCTGAAGTTTACAAATGGCACTTTTCATGTCACTTGGAGTGGATGTTGTTTTGTCCTGTGCAAAGGTGGTACCCTTCCACTTTTCCAATGTGCCTTCTGAGTAGGACAGAGGATGGGATAAGGGCTGGGGATGCCCAGTTTTTTGACAATACAATATAGCATTGTCATGCAGGAGCCACAAATCAGGTTACCCCCTCAATCACAATAAACTCTTCCTATTGTTTTATGTGAGCTTACAAGTTTGTGTTGCACTGCATTAAACCAAAGCTTGAAACAACCTGCAGCCCCCTTGCTCTACAGCAGGAGAGTGGGAGGCTGGCCCGTGTGCAAGTGTCTATAGGAAAAGCAAGGGGAAACAATTCCAAACTGAAGGGAGAAACTGGAAGGAAACCATATTAATCTGAACGGTAGGAAAAGGTCTGTTTGCTTCAACACAGATGTTCCATTCGTCTTCTTTCCCTAATTAGTACCGAGGAGCTAAATTCAGACTCTACCCACAACAACAGCAATGAAAGATGAGCTGTTTGTGCCCATCCAGAGAGGGAAAGCAACCAGCATGTTAGAGGCTACTGAGATAGCCATGGAAAAATGGACCGTCCTAAAATCTTCATCATTAAAGAAATGTTTTCCCATTGATGAACAGGTTGCTAAAGGAAGATAAGCAGGCTGAATAGCATAAAAATGGTAGCATTCTTAATAATTCATTTGCTTCCGGTTTCCAGAAAGCAATGGCCGTCCTTTCGCTCAGTGAGTCAGGGGCAGTCTGCTGATGCTCACAGTGGTTGGATGTCCCTTTCCTTTGTTAATATTGACATTCTTCTTGGATGTGAATGTTCTTGCTGGTTGATGTCACTGCTAATTAAGTCAATGAATCTTAGTGGGTGCTTCATCCATTGCTGTCCTAGTGACAAACAGTATGCTAGTCCCAAGCCCAGAAAGACCACCTTCAAATTAATACCCGTGTTCAGGGGCAGCACTAACCTCAAGAAGAATCCAGCAAAGCACCATTTTGGTGTGTATTTCAGTACATGGATGAGAAATCCCCATTATCTCCTCCATGTCCAGATGTCCTAGTAGCCTGGGAGTCCATACTTCTGAAGAAGGCTTCTGTGTCTAAAAGAGATGGTTTAGTCCTTAAGATGAAACAAGACACAGAGACCTGGTTCATCTCTTTCTTCATTTACAAGTCACTGCGTGACTCTGGGCAAGTTACTCCATCCCTCTGAGTGATGGCTTGGTCATCAGTGGAGTGCGATCCTTTCCAACTTTAATACTGTGATTTGCCTGAGTGTAGGACTGCCAACTTCAGTGCTGCTGAGTGGACCTGTGCGTTCTATAGAAAGACAGAGAGTTATAGCTAGAAGAGCATCAGGCTCCTCTGGACCCCACAGTCTCTAAGTTCCATAACAAAAGCAAGCACATTCATTACTTTTCTATTGATATCATGGAACACAATGACCAAGTCAATTTATAGAAGAAAGAGTCTATTTGACCTTATGCTTCCAAAGGCAAAAGAGTTTGTCTTTTAGGGAAAGCAGCAAGTTTGGTGGTCAGAGTAGGGAGCTGGGAGCTCTTGTCCCTTACACATGAAGTGGAGACAAACTATGTGTAAGTGGCTCATGGATTTAAAATCTCAAAGTGGCCTCCAGTGAGGTACTTCCTTCAGCAAAGCCACACCTCCTCAACTTTCCCAAAAAAGGTCCATCAACTGGGACCCAAGCACTCAAGTGTCCAAGGCTATGTGGGATATCAAAGATATTTCTCATTCAAATACCATAACAAGGAAATATACCCCTGTTGTTGTTTTCTTATCCCACATTGTTCACAACAGTATAAATATTTGGGGTTTTGTTGTTGTTTGAGGTTATGGAGACAGTATACTACAACAAAATGGGGGTTTCTTCTCACGTGTGTAGGGATTAGAATTATTGAGACAGAGTGTCATGTAGCCAAGACTGTTCTAAAGCTCACAATGAAACAGGTTGACTTTGAATTCCAACTTCTACCCTCCAAGTGCTAGGATTATTATTATTTGCTATCATGTCTGGTTCCAAAAAAAAATCATTTCAATGAAGAAGTGTCAATCCATTCAACATTTACTTTTTGGAATTGTCTGGTGGTCAGCAGCCTCTGTCTTCTTATGGGAGGGTGGCTCAATTTCTTTCTTTTTTTTTCCCTTGGTGTCTTCTAAATTAAAATACCAAATCTCACTCAGTCCAGTGCCTCAAGCCAGAAACAGAGAAAGCATCTGAACCATATCTGTCCATCAGTCACACCGACACATCACCAGACACTGGAGATAGTCCACCCACTTTTCTCCATTTCCAGCATGCCACTTTGTCCAGCCCTCATCATCCCCCATAGGACCATGAACGTATGAACTTCCTGAATGTCTTTCCAGGCCCCACCTCCCAAAGGTTCTCCTGACTTTAGAAAAAGCAACCTCCCTAAAGCACGAATCACTTACTTTGTTCTGTTGTCTACATTCTAAAAGATTTCTAACTGCACTGAAGATGTTCATTTTGCCCTTGCTTACAAAAATCCTTTGAAGTTGTCTAGCCTCCTCTCTCATTCATTCATCATTCTCCCATAGCTATTTCCTACCTCAAGCTTCCTCACATTGCTCCATGAGGGGCTAGCTAGGTCAGGCCCATCCTTACCTGCTAACTCCTATGCATTCTACCACTCTCTGTTTGAATATCATTGTCTCAGACTGGCCTCTCTTGGCTCTTTCTCCCAAACCTTTTATTTTCATCACAAATTATAATGGTAATTTTTATAATTTTCTCTCTCTCTCTTATTTATACCTCTTTACCACATGAGGTTCTCTGAAGAGATGGGGCACTCTGACGCAATACTGTATTTCTCTTCCAATCAAAATGGCCAGTTCACTGTACACATCTCTTTACTGGCTCAACAGAGATGTGAGGGAAGTTCCTCTCTTTCAATTACATTATTTCTGCACTGGCCAGCTACTTTCATGGAAGATGCTATGGTGGGGTGATGTTATGCATTCTAAATGTTAATTAATTGGTCCTGTTTTCTGTCTGTTACTTTGTTTTCTAATCACTTTCTCTGACTGGTTGAATAAATACTGAGGCCTGAGCTTAGGCAAAGATAGAGGTAGGCGGGCTAAGGTTCCAGTTCTGAAGCACAGAGGTTCATGGTAGAAGGAGTCTCCAAGACAAGCAGCTGGAGCAGGAAGGAGGACACGCGCCATGGGTTAGAGAAAAGAACATCATTCCACATGGCCTGAAACATCAGCATAGCGTGGGTGTGGAGAATAACAGTCCAAGACGACATATGTACATATGGGTTGATATTTGGGGAATGTTATGAGCTAGCTTAGATAGGCTAAGATTGCACAATTCAGATCAAGTCTTGTTAAAATCTATCAGGTGTCTGTGTGCTCATTTATGATGGTGGGTTAAGGATTAACAGTGCCGAGCAATTAAATATAATCTAAATACAAGTAAATAATTTAATTAGCCATTTTCTACAAATGGCGTCCAATGTAATTCAATTAATTATTTCTACAATGCTACAAGTGATAACGCCTGCTTCAGTCTTTTTCTTTGAAGAGTTTTCCCTATGAAGAGTTGAGTCTGGCCTAGAAAAGTCTTATTAGAGGGTCTCCATCTTTTCTTCACATTCACACTCTTCTGCTTAGGCATGAAGAGTTTCCAAGTGTTAGGCATGCATGTCTCACTGTGAACTTCTCTTGTGACACCCACGGAGAGAGTTCAAAGGAGACCCACAGTTTAGGGTAGAAGATAGGCAGAGTTTATTCCCAAGAAATTCAGCGCTTCTTAAATCCAGTAATGCACAATGGCCAAAGAGACAACTGTACAAACTTTAGGTAGGCTTAGTTCAAAGGGACATCCTTTTCTCTCCAGATGATTGGCATGTTCATTTGGATCAACTCTTACAGAAGTGGGCATTGTTATATCCTTGTTCTTGTTCCTTTAGACAAGGTCTCCTGTATCCTGACTGGCTTCAAACTGGAACTCATTATGTAGCTGAGGATGATTTTAAACTTTGGTCCTCTTGCTGTCTCCTCTTGAGAGCCTTGGTCATAGGTGTGTGCTGCCATGCCTGATTTACATGGTGTTATGTGGTGTCGTGCTCTTTATCAGAACCTTTCCTGCTACACAGTAGTCTTATAAGGTTTAGGGTTCCTGAAATCAGATTTTCGTAGTTGTCCATTAATGATTTTCCCGTGTTTCAGGGTGTCATACTAAAGCCAGAGATATGATGCAGCAATTCCAATTCTTTGCTTTCCCAAGTTGTTGATTATGAGAAAGAGGCCCAGACCAAATGTCCTCTAATCCTGCCAATATCTAACTGGCTACCTAGCAACATGATGGCTGGTCTAGTTTCTGCTGCTGTGATAAAGCATCCTGGTTTTTAAAAAAAAAAAACTTATGGGTGAAAGGGTTTATTTTGGCTCACAATTCCAGGTTCTAGTTCATTATTTTGCAGGAAGGAGCTTAGAGCAGCTAGTCAAACCACATCCACAGTCTAGAGCAGAGGGAAATAAACCCACCTGTTTCCTTGTTTTACAGTAATATAACCCAGGACCCAAACCCAAACAGTGGACTGGGTCTTTCCACATCAGTTAACCTAATTAAGAAAAAAAGTCCCTCCCAGGTATGCCCATAGGCCAGCCTGATCTATGCGATCTCTCATACAGTCAACAAGGATTGGGTTCCTTTTTAGGCACTTGACTTTGGGCAAAGACTATAGGCTGCTTCTTAAACTCTAAAATGAGTTAATAATAGAATCTGATTGGCTTTCCTGAGGATTTAATGAAGTAATGAATGTAATTATAATAGCGAGTACAATGTCTGACCTGCAACAGATGCTTGGCAGCCACTAGCTCTTACTAATAATGTTTTACTCAATCAGGAAAGGCAAATCCAAACGCTGAGGAACCCAGAGGGGAGGGGAGATGTCTGCAGAGGTATGTATTCTGCTTTCTACTCACTTGCCTCATACACTATATCCAATACTCCCCGAATTGGTAATAAACAAAAAGTGGTGGGCTTGAATTCCCAACCCTATTAAAACCACAATATTTGAGCTATATAAACCAGTAGTATGGAATTGTTGGTACTCATTATACTTTGACAAAATGAATTATGCTTAGACATAATGAGTATATATAGTGAGTATTTTGTTTGTCTTTGCTGTTTTGAGACAGGGTCTCAGTTTCTAGTCAAGGCTAGGCTGAAATAACAACATTTTAAAATTAAGCCACTAGCCTGGAGGTCCTCCGAGTACTGGCGTTTGGTGACAGCTCAGTAAAAGCAGAGTGTTGGTGATATAAACCTTTCACACGGTGGTTCCTGCACACGGAGGAGTGCCAGGACAAGAACTTCACTTTCTCCTCCCCCCTGCCCGCTCTGTTTCAGCGTGGGTTTGGGTAGGAAGCACATTCCTGGTGCTCTGTGTAGGTGGGGTAATGGGCGGGGGTGAACTGCAATTTTTATTTCCCTCCCGCTGTCTCCGCTTTTCTCTGACTTACATGAGTGATGAGGTCATCCCAGCGCGAGAAAAATCAAACTCCTACTTTTCAGATTCAATGAAGGCCAGCATTGTTTAGTCTGCATAAACAGAGGCGGGACCCATAGGGGCAAAAAGACAAGCAGCCCGCCCTCTAGCGGTCGCACGGGGCAGTGCCCGTTACTCCCGGGAGCATCGATACGAAGGCGGGAGCGTGAGGGCTAAAATGTAAGTTAAAATTAGATCAATAGCCAGCTTGGCTGTCTCAATCAATGCTTCACAGGGAGAGCATACAACCATCTATTTATAAGCTAAACCTGGCATTATCATCCTCTTTTAGGACGCAGAGATCCATTACTGCACGCTGCGGGGGAGAGGATGCTGCGCAGAGCTGGTTCCTGCCACTTTACAGCTCACTGGCTCTGGCGACCTCACCAGCCTGGGATGGGACGCTGCTGAGCAGGGGGAGGACTAGCCTAGCCTGTGGTTCTCTCTGAGCAGGACCGTTCCCCTGCCGCGTCCCTAACCACTCACTCCGGTCAGACTCGCACCGCGATTGTCTGCATCCTAGTCTTTAAATTGACAGAGTCAAATAGGGGACTGGCTCATGGGTGGGTTGGGGGGCGGAGTGTAGGGCAAATACATTAAAAATAACAGAACTCGAGGACCCTCCTACAGAGACAGGGCTCACATCAGCTAGCTTCTAACCACAGGCTGACTGCCTTTTGAAAAGGTTTTCCCACTAGCTTCCCCACTGTCCTGAATTCTTCAGCTATTGCTCCAGGCAAATGTTGCTGTCAATAGCTGTGGTTCCCTTCCTCCTCCCCCTCCTCCTCTTCTGCTTTTCCTCCCTCTCTTCCCCCCCCCCCCCCCTTTTCCCCCCCCTCCTCCCCCTCCTCCTCTTCCTCCTCCCCCTCCTCCTCCTCTTCCTCCTCCTCCTCCTCTTCCTCTATCAAACACCAACAGGAATCGATTTGTATTGCAGGCCAGTATAGCTCTTAAGTTAAGGTCTGGGAGAAGTGGGTCTGTGCTTCATTAGCTCCAGTTTGCCCCTGGGAAAACACCTCTGAAATATGAAATAGATCTACAGGCAGCTATTGTGTTAATGTGCTTAAACTGCAGTTTTTCAAATATGATACAGAAAAAGAGATAAAGGTATATCTGGCACCCCCACAATGCAAGATCAAATAATGGTTTCAAGGGAAAAAATCTTGTCTTAGAGATGTATATAAATATTCTACAGATTTGCTTTTTTACTTTTTCGTTTTCTGTATCTGAAAATTTTCCTTCATAAGCATGTACTATTTTTATGATAGAAAAACTTCAAGGGCCTAAAGAATTTTAATGTTAGCGTAAATATACATTAGATATATATTTAGACTAGATCTATTAGCTGCTATATCATTTGACATGAAAGTCTTTTGAACTAAAGATAGGAATTGTTGCATTCTTTATTTAGAAATAGTCTCTTTCCTCCTCTTCCAATTCTTGCTGGCTTACCTCCAAAACATTTTGCATCTGTCCCTTTCTCGCCATCCGTCTATGCCGCTCCTCTTAGCGACAAGTCACCATTCACTAACTTTCACCTGTGTACCCAAAATATCTTGTCTGCAGTTTCCACTTCCACCTTTCCCCATTGAGGGCCCTCACTTGCCTCTGTAGCAACCAGATTGCTCTTTTAAAATGCAAAACAGATACCCCCTTCTCTTCTTTAAAGCCTGCCTTGGCTTCTCTAAGGGTCTTGGTTGGACCAAGTTCTTTCCCATAGCCAGAACATACCCTCTGAGGTTTATCTTCACTGTCATCATGACTGGAATCAGAATGACAGGGGTGGGGGATGGGGTGGGTTGTCCCCTGGATGTGTCTGTTTCAAGAGAGATTTAACTGAGGAGCTGACATGGATCATGAATGTAGATGGCATCATTCCATGGGTTGGGGGGTCTCTGACTGAATAAATAGGGGGGAATCGGGGAGGCTGGAGAAATGGCTCAGCAGTTAAGAGGGCTTCCCGTTCTTGCAGAGAAACCAGGACATTTCCCAGCACCCATATTGGGTGACTCACAACCTCCAGTAACTCCAGCTCTGGAGGATCTGATGCCTCTGGCCCTTGAATTTAATGTATACATACCCACACAGAGACACACTCACACACATGATTTAAATAATGAAAAAACTTCAAAACCGACAAATGATAGACAAAAAGAAAAATCTAAGGGGTGGGTCAGGGAAAAAGGAATTGAGTTTCAGCATTCTCTCTGTTTTCCAACTGAGGGTACAATGTGAATACCCATCTCACATTCCCTATGTCATGTTTTCCCAGCCATGGTGGACTATGTCCTTCAAAGGGCGATAAGTTGGGATGAACGATTCCCTAAGTTGCCTTGAATCTGGTCACAGACACAAGAAAAGTAATGAATACATGTGTCATCTGGCCTATCCTGCTGCCTCTCAGACCATGTTGCAGCCATCTGTATCAGAACATATTTTCATTATTTCTTTGTGAGGCTCAAGCCTACTGGCTCCTTCTCCCTCCAGTTCCAGCACTCACTTTTCACTCTCTTTAAGTGGTTTCAGATAATCTCAAATGTGTCTCATATCAATCTGATCCCAGCTCATATATCGGAGTCCTTCTGCCCCTCCAAAAGGTAACCACGTTGCCTTGTTTTATCTCACAATACTTTATTTCACATCTATCTATCTATCTATCTATCTATCTATCTATCTATCTATCTATCT
>CAJQZJ010032464.1:15292414-15308914 GCA_907164525.1 Lophiomys imhausi
TCTATCTATCTATCTATCTATCTATCTATCTATCTATCTATCTATCTCTCTCTCTCTCTCTATCTATCTATCTATGTATCTATCTATGTATCTATCTATCTATCTATGTATCTATCTATGTATCTATCTATCTATCTATGTATCTATCTATCTATCTATCTATCTATCTATCTATCTATCTATCTATCATCTATCTAGCGTGTGTGTGTGTGTGTGTGTCGCACAGTACACATATGTCTGAGGAGAACCTGTGGGAGTTTGTTTTCTACTTCTACTATATGAATCCTAGGAGTCAAATTCAGGTCTCTAGGTTTGGGGACAAGTGCCTTTACAGAATGAGCCATCACCTCAGCCTAGCTTTATTTTATTTCCACTCAGCAATGCTCTGTCATTGATATTCTAGCTTGTTCTCACACTCTGGGGTATTAGCCCCATCTTCTCCATGTTTACTACTTTCTCTTTGTGTCCTAGGATAATTCCTGACTCATTGTTCGTATTCAACAAGTGTTTGTTAAATGGATTGTTGAATATTATTTCCTAGTTACTGGCTGATAAATGCTACTTGTAACATTCTGAGTATTCTGCTTTGAATTTTAAATTTATTTTTATTCCCATATGCTATTTCCTCTCAAGTGTGAACTCCATGAGGTGGGATCATATTTAGTTCATTTCATTTTCTACAGCCTTATGGAGTCTGGCACATTACAGGTGTTTAATATATTTGTTTGATAAAAATTGCAATAAGTGAACGGATAGTAAGTTGATTCAGTGTGACTTTGTCCCAGGTCTAACCTTTCACTAGGGAAGATGAAATGAATATTGATGTCCAAAGGGATAGATTGTTACTTTGATCTCTCTCTCTCTCTCTCTCTCTCTCTCTCTCTCTCATCCTCCTCCCACTCTCTCTCACACACACACGTGCACACTTGTTCGCAGCATTTTCAAAGGATATTCTCATATTTGTTATTTTATTTGATCTCTATGCCAGCTGGTATGTAGGAACAGAAGCTCGGGGTATTATCTGACCTGCTCAAGCTTACCAGCTAAAATGAAGCAGATGGCACTAGAGTCTGCTAACGTTAAATACTTGCACACCAGCATTTGCCAATATCCTCCCTCCTCAACTACACTTATGGTTTAAATGCAATCATAAATTCAAAATATCTTCAATGGGGTCTACCACATTCCAGGCACCCAATAAATGGCCCTTCCTTCCTTTTAGTTACACACACAGTTGCTATCATCTCTTCATAGCATCCCCACCCAAAAAAAAAAATGCTTCTACAATCATTTCATTCTTTTCCTTGCTAGACCTATCTTTCAAATCCCCCTTATGGAGTTATTTTAGTGTATAACGTTAATTAGATATTTTCACAGATCGGAGCCACATTTAGTAGATTTCTGTTCACTGATAACTGACTGCTTTTTTAATCTTTACTCTGAATATATATCACCAGGTATGTTCAACATATGTTGGTGAAGACCCATTAACTCTTAGCTCAGAATGTCATCCAGTACAATGTTAGTGGGAAGATGGTGCACACCATGCCAGATCCTGTTAGTTTCAACAAAGCAGCAATCACAGCACAGCCCGGGAGGACAAGTGATGCACAAAATTAGCTTTGCTACAGACAAAACAAATTAGAAGCCTATTTGAACCATTCGTTCATTTGTGCGCTTACTTATTAGATGTCTTTTATGTTCCAGGCACTGTACTAAGTTTAGGAATACAGAGGCTAGCAAAAATAGAGTGAATATCTAACTGATTTGGCTGTAGTAGACAGCAACCACTTGAAACAAAGGATCACTCAATGATCATGCGATGAGAGGGTGAAACAAGAAATTGGCAGAGTTCAGAAACTGCAGAGGTGAATTTCTTGAGTAAGTGATGACTAAGCTATGATATTTATTGAGTTCGAACATGGGTCAGTACTCTAATGATTAGTAAAAATCAAGAAGGGGAAGGAAATGGAATAACTAAATAGCCATAGTTGCCAACTTTCAAAAAAGTTTTGAATATTTAATAGGTGTTTGGGTAGCTGTCTAGATGATGAACATCACAACAGAGGTCAAAAACAGAAATTCATGACTTCACAAGCTTACATTGTGGTGGGAGGTGGGAGAAGATATAAAACAAACTTACACAAAACTAAAATAGCAAAGAATGGTATTTTTATTATGGAGAAAATTAAGCCAAGGAAGTGAGACAAGAAATGAGGTTTGAGTAGGGTATTGAGATACTAGAAAGAATTTGAATGTCCCATGAATAACACAGCAGGCCCCTAGTAGTAAAGGAACAAGGGGTGGGAGTGGGTGATTACAGAGGAAAGAGCCCCTTGGAAGGTGGCTTCTACAAGGGCAATGTCTCTGTGACTGCCTTGGCTCCTGCTGGTGGTGCACTCAAGAAAGTGTGTAGCCTGTTAGCCTGGAGTAGGAGGATGTCAGGCAGTTATTACCAGGTTGTGAGCTCTGGAGGGTCCTACAAATGATTCCAAAGTACTTGGATTTTGCTTTAAGAAGAATGGGAAGTCATAGGAGGCCTTTGGGAGAATAGCTAGTAGCATCATCTCACATTTTAATAGTCTCTGGAAATGTGTGAGAGTGTACTTATTGTATTCCAGACATTAACTTCAGGTTCTTCACAGTTCTGAGGCATGCCCATTTTACAGAGGGGAGAAGTAGGGCATATGGAATTTAAAGATCTTACTTAAAGTTGCAGATTCTCAACTGACAGAGTTGATGTTAAAAGCCAACATCAGTCTACACGTAAGCTGCTGTCACAGTTGTAGAGTGGCTCCTGAGAGAGGCTGGGGGTTGGTGGGTGGTGCTAACAAGTGTTTATAATAACCACCGTTCATTGTGGGTTCACCAGTCATTAGCCTATATTTTCCTTTCAGTCTATTTTATTCTCATACCAACTCTATCAGAGAAGTGATTTTCTATTAGAGACAAAGAAACTAAGACATGGGGAAATATGGCCAGATCCTAAATTCCAACAGTTAATACTTAGAAATTACAAATTCACATCCAAAGTACTTCTTCACTAAAATCCATGCCCCATTGCCTTCTAGATAATGATATCAAATCTCAAAATAGATGCCTCATAAATAATCTAGAAATGATTAAAAATGACTTGTGTTAAATTTATTCTATTTTTTTCCATCCTCCCCTCCCCATCTCTCTCAAAAATGTCTTGTGTAGCCCAGGCTGACCTCAGCCTCACTATATATGTATCTCAAGATATTTCTGAACTCCTGATCCTTTTGCCTCTACCTCCCAAATGCTGAAGCAGAAAGATTATGAATTAGAGACAAACTTTGGTTACATAGTAAAATCCTGTCTCAAAACAAAATGATCTGATCTTGCCTTTTCTCTGAGTTAAATATGCCAGATTTCACAAGTCATTAAGCTCATTTGATGAGTTCTTGTTGTTAGAATTTGTGTTTTTCATTCAAGCCCATTTTTATTTTTTACCCACTTCCATTCTTATTTGAAATTCTTAATCTTTTAACCCATATTTAGTTCCTCCATTTTTCTTTAATATGATACTCTTATTTATTTTAAAGTCGTTTGCTTCTAATTCATGTATTTGAGGAATAATTTAGTCTACTTCTATTGCTAAGCTTCTCCCTCCCTCCCTCCCTCCCTTCCTTTCTCCCTCCCTATGTGTGTGTGTGCACATACATTCGTGTGTGCATGTATGTGATTTATTCTATATGGTCAGATGATGACATTGGGTGTCTTCCTCTCTCATTGTCCACCTTGGTTTTTGAGACAGGGTCTCTCATTGAATCAGAAGCTCACTATTTTGACTAGGATGGCTTTCCAGTGAGCTCCTGGAATCCACCTGTCTCAAGCCTACAACACTTAGCTTAAAAGAATGTAGCAAAGCCCAACTGTTACATGCATGCTAGATTGGAACTCGTCTTCTCATTTTAACAGCAAGCATAATACCCATTGAACCACTTCCTTAGCCTCTATTTTTTATTTTTGTTTATGACTTTGGAAATGTAGCTAGTTTTAATGTGTGTGAGTGTCCTGCCTGAGTGTATGACTGCACACCAAGTACATGCCTGGTGCCCACCAGAAGAGAGCATCAGATCCCCTGGAACTGGAGTCACAGATGGTTGTGAGCCTCCATGTGAGTGCTGGGAAATGAGCTGGAATACTCCTGGGAAACCAGCAAGTACCCTATTGTCTGCTTTTAAACTCTTGATTATGGAGCCCATCTTTTATTCACATCTCACACCAATAAGTCTGAGTTGTGTTACAGGTGTCAGATATGAAAACCAAACCAAATGGGCAAGCCAACCAAACAACTCCAGAATGTTCAGAAGAAGTCCCATTAGCAAGGCCTTTTCCTTCTCTCTGAAGGCCAGGCAGGCAGAGGTTCTGGCAGATCTGAGGTTGGTGTGAAGTCTGGATGAGTCTGAATGCACCTCTGTGATAACGTATGCTTTGCCAAGGTCACTTGGGGGCCTTTGACTGGAAAACCAGGGAGACCCTCTGCTCCCGAAGTCCCACTCTCTGGGTGTTTCAAGCTTCTGTAGTCCACAACAACTCACAGTGTGATACGTGGTTCAGGGAGAATTGTTTTGCAGTTATAACAAAAACCCATATCTCTGGTGGGACTTTATTGCTAAGCACTACAGATTATAGGAGATTTCATTCTTTCTGGCTCAGCCTACTTAAGCCTTCTTCCACTCCAAGCACAGGCCAGTGTGTTTTCCACTCTTTCATTTTCTGCGCCATCATGTCACTCCTGTGCCTTTAACAAATCTTTTCCTGGTCTCTTGTCCCTTCAGTTGAGTCCTTCTTCTTGCCCTGAATCTGCTCTTTGGTGTCCACTCCAAATAAGCTACTGCTGTATGAAAAACAAGCAGCTGATGCTGCTGACATTATGATTTGAGTTCAGGTCTTTTGTGTTTCTCATGATGTTTATAATTTACCCCCTTTTCCTTCTCCTTTGCTGTAAAGCATATGTCAGCAGGCTACGTCTGTAAGTGTTTTTATTTCCTCAGATGAGGGGATGAGATGAGATCATACCCAAGATTTACATGACTGGGACTGAGCCTAGAGTGTTTCTATCTAACTATTCCCAGGCCTTGAAGCTTCTAGCCTCTGCTCAGTCTAATATTCTACAAACTCAGACCTTGAATGCTTTAACTTCCAGCCTCCATCTGCTAACCTAGGCCTAGAATGCTTTTAGCCCCTTAGAGTTACTGCTGAATAAGCTCACCCTTTCTAGTTGTTTCTGAACTCTGCTCACTGGTTTGACTCAACTATTCTGGCTCAAAACTCATCTCCAAGCCAACCGATTCAAACTGGATTTTCTCAGCTTCTCACTGAATTGCTCTGCTTGGAAAAGCTGTCTCTGAACTCCAAAAACTCAACTGCACTCAATTGAACTGTACTGAACTGCACCAAACTGCACCAGAGTTGTACCATACTCCCAGACTTTACTGAACTATCTCCACAAACTCTCTTGCTCTCTCTCTGTGCTGCTCTTAAGTAACTTCTCTTTTCTGTGTGATCTCATGAGAGCTGGGCATATCCTATTTCTGACTCATTCTGTCAAATCTTTCTCTGATTCATCACTTTGTCTTCCCCCCAATTAGATGTCATTGTTTGGGATTAAAGGTGTGTGCTAGATTCCAACCATAGGGATTAAAGGTGTGTCACATCTATATTCCAGCCAGAGGGATTAAAGTTATGTACTAAGGGTATGTCTGTATTCCAGTTGGATCACACAGACCTAGGTCTTTGGATGTGATCCCTTGCCAGAACACCCATATTGCTGGATTAACATTCCTCTACATATGTCCACCTACACTCTCACCAGGACTGAAAATCCCTTTTAGATGTATTATAAGGATCAGACATTTGAACAATTGAAGCAAATTTTGGCATTTCCAAAGCACATACATTCCTTGGGCAAACAGACAAATTTAACTTTGAAACAGTGAACTATCTAAGGCTCAAAACTAATAAGCCTAGAAACTGTGATCAACCATGAGATAGATCTGATCCAAGTCTTACTTTTCATGAGGACAAAAAGAAGAGTAAGGGAAAGAAAGAGAGAGAATGCTGTATGAAGAGAACTTGTCCTATGCCAGAGGCAGGGAGAAATTCTGGGGTCCTTGCTGCAGCAGTCCAAATGGCTTGCCTTCAGAGACTCTGGTAGAAAAAGAAGATTGAGTTCCAAGTCATCCAGTAATTCAAACATCTACCTGCCACCACCTTGTTTGAAAACAGGAATTAAAATGCATTGCCATATGAAATTGAGAATAGCTCTTTCCAGGTCTATAAAGAATTGTGTTGGTATTTTGATAGGAATTGCATTGAATCTATATATTGCTTTTAGTAGGAGGGCCATTTTTATTATGTTGATCCTACCTATCCATGAGCATGGGAGGTCTTTCCATCTTCTTCTTTTTTCTTTTTTCCCAACATAATATTTTTATTGAATGTTTGAGAATTTTATACAATGCACCCAGATCACACTCACTTCCATTCCTCCTAGGTACACCCACCCACCCTTTTGCCCTCCCCTGTCCCCCCCAAAGAAAAATGACACCCCAAGTCCAAATTGTGTCACCCATATAATCACTGGAGCATGATCAAGTTCCCAGGGGCCAGCTCCCTAAAGATAACTGAGCCCAATGGCTGAAGACTGATGCTGTAATGTATGGAGAGAAAATGGGAACTGTCCAGGCAGCCACTGGTATGTCATTTTTTAGTTTTGGAAGCTGCAGGCCCTGCACTTCCTATATAATCAGATATATTTATCCCTCTCAGGTCTCTGAGGTGGTTGAAGAATAGATAGCTAGAGTCTCATAGTTAAATTTTGAGTTGTTTAGGAATCAAAAGGGTGTTCTGGATCTAAGAAGATATTTTTAAAATTATGAGGCAAGTTAGTATGAAAGCTGAGTTAGATATAGAACTTTAAACTCATGGAGATGGTTAGATAGTAGAATGTTAAAGTCAGGTGCCAAATACATATGGACTGGACATTGGGAATGTATGCTAAGCCATATAACTCTTATAATCGTGGCCTATTTATTTCTGTTGTTTTGTATTGTATTTATAGTTATAAGAAAAAGAACCATTATTTGGACTGAAAGGGAGAGTTGTTGGGGGGAAAATAAATACCTTAAACTTAAAAAAAAAAAGAAGGGAAGAGGATGGTGGGGCTGAGGGGGAGGAGGGTGGAAGGGTGGGACTGGAGGGGGGAGTAGGGAGGGGATTGAGATGTAACTTGAAGAAATAAAAAATAAATTAAAAAAAAAAAAAAAGATAACTGAGCCCTTCCCACCCCACCAGAAGCCATCAGCTGTGAAGAGCCACACTTCAGCATCTTTATCATAAGTTTTTTTTATAACTTTTTTTATTTCTTCAAGTTACATCTCAATCACAATCCCCTCCCTACTCCCCCCTCCAGTCCCACCCTTGAACACTCCTCCCTCTCAACCCCCCATCCTCTAAAGGCCTCTTCCATTTCTTTCTTCAAGGGCTTGAAGTTCTTGTTGTACAGGTCCTTTACTAGCTTGATTAGAGTTACCACCAGGTATTTAATGTTGTTTGTGACTATTGTGAAGGGGGTTGTTTCCCTTATTTCTTTCTCGGCCCATTTGTTTGTTGTATAAAGAAGGGCTTCTGATTTTTTTGAGTTAATTTTGTATCCAGCACCTTGCTGAAGGTGTTTATCAGCTGTAAGAGTTCTCTGGTGGAATTTTTGGGGTGGCTTATGTATACTATCATATTGTCTGAAAATAGGGATAATTTGACTTCTTTGTTTCCAATTTGTATCCCCTTGATCTCTTTTAGTTGTCTTATTGCTCTAGCAAGAACTTCAAGTACTATATTGAAGAGATATGGTGAAAGTGGACATCCTTGTCTTGTCCCTGAGTTTAGAGGAAATGCTTCAAGCTTCTCTCCATTTAATTTGATGTTGGCCACTGGCTTGCTGTATATTGCCTTTATTATTTCTAGGTATGGTCCTTGTACGCCTGTTCTCTCCAGAACTTTTAGCATGAAGGGGTGTTGGATTTTGTCAAATGCTTTTTCTGCATCTAGCGAGATGATCATGTGTTTTTTTTCCTTTCATCTTGTTTATATGGTGAATTGATAGACTTTTGTATGTTGAACCATCCCTGCATTCCTGGGATAAAGCCTACTTGATCATGGTGTACGATACTTTCAATGTGTTCTTGAATTCAGTTTGCTAGTATTTTATTAAGTATTTTTACATTTATGTTCATGAGGGAGATTGGTCTGAAGTTCTCTTTCTTTGTTGGGTCTTTGTGTGGTTTAGGAATCAGGGTGACTGTGGCCTCATAGAAGGAGTTTGGCAGTGTTCTTTCTGATTCTATTTGATGAAAGAGTTTGAAGAGTATTGGTGTTAGCTCCTCTTTGAAGGTCCGGTAGAATTCCGCCCTGGCAATGAGATGCTTTTCACTGGTGGTACTGCCTTGTAGGCCCCCAGTGTATGAGGAGGCTCTTGGCCCTCATATGACTTCTGAACTGGGGCAAGGGACTGTTATGCAGGGACACTCCACTCCAGCGGAGTGGGATGCAAGGGTTAGGGGGTAGAGGGTGGGAGGGCGGGGCTAGGAAGGGGGGAAAGAGGACAATATGATGGAGATGTAACCTGAAGCAACAAATAAATAAATTTATTTATTAAAAATAAAGAAAATGATGCAGGAAAAAATGCATTGCCAATGATAAGATCTAATGTGGAGACAGTTATGGATGAGGCATATAGGGTGGAAATGTGGAAGGTAAGAAGGCTAACAGATATAGAAGACTATGACCCTGAGCAGAGGAATAGTTACAGCCGGTGGAGTTTCAGGACTAAGAGAATTGTAGGCCTATGAATTATAGAGTAACTGAAACAATAGCTGGGTCCTTGTTCTTTGAAACATTAAAATGAATGCTTTTATTCTTTTCTATATGGAGTTTATCTTTGTCAAGTCTTCCTGCCCATGATTATTAGACTAGTCCAGAGAGCAAAAGGAAGGGAGGAGAAAATACAAGATTACTGATGAGCAGAGAGGAAAGTCATATTCCTTCCTGCGAAGCCTCTTGTCTTCTCATCAGCACACCCTGTTATTGTGCACAACCCTCACCTCTCAGGAGACGCAGGAAAAAATGAATTTATATAAAAGGAAAAGCATGAGAAGGTACTTTACACAAAGTGTTTTTATGTTTAATCTTCAATATGATAGATTTCTTTAAGATTTGTGGTATTCTACACTTTTCTGTTCTTGATTGAAATTTTATGTCTCTGCTCAAGCCTTGAGGAGAGGTTGCTAAGTAATTTAACAACACAAACAAGTAAGAGCAGTGTTCAGAACCAATGGGAAGCAGTCTGTTCTTATATTCTTAGGAGAACAAACTGTATTTAAGGATATTACTACATTATTGTCTACATGCAAATATACTGCTATTTGTAAATGAATAACATCTTTTTCGTTTTTGAGAGAAGCTGTCTATTGGCCATCCTTACAGCAATTCCAGTGATTAGAAAAGTCTTCATTTGCTTAAAGTCATCAACTACTGGTGATAGCTCACATAGTACTATGAGCCAGGAATACTTCACATAAGCCATTGCATTTAATATTTAAAATGTAATATTGGGAGGTAACAACATATGGTATTTGTCTTTTTAGCAAGTGAGGAAATGGCCACATAAAAAGTTTGAGTAACTTGTCAAAGACCATGCAAGTGGTAGAACCCAGTTTGATCTGATTTGTGCCTCGATTAATCCAAGCATGCTAGAAGGAACCTTCAGTGTCTTTAAAGATTGTAAATGGTTCTATTTCAGTGATCGCTAACCCAGTTGCCTGGTTTGTAACCAAGACTTCCCTTTTTTCTTTCTCAGCTAGACACCGTGGTTACCAGTCTTTTCATTAGTCAATGGGTGGTTAAGCTGCATTTTGTGAATTCTGAAAAATGGCAGTTTGGGGAAGCAAGACTGATGTGGTATATTGTCAATAGCATTCCTTTTGCTGGTTTCCAGTACATCACCCTTTTAATTGCATAGCCAGAGTCAATTAACTTTGGTAATTTTCATCTACAAAATTGGAATAATATTAGCAAACTTGCAATGATGCTGGGGAAATGGGATACTGTATGTAAAGTGCCCTATTCAATGAAGACACCTGATAGTATTTGTCAACTATGATTTCCCTTCTGCTTCCTTTCTGTCATCAATGCATTGGGTGCTGCATCTGTCTTCAAAGTTGGCGATGTATCTAAGAGAGTTTTGAGTGCCTTGGTTTGACGTGCAGACTTCATGTGACTTTGGAAGGACTGTGAGGCTGTGAACTAAGCAGTCTTACTATTTGATGAAATGGTACTCTGATCTCCCATCCCTAACAAAGAGATGTCATGACAGCACACACGAGAAATATGAGACTCAAGAATTCTGGTTCATAGCCGGGCAGTGGTGGCGCACGCCTTTAATCCCAGCACTTGGGAGGCAGAGGCAGGCGGATCTTTGCGAGTTCGAGGCCAGCCTTGTAACCGAACTTTTAAATTATTATTTATTTAACTCTTATTTATTTATTACTAAATTCACTTATAACAAACACCAACAATTTCTTAACTATTAATCCTATAAATTCCTACAACCCCTTTAACCTATCCACTAAACCTATTGATAATCATAACAACTACTTTCATACCCTTTTAGAATGATACAGTCTCTGGGGCAGGTCCTCAGTCGTCAGGAAACCAGTCTCGGGGGTAGACTCTTTAACGCACTTAGCAGTCCTTTTTCTGGAATAGCTCAGACGCAGGTTCGTCAGGGTAAATTGGCTATCGAAGTCTCACTTTAAATAAGGCTTGAGGCTTTCTTCTCTCTGGGAGACCTCAGCGTCTGTAGGCCACCTTACTTCCTTCGTATCAGCACAGCCTGGTCTACAAAGCGAGTCCAGGACAGCCAGGGCTACACAGAGAAACCCTGTCTCGAAAAACCAAAAAAAAAAAAAAAAAGAATTCTGGTTCCATCCCTTCATTTGGAAATATCTGGCATTAAAGGGCTTCTGGATAAATTTGTCTTCTTTGGCAAACTCAAGCCACTGGCCTCCAGGTGGAGCTCTCTGAGAGAAAGAAAGAAGGGAGAGTGAGGAAAACAAAATAGGTTCGTGCCCCTAGAGAAACAGCCAGGGGAAGATACAATGAAACAATGACACACACACACACACACACACACACACACACACACACACACACACACACACACACACACACACACACACAGTGCATGATCCTAGGGGATTTGCTGGGAAGACAAGTGACATGTGAACTCATTCAGCCAGTTTAATTCCACAGGAATCTGAAGAGACGACCAATGTGCTTGGCCAGTCCAGGGTAGGATGCAAAAGAGATGAGACATGGTCCCCAGGGAGCTGACAGTCTGGGAGTGGCTGCTTACTGACTCGGGGATGAACTGAAGAAAACACCATGTATCTCAGAGATGAAACTGAGATGCAGGTTAAGACTTGGTTTCTAAGGTCAGAGAGAGGCTATTAGCTTTGTGTGGGCTGCTATATCCCAGACACTGAATTAGATGAGTCAAATAAATGATCTCATTTGATTTAATCCTAAAAACAAACCTTTGACATGAGAGCCTATTTTGATGGTAAGGAAACTGAAGCATGAAGATTACATAGTCTGCTAGTGATACAACAGCAAGTGAGCTTTAGGATTCAAAGCCGAATATGACTGAATCCAACCCTACACTCTCCGAGGGCACAGAGCCTCTTGCTGGCTATAAGACTAAGCTCTTCTAACTGTGCCTCAGTCTTCCAATGTGACAGTATATTCTTTGGGGTTGACAATTTGCTTGTACCTTCCATCAAGTAATCTGACCCTCACCTTAGCCCCTGATAATCAGGCACTTCTGATATCTAATCACATGACCTTATCAATAAATAAAGGATGGTCAGACTAGAATGAGCATGTGACCCAAGAGAGGGAGGAGTGGCAGCAGAGAGTGAGCGAGAGATCATATTGCAATGTCAGTTTTGTCTCTCCTGGCCATGATCCCAGCGAGCCTGTGTTACAGTCTTACAGTAAGCCCTCACCCCACACTGCCCTGTTTTCTTGGGTTGAATTGAGTTTCTGTTACCTGCGACCAACAAATCCCTAAATAGAACAAATGCCCTCCTCATTTTGAGGAATCCACGAGATAAGGTAAATTATAAAGGGCAAAGTTGATGAGACCATAGCTATTTTATCTTAGTGAGTAAAATAGCAATTTGGTTTTTATAATTGGGTTCCAAGGTTTTCAGTTCATGGAATGTTTCACTATGTCCAAAGGAGGACATGCATAAATTTCCTGTCTGTGTGTTCGGCCAGGAATAAGCAGCATAGTTGATAGTCATGTCAAAATCAAGTCTTAGAGTCATCAGGTTCTGTGCATTTGGAACAAATTGAGTGGCTCTAGCCTGGTCATCTAGTAACTGCTTTAAATTAGGTTTTCACTGGAGCCAGATAGTACCTTTCAAAATCTTCTCTAGAGACTGTCTGGCTGAGTGACAGACACTCTGGCTGAGTGTCCAGCTGACTGGCCACGCTGCTATCTCTATCTCTGTGATAATGGTTCCAAGTGAGGTTTGACTGAGGATACTTTCTATTTGATTTGGTTCATTTGCCTTGCTGTTCTGTGTCACTCAGGATCACCAAAGCAACCACACAAGCATGCAAACATGGCGGGAGAGAAATTGCGGCTGCTCTGGAATAGAAATGCAAGCGAACTTCACACTGGGTTACTTAGTATCATGGACGCTCTTTGGAATCTTTGAAAGTTACGTTTGTTTATGTGTTTGGGGGGGCAGGGCAGGTGCATTGTATGTGTGAAAAGGTCAGACAACAACAACTTGTTCAAGTTAGTTCTTCCACCATATGGATCCCGGGGGTTGAATTAGGTCCCCAGGCTTGGCAGCAAGTGTTTTTACCCACTGAGCATCTCACTGGCCCTTATCATGGGTACTTTGCCTCTGGGTTGATGATTCCATGCTGAGTTTATGGAGAAGGCTGGAAACAACACACTTTCTGCTGGTATTTTAACAGGATGCATATTGTTTTATTTCTCATGAACCACAGAGTGCCAACTCTCTCTTTGTTTCTTAATCGTTTCAATATCTCTAGGGTGAAGGTGGAGCTATTTTAACCTGACTCTATTCCTAGACCCCGCCCACACTCTCATGGGGTACAACATTGTGCCTTGCATTCTCTACTCCACAAAGACAATGGTAGCAGCCTATTTCTGTACATGAGGGTTCCTTTGCCTGTGGCTGCCTCATTACTTAATGCAGACCATGTAAATTACCTGTCAGAGGGCTGTCTACGGGGAAACTCACTCTGAATCCTAACTTACTACGTAGATGGTCAGTCTGTCTTGCCACTCTTTCCTCGGCTATTATTTTCTTTGACTTCTCCTATTAGGATCAATTATGGTTTCTTTTGAAGTGTCTTTTTGAAGGGGGGGGACATCCTTAGGGATCTGTCCTCTAAGACATGACAGGCTTACTTCTGCAGGGAGAATCCCAGAAGAAGGTGAGGGGGCACTGATCGAGTACCATCTAGAAACCATGGTGGCCTATAAGCCAAGTGATTTCACAGATGAAAATGCTGCGTCCAGCTTTGTGTTTGGTGCCCTGCAATCAATGGTGGCATCAGAAGAGACTATAACATTATCTCACACTGTGAATTCTACTGGAGACATCAGATAAAAGTCTTTTAAGAATAGCTTCCCGCATGGTATGTAGGAAAGGAACATTTTCCTGCTTGCCTGTCCTGTGCAGTAGAATCTTGGTGGCAAAGATAAGGTTGTGGAGCTCAGTGGTTAAGCACCCTAGCTGCTGTTACATACGACCTGGGTTCGATTCCCATCACCTACATGGCAGCTCACAACAATCTGTAACTTCAGTACTAGGGTAGCTGACACCCTTTTATGGCTTCCAAAGGCACCCAGTACACACTCTGTACAGACACATGCATGCAGATAAACATCGATACAATAAATATAATTTTAAAAAAGCAATAAGGTTGGGTTTACCTGGTCAGTTAGAGATGTATGCATGCATGGATTAACCTATGACTTGGTAAATAAATATCCACCATGACAGTGAATGAAAAATACTTCAAGTATGAAACAATGCCAGGCATTAATCCTACTTCATACCACCCTGTGAGGTCATAAAACAAACCCAGATTTGTCAAGCTCTCCCTGTATACAAATACTGTTTCTAGCTCTATCCAATAACATTATGGCTTGGCTATGAAAGTCCTTTCATACATTTATATGTTTGAACACTCAGTCTAGCTAGCGGCATCATTGGGGAGGTTGTAGAGCCCTTGGAGTGAAAGAACTAGATTCCTGGAGACAGAGATATGAAGAAGATATCTGCAAATGGTTCTAGTTTGGTTCCTGTTTCCTGACCCTCTTAAGATGTGAACAAACCACACTACAAGGTACAGTACTACAGAGCCACAGCAGGAGGAGCCCTGGACACCCTTCTTGTCACAGTGGACTCTATCCTCTGAACTATGGATCAAAATAAAATCTTTAAGTTACTTCTGATGGGTGTTTTGCCACAGTTATGAGACCAGTATTGCAGTGGTTTGAATGAAGATGATGCAAGAGGCTCATAGAGAGAGGCTCTACCGGGAGGTGTGGCTTTGTTGGAGTAGGTGTGAGCTTATTGGAAGAAGTGTGTTCCTGGGGGTTAGTTTTGGGGTTTCAGAAGCCCAAGCCAGGCCCAGTGTTGATCTCTTTCTGCTACCTGCAGGGATCTAGAACTCTCAGCTACCTCTCTGACAGAATATCTACCTGCAGGATGCTATGCTTCCTATCATGACTATAATAGAATGGACTAAACCTCTGAACTGTAAGCCAGCTTCAATTAAATGTTTTTTCTCTATAAAAGTTGTGATGGTCATGGTGTCGCTTCACAGCAATAAAACCATAACTATGAGAAGTAACTAATATAAGCATGGACTTAGTTAACTCACTGGGCAGATGATGTGTCTATAAGTTTTTAACTGATTTTTTTTTTTTTAAACAAGGAAACTGAAGCCCACAAAGAGATTAGGGAACTCTCCCAAGTTTGCACTGCTGGCAACTGGTGATGATAGGATTCAAACTTAATGGTCCCATTTCAAATCCACACAATAAACCTCAACCTCAGCATGGATGGTGTGGACTGCAAGGAATACATGATGGAAGTAGGGTTGTGAGATCCGAGTTCCTCCTGTGATTAAAGCAGTAATTGCTGCTTCCATGGGGCTGGGACTTGTCTGTGTCAGATCTGACGCCCCTCACTGTGGATGCCACGCTGCTTTGGCCAGGGGGGGGGCAAACTATGGCAGAATGATGGGTGATGTGCATCCTGCTTGCTATATGGAGATTAGTCTCTACCTCAGTTCATGAAATTTCTCATGTTTCCCTTTAAATGTAGCCCTTTCCTGACGATTTCTATGGTGACTGGCTCCCCCAACACTTTCTGCAAAATACCTGCTTCTAATTGCCAAGAAATGCCTCTCTCTGGGTTTGTTTACATGACACTTCTGCTCTGTCTGCTTAGAACTCTGCCCTGTATGCCCTGTGTGTGTCTCTCTCCTCTATTAGCATTCTGTGCTACATCATGGCTGTGAAAAGAGCCATATCTCCCTGCCTTTGCTAGAAAGAAACATTTTAAAACTGGGATCTCAGCTGAAATGTCTTGTGGTTCCCTCTATGATATAATTAAATCTCCCCTGCAATAATAGCCCTGGAGTATTCTGAATTGTTATAAGACTACTATACCCAATATGAAGTGTGATTAACACAGGAAAAAAGAGTCTGGACTTTCACATGAAGACAGAGTGACAGAGAGAAATGAACATGGATCAAATAGACCTCAGTGTACATCCCAGTTCTAACATGTGCTGTGTGGAATTATATCTTTATCTATTGCTATCTCTATCAGCTCTATCTCTATACTCTATATCTTATCTGTCTATGTATCTTTCTATATATCTATCCATCCATCTATCTACACATATATAGAATGCTTCTGAGCTTTCTTCTTCCATAAAATATAATAATATAACACCTCATAGATCTCTTTGTGTGTGGTTGAAACCAGGGGCCAAATAGGTGTCTTCCTCAATTATTTTTTAATTTTTATTTCTGATACAGAGTCTCTGATTGAACCTGGAACTCACTGTCTGGCTAGACTGGCCAACGAGCTCCTCAGATACGCTTGTTTCTATCTCCCCTCCAAGCTCTGGGTCATAGGTGACATATCATGCCTGACTTTTTATTTGGGTTCTAAGAAGCTAAAGGCAGGCCTTTATGCTTTTGTAACAGGCACTTTGCCAACTGACTCATCTTTCTAACAGCCATAGAACTTAAAATAAACATAATTATTCATTTATTTGGGAAAGGGGCGTGTGCTACTGTGTGTGTGTGTGTGTGTGTGTGTGTGTGTGTGTGTGTGTGTGTGT
>CAJQZJ010032464.1:15324360-15338830 GCA_907164525.1 Lophiomys imhausi
CACACACACACACACACACACACACACACACACACACACACACACACCTCCTATTGGCTTTCTTTCTCTGAATAGTACTGGTTAATACAGTGGGATTGGTCACGTAATCTGTTCTTGGAGACCAAGTCAATGAGAAAACAGGGTTTATATGAATACTTGTGGCTATGGCCCCACTTTGCAAAAAAATCCTAAAAATTACATAGGTAAATTAAATAGTTACAGGAAGCTCAGGTTTTTCCTACATTTTTATTTTAGAGACTTTTTTTCACTTATGATTCAACTTTAATGGTATTTAGGACTAACATTTCAGTCCCCTGCTGATACGTGTGCTGTCAAATATGTAGAAATTTACAAACAAATTACCACATGAACTCCTTTATTTAAAAAGAACACTTAAGTGACTCGTGAAAATTTTTGCTCTCTTTAACTCTCGCACTCAACATAAACAGTTTATTTTTCTTTATGGTGTGTTTTCCTAAGTAGGAAAACATTTCAAAGTGGACATTCTGTGAACTAGACTGTAGACATTACTCCTCTACAATCTGATCTGGATAAATCATACATGAAAGAATTCTGTCAGGAACAAAGGCAGGTAAGCATCCTGACTTTGCTTCCTGTATTAGTTCTCTAGAGAAGCTGAATTGCCAGACATATGTAGCCATCCCTAACTATCTCTTTATCAATCCACCTGTATTTTAGTCTATCATCTATCAAGAGATTTATGTTAATGAACTGGAAATGTCTTGAGTGTACGGACCATGGCAACTCCAAAATCTGCACTGTGGACTGGAGACCAGGGCCAGCCTTCAGCTAAATTCCAAAGTTGTTGGTGGCAGAATTGCCTTTACCCAGGAGACATTGCTCTTTGTTTCTAGTCAAGTCTTCAGTAATTGGCTGAGATCACCACATTATGGAGACTAATGTACTTTACTTGAAGTTGACTGATGTAAAAGTTCATCTTTTGGGGTTGGAGAGATGGCTCAGCTGTTCAGAGCCTCTTGAAAGAGGATCTGAGTTCAGTTCCTCGCGTCCAGGTTGGGTGTCTTAACGTCTACCTGTAACCCCAGTTCCAGGGGATCTGTCACCTTCTTCTGGACTCCACAGGCACCTGCACTCACACCCACATGGTCACACACATTTAGATGTAATTTAAAGACAATGAAATTAAATCTTTGAAAGTAAAATGATTAAAGTTCATCTTTTCTCAAAAAAGAAAGTAAAATTCCCATCAGAGATCTATCTAGGAAACCATTTGATCAAATATCTGGGCACTGTTGTCTAATTTCCAGTGACAAGTTGACACATTCAGTTAGCCATCACACACACCAAGCATCTGAATCCCTTGACTTGAACACCCTGTTAAAATAGACTTCTGACCTTCGTTCTCAGAGATTTAAATTCTGGTTTCCCATTATAATTAACCTACAGGAGTGGATGAGGAGGCAGCCCTCCCAGAGATCATTCCTGGACTGTATCTGGGTGTGTTATTGTAAAAGTCATGGCCTCACCTGCTCTACAGATGGGCAAGCTAAAGCCCACAGTCATGAATTAGCTTAACTAAGGGAACTCACATTGGTATTTTAACCCGGATCTTCAAATCTCATCCCAGAATTCTTCCTGCATAACATATTGCCCAACATCTGGTACAAATAAAACTTTCTGAGGTTGAGGTTCAGTATCAAATCTTTCTAAAGTCTAGAATGAACTAACAGGATTTTTCTCCCCAAATGCAACAACCCAATCCAAAAAGGAAAGATAAGGGAGCTCCGAAGAACAGCCTCAAGGGAAGACGTCCATGAATACATCTGCAGGCGTAGTATAAAGCTTCAGTAAAGGACACAATACAGTGGTGACAAGCCACTGGAACCCAGTTGGGAAGTACCAAAGTCATGACAGAGATACATACGTCCTGAGAGAAAACTAAGATTCCAATAAGCAGTGCTAAAATTGGCTCTCTGTGTGAGAAAAAAATAGTTTTTCTACACATAGCACACTTAGAAATAAATCCCATATGGACCCATATAGAAACAACATTTCTAGACTTTTAATTATCATATCTGGAGACGCATTCAAAAAGCCGTTGTAATGAGAAGGCAATATGGTGTTGACAAACAGACCACTGGAAGCCACTGAATCTGTGACAGAGGTACATTGGGAGGAAAGTATAAGCTATCAATAAATGCTGCTAAAAGTGACTATCTATGTGAGAAAAAAATGGACTTCCTACACGTACTACACTTAGAAACAATTCTAGTTGAATTCATGCAAGAACAAAAACTTGAAACTTGTAATAGAAAATTTAAGAGAATATTTTATAATAGGGAAAAGAAATAGTTCTTTGGTAAGACCCAAAAGTACAAGCTATAAGGCAGCATCGTAATAAGAATATTAAATTTATTATATAATACATAAATATTTATTGGGCTATCCCTGTATATTTTGTGATATTTTGAGTATATAAGATATACTGACCCCTATGGTTCTCTTGAAAACTCTATCAGGCATTAATCATTCCAGTCTTCATAAGAGATGGAGGCTTGGCAAGGCCATTAGCACATGCATTCTCAGTGTAAACCATGGCTGCCTATCCCTCTCAGGAAAGGAAAATCAGCCACATTCAAGATAAAGGAATTCTTAATACATGAACTTACCAAACCTACAACCTAGGAGAAGTATTTTCGATGCATATAACTGTCATAGTAATACATGTGTAGTGTTTATTACTTACAAATCATTATGTAAAAATGGGCCTAGATTAGAACCAGCCTGCATATCAAAAAGGCAAGTCCATAGCTATTGTCATATGAAAATATGGGTGCTGCTAGGCACACTATTCAATGTAGTCGTTTTGGAAGTAATTTGGCAATATCTACTAAACTAGAACGTGTGGTTTCCTATAATGTAGGAAATCTTTAATTCCTATAGGGATAAAGAATGGACTGAATAAACTGTGTGCTAATTACATTTTGGAATGCAAAATATTGGTTGAAGCAGGTAAGTAGGATATTTATGACATGTTATCACTTGGCTAAAGCCTAAATCCTCAGCACTACACTATACATTATCACATGTGTCTAACACGTTCATAAGGATTATAATCAACTATGACATTATTATAAAATAACAGTTGCCCTTATTGGAGAGGCTAAGGATGTGAGGGAATAGAGGATGAGCATAGAAGCTTAATTTTATCTCCTTTTTCTTAAACACACACACACACACACACACACACACAAACACAACAAAAAGTTACAACATGTTAAAATCTTATGTGGATTGTATTTGTGATGGTCAATTGTGATTGTCAACTTGACCGCACCGAGAAGCACCTGGGAGACTGGAGACTAGGAAAGTGCATATCGGTGGCATCGGTGAGGACATTTGTAGAGTGCAGTAACTAGCTGGGACACTTGTCCTGATTATCAGTGGCTTACATTGGCTCAGGCAGATGGATAAAGAAAAGAAGGGAGAGAGTCAAACAGCACAGGGTCATCTCTCTCTGCTTCCTAGCCACCACGATGCAAGCTACGCTCCTGCAACTTTCCTGCAGCCATAGTCTGAAGCCTCTGAAACCACAGACCAAGAAAAAAAATCTCCTGCTCTTAATTTGCTTGTATCATATATTCTCTCACAGCATTGAACGTCTGATAACACAGTTTCTAAGTTATTTTTGTTATTTCCTATGGATTTGATATCGTACATTGCTACACTTAAAGAAAAAAATAAATAAAAGCATGTTATAGCCATTGATTTTAAGACCCAATTATAACCTTTTTTTTCTAAGAGCTATCATGCATGGATTTCAGTTTTTTTACATATTAATAATTCTTGGTATCTTTTTCTACTTATTATCAAAGTTTAAAATAGAAAGAAGACCTGAGGGCACTTATTAAAATATTCGGAGCTCAAGTTAGTATTTTAGGTAAAGCCCTTCCTCAAGTTTTCCTTTATGCTTAATAACCTGGAAAATATGGCTTTTGTTAGCTGGATGTTTTGTTTTAAGCAAGCCAAGGTTCACAGACAATGGATTTTTGAAGAAGTAGAACATAATTGGTTATACATAGCATCAATTCTGAGCAAAACATGTAGATTCCTCTGCAATGACACAGAGCTCTGTGGGGAACCTCAGAGCCATTAGCGTAAGCATCAATTACTGTGATTTTGGTAACAGGTAGAAGCACTGGGTTGAAAGAGATCTGATTGGTAAAATGTCAGGCACTGTGGAGTAAAGGATAGGGAGTGAATGGTAGGGCTGTTTTGAAATGTTTTAGAGGATGTCGTGGCTACATAGTTTCATAGGAACGTTGTAGCAACTGGTAAGGTTGACATTGCCACCCCCAGTTTTCTGATGATGATAACAAGATTCAGTGAGGCGAAGTAAGTTCCCCCAAAGAGTAAGAGAAATTACACCAATCCTAACAAAAAAGGCAAGTGCTGGCTCCATACCCACTACTCTTGGCTGTAGTCATGTGCTTAGTGCTGAACATCACTGCTAAGCTGAGGAGAAAGTCCTCCAAAGCAGGACAAAGGGGAAAGAAATCTCACTATTAGAAAAGTAGTCCTAGTTTCTAACTCATATAAGAAGAAGAAAAAAAATAGGGGAGAAACCCCAGGTCCGTATCTGTACATATGGGATGTATGTATGTAGGGGATCCTATGGTTTGAGCTGGAAATGTCCCCCAGGGGCACATGTTTCAAGCACTTGTTCCCACCTGATGGTGCTATTTTGAAAGGTTTGGGGACTTTTAAGAGGCGAACCTTTGAAGTTATACCTATCCTTGGTTCAGGCCTGCTCTCTTTGCCTCTTGATCTGTCAAAATTGTGAGGGGTCCTGCTCACCACTACTAACCACACTTATAACCACATCCCTAACCGCTGCATATGGTCCTGCTGCCACAGGCCAAAGGCTGTCATCATCACATGGTCCTACAAAAATGGTCCTGAGGTTCCCTGAAACTGGGAGCCTAAACAAGCCCTTCCTTCCTTAAGTGGTTTCTTGCAGGTATACTGTCATCTTGGCACAAAAGTAACCCAGATGGAGGCCTTAACCCTTTGCTCGTATAGTTGCTACCTCATATAATATTTTTTTTCTCTCCTGTGTCCAATAAAGAAAGGAGTGGAAAGAATTATCCACTGTTTTATAGTATATATACCCTTTTATGTACTGGGTTGCATTGAATGTACTGTATATATCTAGAGTTGAGGGTACTAGGCACTGTTTATATTACCATTTCTAGCTAATCCCTTTCTAGATCTGTGCCAAACTCTATAAATATATGCATTTTACAAAGTTATGGCCTCTAAACTCTACATCCATATATTCACAGACCTATTTGAAACCTAAATATTTCAGGGATTTGAGTGAAAGAAAATGTGAAACTATGGGTTACTCTTTGAAGACCTGAAGTAATATTACTTTTAGGGATTTGTATGACAATATTTCAGTTATGAAATCATACTCAGGATTTGTCCTTAGCTGTTTAATTAATGGGGAGATAAGTGTGGTGTAATCAGCTCATGAACTGAAGGAAGACATGGGCATCTTAAATGATTGCAAAGATTGTTTTCTTAAGTGGGTTAAGCAACTCCTGCTTTCCTTATAACCCTTTCCAGAGTCTTAATTAACAAAGTGTATCCTTCCTCACTGGAAAAAAATCACCAGAAGTATTTAAAATAAAGGCCTGAGTATATAAACTAAGGATGATCCATCGAGTCTACTTTTTGTTTCTATACATTTTATCAACTGAAGGAGCTAATTGGCTCAGTCCACATTGCTGGCAACACCATCTTGAAGCAAAATGTTAGACAAGGTCTCCTGGCAAACAGTGGCCACAGCCCTTTTGCCCAGAAAAGGGGGCTACTGTTGTGCCAGCTGGAGTCCTGTGCCTGCGGGCAGCCAGCGGTCTGCAGAGCTGCCTGCTCATGCTAATGAATTCGGGCCAGTGCTGCTCTTCCTGGGAAGTGGGAGGAGAGGAGTCCATGCCAAATTCTTGCACAAGGTCAAATGTTTCTGGAGAAAGAGAGCCAGGGTTAAATTAGCAGTCAGGCTGAGGTAGGAGCAACTGAGTGGAGGAATACAACAACTCAGTTCACCCAAGAGGGATGGATCTGGAAAGTCAAAGGGAGGGAGCAATAAAAAGTAATTACTAACGCATTTCTCAACTTGGAAAGCCAGCCACATCTCACACCAAGGCCAGATTCAGAGCTCTTCTGTTCCAAGGATGTTGGAGCAGGCTCAGGGACAGGAAGGGATTGTATAAGTCAGCCGCCTCTCCCTGGCTTTGGAACTGTGCAACCTCCAAAAGGAAACTGCATCCTAAAAGAAAAAGTGAAGGACATGTCTTTTTAAATTCCCCCTTTAATACAAACACAGTCTGTATCTACAATATCCCCATGTTTTTATGGTTGCTTACTAGTAAAAAAAAAAAAAAAAAAAAAAAAATCAGTGTCAAAGTAAAGGGAGGAGAACACTTTTAGGAAAATGTAAGCCATGGTGAACCTAAAATCTCTCCTTTCTGTCCTGTTCACCAACATCATTGCTGCAGAGAAGCTGTTTGTGGGAGGGATACATCCAAAGAGGGGAGGTGGAAGAAGAGAAGTAATGGGAGGAGGAAGCGCTGCTCTCTGGTGTCAGGGAGAAATTGGTGACAGGATTGACTGTTTTGGATTGACTATTTTGACAGCTGATTTTTTTAACCCCTCTCCCACCTCCCCAACTCGAGAATCATGACAGACAATTGCCGAACATCAAGTTGATGAGGGAACACTTCATCAGATCTGGCTGCCTTAACAACTAAAATAGCCCAAATGTTAGGAGAGCCAAACAAGATTGATTATTTTTGATATAGTATCTGGGTGGTTGACCCAGAGATTCTCAGCCCAATCACACATAGAAACAGAGGCACTGTCAATGTCTGCGAAAGCAGCTAGAGGACAAGAAAGGAGGTGTCAGACACCTGGATTGCCACTGGAAAGACTTGACGCCCCAGCCCCTGCAGCCTCTGGGTTTCTCTAGGTGATGGGCGGTGGCACAGGAGCCAGCCATCTGTGAAAGCTGGGTTTCTGATTCCCTGCAGCTTCTAGCAAGATGAGCGTCTGGCTTGGATGGAAAAACAGATTGCCCCAAATCGTTGTCTAGAGGTGCTGAATCATGCATGAATGTCAGGACATGGTGCCAACTATGGAATCTTTCCCTGAGGGCTTTATCGGGTATGAACCCAGAGAGTTCTATGCTAGGATTTTTTTTTTTAAAACTCACAGAGATAATTGTTGTATCATACGCCCAATGGAAAATTAAATCTCTCTCATAATTGGATTTGGTATGTGCTGGCACCTTAAAGACAAGAGGAAGTTTGTTTTAGATTCCTTAAAATCTTGAATTAAAACATTCCCATCAGAGTCTGGTATAATGACACATGCCTGTAGATCTGAGAAGTCAGGTGGCTGAGGCAGGAGAATTGAAAGTTTGAGGTCAGTCTGCATTATCTAGTGAGTTCCAGGTCATTTCTGAGGTGGAACTCTCTCAAAAATCTAAAGAATCTTAAAAAACCAAGTTCCATCAACATACCAGATATGCCAGCTGCCCCTGTGCTGGAGGGGCATGCCTGAGTCTATTAGTATTGGATGAGGTACAAAAGGCTCTGGAAGCTTCGTTCTTGTTCATTTATTTGTTTATTTGAGTTTTTTCATTCTGAGTTATAAAAATAATTAGTTTATGACATGGCAGCAGTGCAATATGTGTTAGAAAAATAAGATTTTTTTTAAAAATGAAGAACATGACATTGTGAGAGACTAGAAATGAATAGGGAAAGAAAAAAGCCTACAGAGCATTTACAGTGTGATTTTTCCAGTGCAGATTGTAGTAGATACCACACACAGAAACAGATACATTCTCAAGCCTTTATTATTGAACAAAGAATAATTCCTGAGTTTTCCCACTTTTAAAAAGATGCAGACAAAAACAATACAATCCTAAGACAGAAAGCTGCTCCACCTTTATTTGAATGCCTAATTGCTTGCAAGTTGATTCAGGCTCAACTCTTGGAGGTCCTGAGACAGCCATATTGTGGCTGAGTGCTAATGAAGATCAAAAGGAGTGTTGTGGAAATATAGCATCAAACCTGAAATACTAGTCTGCTAGAGGAATTACCAAAGATGTTGATGTATTGATTTGGAGAAAGATGGATTTCTGGACATGTGCTCAAATACTCTATTTTCTTCTTAGAGCACCCCATCTCCTACAATACATTCACTTTTCTTGTTTTAATTGATCTTTTAGAAAAGGTTGGCATTTACATTGGAATATGCAGGTGAATGCCCTGCCCTGCTGGCCTGCCTCTTCTTTTGGGCTTGAAAGACCAGGGCCTGCGTTTGTTGTTGTTTCATTGTCTGTTCATTTGCTTTAAAGAGTGACTACTAAATAACAATACATAATTTACAAAGAGGGCTGTGACCTAACCACAGACAATTTTGTTTGAGTCCGGCAAAAACTACCTCTTTCCTGGGAATTAAAACCAGGAAATTCCTAAAGAATAAGGCAAAGCAAGGGCTGACATTGAAATGTCTTAACATAGAGAGATGCTAGGCCAAGGGAAGGCCAGAATGCTAACTCAAGTTGTAAGAGAGAAGAAAAATGGAGTTAGTGCAAGTGATAGGGGAAGGACACAGAGATGGCAAAGCATGAAGAAGGATCAGGGAGGATAAAATGAAAGGAAGAGAAGAAGCCAGTTGACAGACTAAAGAACAGTGGAGAGCCTCCATGCTGGACAGACACCAGCCCTATCTTCAGCTCAGGAGCAGTTTGTTCTTTCTGCCTTTAGTTTGGTTTTCCTGGCAGCCCTTGCTAACACAAACGAGTTTCTATTCTCTGCATCCACGAGTTTGACGGAAAAGTCTCATCTAAGTTTAAAATCATCCTGGTTGAGAATAAGGAAATTTATGATTATTTAGGGCTAATTAGGATTGCAATCTTGAAAAAATACAGATCTCATCGTCTTGGATTTTTATTATTTTACTTTGTTTTATATGAAGCCACAAAAGAATATGTGGCTTCCACCTGGCCTTCTGGGACATAGTTGCTTTTAGAACATAGCCACCATGTTGTGAGGAAGCCAAACTTACAGAGAGGAGGAAAGGTTCTGAAACCAGCGATGGAAAAGTTAATGATGACAAGGAGAAGGGAGAAGAGGATGTGTTTTTGAAACTCTGATTGCTCCCCTCCTTCCTCCTCCAGGTCTTCATGACCTAAGTCCCACTACTGGCTATGAATAGATAAGATACTCAAACTAGGCTTTCCCAAAGGAGGTCAGCAGGCAGCATCCCCCATTTTCCTCAAACACTCTCTGCCTTTCCATCTTTTTGTTTATTGATCTTGACATGGAGTCTCACAGGGATGCCGCTTACACATTTGGCTAGCCACACTGGTCAGTGAGCCCAAGGATATGCCTGTCTCCACCTCCCCAGCACTGGGACTGTAGCCATGTGTAGACTTACATGACTTTTCATGGAGTACATGGGCATGCATGCTCAGTGAGTACTTTAACTAAGAGCTCTTACTAGGCCTTTAAGGTATATTTTAAACATAGCAATGAAGAGCATGGCTACCAAGCATATAATACACTAAGTATAGTATCTAAAGAGACCTACCTGCGCTGTGCTTCTTGGTGGTAGAAGAAGCAGTATATATATATATATATATATATATATATATATATACACACACATATATATATATTTAAGATAAGGTTTCTTTGCATAACCCTGCCTGTCTTGAAAATCACCCTTTAGATCATATTGGCCTTAAACTCTCATATATACTTGCCTCTGCCTCCTGAGTGCTGGGATTAAAGATGTGTACTATCACTGACTGGCAAATTCTTTGTCCTTTACCAGAAATGCAATGCCAAGACATGCCCAAACAACTACTTCCTGACACCAGATTTTCTATTCTATTTAAAATCCATCATGATTGCTGGAGAGATGGCTTAGTGATTAAGAACACTTGTTGCTCTTCTAGAGGATCTGAGTTCAGTTCACAGCATCCACATCAGATGGGTCACAACTCCAGTTCCAGAGGATCTAATGCCCTTTTCTTGTCTCCATGGGGGCACACAAACATCTGATATGTACTCATACACAAACACACATCAATAAATATCAAAGACATTCAAGATCACTCCTTTGTAAAACACTATGTTTTACTTTTCTTATCTTAATTGATTCATATTGCAGTCCTTGAGAAGGAATTTACACTCACACTGTCACCTGCCACATGATGATGAGTGCACAGCCATCCTGTTATCCCTACCTTTTATTTCTAATTGAATTTAGGGGAGCTGAGCCTTCTTTTAAGCAAAAGCATTTGCTTGGATTAAGTATCTGGAAAAGTTGTAAGACTAGGAAGAAAGAGAGAAAGAGATGATGATGGTGATGGTGACAATGATGATGGTGATGATGATGACAATGGTGATGGTGGTGATGACAGTGATTGTGGTGGTGGTAATATGGTAGCTCCTGAAACTTCACCAGATGTACCTTTCATCCTTTAGACTTCATGGTCCTTTTCAAAGCATCTGAAATACTTGCTACTTCTTGCCTAGAAGAGACATACACGTAGTTGTCAGCAATGACAAGTGTGGTCACTGTATTTTGAGAAAGAAGAGTTAACACAGCTCTTGGACAGATCGTAAACATATACTCCAGTGATCTCTACCCAAGTAAATGGCTGCATGCATAGGAGAGCACCATATCAATGTGATCTTCCTAGTCTCTCACTCAGCAACAGCAGAGAAGCCATAGATTGATGGCCCATTCATGCTGGCTGGAGAAGCTAATTTCAAATACCAGGTTGAGAGCTTGTGGCTCTTTGAGTTTAGAGCAGCTCACCAAACTTGGGGAGACTCTTATTTTTATTAGAAAGGGTACAAGAAAACAGTGAGGTATAAGTGGAAGAAATGAGACACCTGAGATGGATACAGAGATTCTAAATTCCCTCCAGCACCCTACCCTCCAGAGACATAGATGTGATCAGTCATCCAGATGTCTGTCACACTCTGTCCTTTGGGTTCAGATGGAAGCCTCATTACACAGGCATGATAGAGTCCATTATCCATTTATTGGTAACTAACCTTTAACCTCTCTTCCTTCTTCTGAGTCAAAGGGTGTTACTGTGTATTAGTTTTATCAATACTGTGACCAATACCAATACTAATGCCAATGCCAACACCAATGCCAATGTTAATGCCAATACCAAAGAGAAACAACTTAAAGGGAAGAATTGTTTATTTTGGATAATATCCATCATGGCAGGGTGGAGGGAAGGTGGAGCAGAGCACTTTACACTCATGGAGACCAGAAAACAGAGCTAGAGCAAGCTAAGCCCCCAGACAAAATGCCAGTGACCTTCTGCGAGATCATTCTGCTATAGATTCACCAACGGGGTCTTGAATAAGACTAAATACATTCATTGTCCAAATCCAAATGGCCTGTGAAGTGAGGGCCACTATACCAAGGCAACAGGAATTGGACTTAGACACCATTTGGGCCCCAGTCATAGACATTAGCAAGGTACACTGGGAAATTCACTCTCTTGGAACCAGAAGATAAAGAAAGGTGGAGTCAGTCTTATATACCTTTGGTACTCATTAGCTGAATTATGTTGAGCAAAACAATTAACATCTCTGAATCTCAATGTTCTCAACTGGAATAAGACTATTCAATATCATCTGATGATGATGGGATTATGCAATATGTATTTTACAGGTGGTTAGAGCTAGCGGAGAAGCAATGTTTATGTACTATAAATGCCATTATAGTGTTGGTTAAAAGGAGAATTCGTTTAAGGATTATAATAAGGGTTCTGAATTGATTTTATCTTAAAACCTCATTAGCTTTGAGTCCCTAATAGGCAAATATTTCTGAATTATAATTACTAGTCTGTTATAATGGGTTTTCTCCTTTTTACAGGATGTTAACTGTAAACACAAAAGAAGACATGCCCAGTGTGCCTCATTGAAACCATAGACTGTTTGATTTGGAAAACTGCCTCTTGTGGTATAGAAAGGAGTAATCTAAAATGAATCATTTAGTAATAGAAGATACCCAGACATTTTCCAAATAGAAACCAAAAGAAAAAGCACAGGAGACCTCACTGAGTATCCTCTGACATGAACCCTTTGAAAGAGGAGCAGTGGCATCAGGAACAGGGGAGGTAGAGGTAGATGGAGGGGGAGAAGGATGGCATGGCAGAAGTGCTTTATGTTTATAGAGATGGCTTCCTCCATTGATTTCTAGGCACTCACAAACTTTAATTGGCTAATCTTCACATATCCCTTTGAGGTTAAGTGGGCAGCAAGCATTATCCCAGATTTTCTAAAGTACAAAGACCTCAAATGTCTTCCCTGAGGTCACAGGAATTGGCTGGTGACAAAGCTAAGAAGAGACATTCTGCAGGACCCCTGCCTTCCAACCCCCTCCCAACCTTGGAGACCTCAGTCAGCAGCAGCATCTGGGGTCTTTTGTTATCTTTCTGAAGCAAAGTCCTTGGTAACTCATTTCACCAATGACAGAAAATGTGACATCTTTATTCTTGTATATTACTCATTTTAGATCAAAGTGCATATTTTCAGGCAGGATGAACTAACTTTTCCATACTTAAGCAGTGCTCAGAGGTGGGCAGGAGAGGACATTTAAGTGTGTGTGTGTGTGTGTGTGTGTGTGTGTGTGTGCACATGTGCGCATGTGCGTGCGCTTGTGTGTTTAATTTTCAAAAAAGACATTGATGTTCTTTTCTGGGGCTGGATACTCTTTGAATCCAACAGCAAGGCAGAGCCTGTGAACAAAACCATTCCTATTCACTTCAAACTGTAGTCTCTTTACTAAACACTCTTCAGAGAATTCCCAGCTTTGTTTAACTGATTTCCAAGGCTTCTCTTCAAACTACTCAGCTGACCCCTGTTCATATTGGTGCCTTTGTGTTGCCAAGAGAAACAGACTGTCCTCACTAGATTAAAGCATTAAAGCTTGCTATAGGATAAGAATTTTGCATTTAAAAAAATTTTTTAAAAAAGTATCGCAGTGAGCATTACAAAAAGCCTTTAGGTATATATGCAGGCAGAAAATCTTTGGTCAACAAGAGTGGAATTATTTCACCTTACTGCAGAACATTGAGCTTTTCAAACTATCTTCATTATGTGGAGAAAATGAAATCTCCATCCACATTCTCTAAGGTGCTGGGTTGTATTAGGGCACCGCAAGCACAGCCAATGGCTTTAGACCCTTCAGGTAAAGCCCACAGCCAACCTGATGCTTGTCTGTCCTACTAAGGGAACAAAATCCTGATTCTTTGTACTCAACCTGCAGAGGAAGAAAGAATAAAAAGATGCTTGGATTTTAAGGATAGAGGAGGAAAAGTAAATGGAAAAAAAACAGGTTGTGCCATAACAGATTAATAATAATCCCCAAGCCTTACATTTGAGTCTTTCCATATTCAAGGTGTGCAACCTGTCTGAATTCCACTGGACTTGGCCTTGGAGGTCCTGGGTTGAAGGAGAGCTCTTATAGTCACCAAGCTGATAGTTTGGGCAAGAATTCAGACATTTATGTACTTCATGTTCTTAACATGTTCCTAACTCAAACAAGGGAACAATGTGGGATTTAAATTCCTTTCTCACAGTCTCAAGCCAATGACCAATTGGCACTCCTTCCCTGTGAATCTTCCCTTTAGTCCACCCATGTCCTGCTTGGCCGGGTCACTTGGCTATTGATTTCTTTTCCTCTACTGGTTACCCAGAAGTCATCTTGTAAAAGAGAAGGAGCAAGGGGAAGGGGGTGGGCCAGAGAAAGGAAGGAAGATGTCTTTGTAAAGCCAGCACTTAATACATGAATGTCATGTGCCCTTCAATCCTAAAAGGAAAATACTATTGCGTTTATTTTACACATGAAGAGAGTGAATATCAGAAGTAATAGAATGGTTGGCTGGACACTATTTGAAGAATAAAATTAGGAATGGTACATAAATTGTGGGGCCAAGTAAAACAGAAAAACATGGAACCTTTCTCTAAATGTTATTATGAATTCTGGTACTGGGGGCTCAGAAGTTGAGAGTACTTGTTGCTCTTGCACAGGACGTTGCCTTGTTTCCCAACATCTCTACTTAGCAGTTCACAACCATCTGTAACTCCAGTCTCAAATGATCTGACACCCTTTTCTAACCTCTATGAACACCAAGCATGCACATGGTACACAGACATACATGCAGGCAAAACACCCACACATATACAATAAAAAAAATAGATCTAAAATACTTTTTTTTAAAAAAAAAAAGAATTTAAAGTCAGTGCAGGGTATGTAACTCAATGATAGAGCATCTTCATGATAGAGTATGTGTGAACCTTTGAGTTCAATCCCCAACACCCTCCCCTCAGACACACACACACACACACACACACACACACACACACACACACACACA
>CAJQZJ010032464.1:15338840-15356574 GCA_907164525.1 Lophiomys imhausi
ACACACACACACACACACACACACACACACACACACACACACACACAAGCCCCAACATGCTAACAACAGAGCATTAAACCACATACAGTTCCTGTGATGATAAAACCACCATGAACAGAGTTAACCTTGCTCCCGCTGCATTATTGTTCCGTATTCTCAGCATTTACTCCTTCGGATCCACTCTCAACACTTTTCCACCAAGCTCTGTGCCTGAGAATGACCATTTGGACTCTTCCTCTCGTTCCTTCCTGGTTTAGTTAAGGGGGGTTCTTTTCAGGCAGTTAGAGGGAGGTGGGTGTGTGAGCGTTCCTCCTACAGTCTGTGGTTTGACACTACATGTTTTCCTCCTTCCTTTCCTGCTGACAAGGGAAGTTGATGGGCAGGGTTCTTCAAGACTGAGTTCTGGGTTTCTCCCAACCTGCCTCAGGCCAATTTCTCAGTTTATTTTTCTACTGCCCATACCTCTTTAAAGTGACCCATATGGATTTTTTTAACGTCATGGTTGTTTTTTTATTTTTATGTTGTGTATATGGGAGGGGGTTATGAATGTGTGCAGGTATACTTGCCTATGCACAAATATGTGGGGGCCAGAAGTCTACGTTTGTTATCTTTATCTTTATTATCCTCCATATTATTTTCTGAGGCAGGACCTTGCAATGAACTTGGAGGTTGCAGTGAGCCCTCAGGATCCACCTTATCTCTACATTCCCGGGCTACAGTTACAGACACTACCACACCCAGTGTATTATGTGAGTGCTGGAGATCTGAACTCAAGCCCTCATCCTTGGACATCAAGCACTTTGCCCGCTGAGCTGTCTTTTCAGCCCTCACATCTGTTTCTTGCAGGGTACTTATTGGGCTCGGTCAACCGTCATACTCTTTTTGTAACTATAACCTACCCTTTCTTAGGGGAAAGAAAATACTCTTCCTCAGGTATTCAGGGGGTTCACAGAAGTCAAGCCAGTTGGAGTTCTCTTTTTTGCCATTTAATTACCTCAAGGATATTCACATCTCCTCGAGACCTTTCTGCTAGAGGATGTGAGGGAGTCTCATCTTTCAGGAGTCAACCAACAATTTCCATAAAGGGCCATGGAATAAATAATTCAGGCTTTTCAGGCGACAAGCAGCTCTGACACCTTAGCCTTCTTCCTTCTTTGCTTGCTTGTTTGTAACCTTGTAAAAATTTAAAATAAACTCCGATACAGCAGTTCTGGGAAATATAAAAACAAGTCACCAGCCCAAGTATCTAGCTTAGCTGTTAGGATGAAAACAGAGGCAAAGAGGTACCAGCAGGTGTCCTCTCTGTTGGCACAGTGGAAGCCACCATACTGACCAAGCATTCATCCTGATCCAGTATACATAAACACGTGGTGTGGAGGTAGGTATGTGGGGTCTACATAGAGATATAGATATAGACAGAGACAGATATATAGATAGAGACAGAGAGATAGAGATAGGTACACACACAGATGCAAACACATGCACATGCGCACCCATGAAGAAAAATTCTTGGAAGCACTAAGACCCCCATGAAAGTCCCCAAAGCCCCAGTTCTGCAACTTTCTCTACTACTTGGTAGATACCCAGCATGTTTCTCAGTTACTCAACCTGAGCCAATCTGAATGTTTTTCCTGTCTCTTCTAAAAGACCAAACCCCACATAGTACCTCCAAAACCTACAGTGAGAATTTCCATTGATTTCACTTCAGAGTAATTCCCATGGAGCCCATGAGGTAGACAGCTGTCCATGAAGGACTCTGTCACATATGAATTCTAGAGGAGAATACTAGAAGAATACAAAGTCATCACAAACGAATGTGACCTGAAGCATTCTCTGCACAAATATCCAGAGGTCAGAGGTCACAGTTCAGGAGGCATTGATACTTGCAAACAGGGTCTCCATGAAATCGCATGTGGTAAACAGAGGCCAGGAACCAGGAAGCCAAGGCTTTAGCACCAGCCACTGTCTCTGCATCTAATCAAATTGATTCTGAAGGAGGTTAGAAGGCACTTTCTAACAAGCATTTAAGTTACGGTATGCTCAGAAATGACTGTTACAGATGGCCAGCATATGGGGCTGAAAGAGGTGGGTCCTGGAAAGGTAGGGACTACAACATGAATTGGGGGCTAAGATTAGGTTGCTGCATGGCCTGCCTCTCTTAGTGCAGTGATTAATCTACAAAAGCCGAGGGAGAAGGGGGCAGATCTCCAAAAACTACCTGTGGTGGAATCTTTTGCCTTGAAAAAGCAACATTTGGGAAGCTGGAAAGATGGTTCAGTGGTCAAGAGCAGCAGGATACAAGGTGAATCACAACTATCTGTAACTCCAGTTCCAGGGGATTTGAAGCTCTCTGGCCTCCACAGCTTCTTGGATGCCTGTGGAACACATGTGTACATGCAGACAAAACACACGTATGTAAAATGAAAAAATAAATCTTTTTTTTTTAAAGGAAAGGAAATGCTTTAGCAGAAAGACTTATGTTTTAGAAATGGCAACTACATAGCCCCTGTGACTAAGGTAAAATTGGATGGAGCTGTGGACTGTTTTAAAATAATTCTCCACCCTTCTCAGAGAAAGTAAAATGGTTATGAAATAGGAGTTAAATACAGCAAAGACAAACTCAATGTCCAATATTCTGTGCCATGATTCCCACTAAGTGAATTCATATCTAATTTGGCCACATGCCTAGATTTGAGTGGTAGAAAAATGTTCACCACAAGGAAAACACTGGGAGACATTGTCCTTTGGAATAGAGCATAGAGTGTTGAAGGACCCTTTCGGGGAGCCAGGGACTGTGCTTGAGTTGACAACAGTATCTCAATACAGATGTTTGGAGAAGCATTCTGGGGTTTCTTGCTAACAAGCACTTTCTCATCCAGTGGGTTTCGGCTGTGGCCTGAATACTACACTTCTAACAAGCTCCTGAAAGATGCAGGAGCTGTTGATCTGTGGCTCACCATGAGCCACAGGGGACTAGGGCATTAATAGCATCTCCAAAGTTGGTGGCCTTTGGTCAGTAATAAGTGTTAATGATAATGGCTTACATGCAAAATACAAACAACAAGAAATGAAGTCACAGATCTACAGGGAAGGTTGTTAGAGACTATCTGGAAATGCTGTTCTGTTGGCCAGTTCTGAAATGATTAGAGTAAGCAGAGAGATAGGTGGGAAAGCGTCTGCCTTCAAGGTCCAATGAAAGGCAGAGACCACTCCCAGCCTGAGGGGATGGTGGGACACCTGACCCACTTCATGGGCAAATCTGTCCAGGAGGAAGACTCAGCCAGATTCAGTAAAACATGTTCTAGGCTTTAAAATGCACATGATATTTATCGACAGAGATGAACAGGCTGGTTCTTCTGACCCTGAAAGAAAGGATGATTGGGTGAATGGGGGTAGAAAATCTGAAAAATGCTGGGTTATACACAAAATATAGTGGAATGATGAGGTGTTCTGAAGGCAAGTGGAAGATGATGTTCTGTATCCCTACAGGAAAGAACTGAAGAACTTAGTGCTGCATCTGCCTTTGTTTCTTCAGTTGACAGTACAACATAGGGCTACAGTGAACAAAGTATCCAGAGGGGATTTTATGATTCCAAGCAGTTTTATCACTTAAAGGAAACTCATATCATAGAACCTTTGGTCATGTGAGGCTGCCACATCAGCTTTTGAGTTGATTAGTCAGTGGGCTACACATTTGAGAAGAACCTAAATCAGTTTTCAACACCATCAACTGCTTGAAATTCTTACAAATAGATTTTTCTCTCTGGCCTCTTCCCTAGAAGTTTCTCTTGTATCACTCCAAGCAGAAGCAGCTTCAAGCAATCTAGGACACAAGGGAAATTTCTCTTTCATGTTTCTCCACTGCTTTCCTCTGGACCTTTCGTTCCTAACCTCTACCCTGCCTGCTCCCACCTCCAGTTCTGCACCCATCCATAAGCACAAGGAATGCATGATGTTTTCAGGGAGGGGGTGCAAACAGCCTCTTGGATATTGTAGCCATTTGTATTTAGTTTATATCTTCATGAAAAATTACCCAGTTTTTCTTGTCACAAAGCAAATAGAATCATGACTTATGTTTTATAATTTATATAACCAATTTTGTAGACTTGTCAACTTCTTATCAGATTTCTGACAGTTATAAATCATTGCCCCTTCTGGAAAGATGAAAATATGCTCCCCTTGCTCACCTGTAGCTATCACCAAGATTATGTTTTCACGTTTTTGCTCACTGTGGAGTAATCAGACACATGAAATATTTACTGATGAGAATGCAGCCTGTTCATCAAATGCCTATGGTGCCTGAGAATCAGAGACTGGTCCCAGGGAAAAGGTTTTGAGAGAGAATCAGGGTAGTGACAAGATGCGTCCATGTCATTGTCATCTCCACTCCATGAGTCATCAATGTAGGAAATGCATAAGCAATCTAAAGACTAAAAGCTGCAGGGACTGGAGGATAGGCTGAGGGATCCTTCTACTCATGGCAAGAGAAGATTATGTGATAAAGTCAACAAAATCCCTGATTGCGATGGTGAATAGCAGTGATTGTTCATGATGAGGTAAAATCTGGGCTCAGATTATGAAAAACAAACTATTAAATAAAGTAATGAAGCCACTGGACATTGAAGGCATACTAGGAGGAATTAGAGCTTCATATGCTAATACACAACTTTTCTAAGCACATTGTTAGCTAAATTGCAAGATACTTACACTTTCCTTTCAAAACCTATGAGTAACAAATGCTAATAATGATTATAACACCTAAGAGGAATTAATGTCTTTAATATATTCCCTTTTGCAACACTCTCTACATTTATAATCATATTAATTTAAGCCAGGCAGTGGTGCTGCTGGCCTTTAATCCCAGCACTCGGGAGGCAGAGGCAGCCTCTGTGAGTTCAAGGCTTACCTGTTCTACAAAAAGAGTTCCAGGACAGCCAGGGTGGTTATACAGAGAAACCCTGTCTTGGAAAAAAACACTAAAAAACGTATTAATTGATAAATACTATGTGGTCTCTTTTAAGTATTTGCTATGTATCATATCAATGAACCTCTCAAAGCCTGGCATGGCAGATTTTAATTTACTATTGCATAAACTTTAGTTGTTCTTTACTTGCTTTGCATAAACTGATCCACAGAGATGTTAAGCAATCTATCCCAAGGTCACACAGTTAGGAGGTCGGTCACAGAGAGGAGGCTTGAGCTCCCCACACCTATACACCGGACAAAGGCATTTTTGTTATTCCCCCTTTCAGAAGTAGAACTGAAGGCACATTTGCACCATTTAGAAGTGAACTCTTGATTCCAACTCCAGTGTGCTAGTCTTATTATTCTATTTGAACTTTACACAAGGCAGATATATTAAATTTAACACTCAAAAAAAATCTAGTTGGGCACAGTAACATACATCTGCAATCTCAGCTAGTTAGGAGGTTGAGTGAGGTAGGTGGATCATAATCTAATAATCTTGGTGACATAGTAAAAACATGTTTTTTGTTTTATTGCCCTTATTATTGTTCCTTTGTTTTGTTTTTGCTTTTCAAAAAGAAATTTGGGGCAAAAATTTAAACCTTTCAATAGTTTTAAAAACATATTACATGTCTGATACCAGCTGTCTTGCTTCTCAGGGCTCATGATGCTACATGAGATTCTTGCAGATTAAAGACACTAAAAACACGTACAAAGAGTATAGGATGCCTTTGGAGCTCAGTCTACAGACACAGGCTACAGAGGGGACAAGAAGGGAACCCTTAATAGTATTGTTTAAGCCAAATCTACAAAGATAGATAGGGAGATGTTAGCAAATTAGGAATTTAAGAGTATAGGGCTGGTCAGAGAAGGGAGGGAGGAAAAGGTATGGGCACAAGAAATCCAGGAACCACAAAATTTGAGATGGATTGAACACAAGGTGAAATCATTTCAATAGCTAGAAATTAGTCTGAAACAGTGGGGAGGGGTCCAGTAAAGTTTTCGAATTCCACGCCTGTCAGTTTTCTGAACAGTTTGATTCCTCCCGGACATAACTGCTTCTCTCAGTTCAGAGTGTTCAGCATCTCTGGCTCACATACCTGGGTGTGAGCAAACTCTGGTTGCTTGTAAGCTCAACCATAAACTGCTCTGAGAACACTGGGGCAAGTTTTGTGGATCTTTGGGGTGAGGGATATTGCTTTAAAGGCAGCAAAAAGGCGTGGAAGGACAGTTTAGTCAGGTTTGTATTTCAGTAATGATTGTCAAGTTGATGGATTCTGTAAGTTTTGGAGAGATGAGACAATTAGACTGAGGAAAATTGTGTGGAGGTCATTGCTTAAGAGCAAGGAAAAATTATGAGAGGTTAGAAGGGCCAAGAGGGGAGCAGGAAACAGATCCGACACAGAAAATTTCTATTTAATATGTCCTCATCCTGGAAGTCAGATATTGAGAAGAAAACATCCAAGAATGCTTTCTGGGTCTCTTGGAGGTTTGGGAACAAATGGAAATTTACCCAAAGAGTTATGGAAGGAGAAGATCCATGAAGAAAGGGTGACTTCATTGAAGACACATCAAGACTGTGACAATTGTTACATCTAAACATGGATGTCCAACCACTGAGGCCTGGAGGGAGGCTGAGGTTGGAGATCCATGCTTGAGCATCATCTGTATGTGCAAGAGACATCATGGGCTAACTGGAGCAAGTAAACTTGAACAACGGGTATGTGTCCCACATTACTTATTTGGTGGGAAGAACCATCAGGCAACCATAAGATGACTACCATTTGCCTCCTCTTTGACTGGCACTTCAACGTCCAACTAAGGGCAGCCTCATCTGTTCATAGTATTGCTTCCCACTCATCTCCTGAAGTAGAGACTGGGGCAATGCACCTCCTGCTTAGATGAGGTAAGGAGACTGGAGCAGAAGCTGAAATTAGGATGGTCTTGACAGGACCAGGCAGGAGAAGCAGGTCTGAAAATCTACTCTGTCACAGGATTCCTGAGGACTTCACTGCTGGGGTGAGATCTAACACATTAAAGAGAAGCGAGCCCTTCTGTCTACCTTTTAGGAATGTTCAGAGAGATAGGTGTTAGCAAAGGAGCATTGTGCAAACAAGTCAAAGGGATTTGGGTACAAAGATGGTGGATGAAGGTTAAAAGCTTCAGGACCTAGCTTCATCCTGTTTTGTTTTATTTGAAACAGGTTCTTCCATTGTAACCCATGCTGGCTTGGAATCTAGGTAGGCTTAAAATCAGGGTAATTCTCCTGTCTCAGTACCCTGAGTGCTAGGATTACAGCTGTGAGCTGCAATCCCTAGTGTGGTGGTCCGGATGAAAATGGCCCCCATAGAGTCATTCAGAGTGGCATTATTGGAGGTGTGGCCTTGGAGTAGATGTGGCCTTGTTGGAGGAAATGTATCACTGGGGGTGGGCTTTGAAGTTTCAGATGCTCAAGCCAGGCCCAGTGCCTCACTCAGTTCCTGCTGTCTGCCTATCTGGATGTAGAACTCTTAGCTACCTCTCCAGTACCATGTCTGTCTATGTGTCACCATGCTTTCCAGCATGATGGCAATGGATTGAACCTCTGAGCTGTGAGAAAGCCCAGTTAAATGCTTTCCTTTGTAAGAGTTGCTGTAGTCATGGTGTCTCCTCACAGCAATGGAAACCCTAAGTAAGACACCTGGCTTCTGGGCTCAATCTCTCTGAAATGGTCCTGACCCTTCTCAAGGTCAAGAAGAACTCAATCAGCCAATTACACTTTAGAGTGAACAAGCACATTTTTGCGCTACAAGTATAAGACTCTTCTCAGTCAAGAGCCCTGTTCTTGTGGACAAGTTTGAGAGTTTTTTCATACCGTTAAGACATCCACTGGGCAGATGTTTTCCTGCTGATGTTTTTCTTATTAGAACACTCAGGTATTCCTTAGCCCACCACTCATGTTACCATATCCCTAAACACTTGAGATCCACTGTCCCTTAAAAAAAAATACCACTTTTCATGTGCCATCAACAGTAGAGGGATGAATATGAGGGATGGCCACTTGCCCATTCTTCTCTTCTAGTCTCCAAAATGCTACAATATGGGGCATTAAAATTGTATAAAATATTGCTGATGATTTGTGTATATTTAAAGGGATCTACATTAAGAGATAGATAGGTGTATTTTATATACAGGTATTTTGAGGGAGTCCATTCTCCATGAATAACTTACATTGCTTCCCAGTCAAGATCTTCTAAGCAAAAACATTTACAACTGAATTTAAACTATTTGCATAAGGAGATGTTTAAGCTAGTAAAGCTTAGAGACATCTCTCTCCCTGGAGATGCTTCAAAGTAGTAAAGATAAAAACCTCCTTTCCACTACTCAAAGATTAGATGAAATTTCACCATAAAGATAATGTTTTACTCTTTGGGGAGCATGTGCAGGTCTCTCACAGGTCTGTATAAGATCAGAGTTTCCTAATTAAGTGGATTCTCCAATAACTCTCTCAACTGCATGCCTGGTGCCCTTACCCTCACTACAGAGCCTTGTGGAAGATGTTCCTCTGTCTTGAGTTCCTGCTGAAAATTCAAAAACTGGCTTTGCCTCTGACCCAAAGGTCTTGTCTATTCTGTGGGCAGATATATGTATATACACATAAAACTGTGAACTATATACTTCTCTCTCTGTACATATGCACAGGTATATATTGAAAGACCCGGGGGAGGGAAGTTCCTCACCCGACACTCAGGATATCACGGCCGCCCCAAAACTCGCAAGAGACCATCTTGATGCAATCACAAGAGGTTTATTTCGGAGGGAAAAAGGAGAAAGGGGGGGGGGCTCAGTGCACTGAGGGGCGCCACTCGTATCCCACGCAGGGGTAGGAGTCGCGAGCATGATTTGGGGGAGAGTCCAATATTTTATGGGGGAGCACCACAGATTAAGGGGGTGGGGGAAATTACAGGTGGGAAGTACCAGCCCAGCCCATCGGTTACCACAACCCAAGGGGGAGGGGAAATACAGCTGGAATGTACCAGCCCAGCCCATTAGTCAATCAGTGGGAAACATCAACCTGTTTGTGGTCAGCTAAGTTCCGGGAATCACCTGGCGGCTGGCCTGGCTCTACTGCCGACTTAGGGGGTCTTTTAATAATTTTCATTCCCTTCAATATATATATATATATATATATATATATAAATATATATGAATAAAACATACATCTGTATATATGTGCACATACATACATAAACGTGGGAGTAGCTAACCTACTTTTAAGTAAGTGAGAAAAGCTTAAAATTTTTCACAAATTCTAACTTAGCAGTTTTATATGTAGATCCTTTCTAAGTAAAACCACCCCTTCTAGAAGGATTATCCTGGCCCAGCATCCACAACCTGTTTCTCAGAAAACAATGTACAGATTTCCAGGGTACTTTAGGCTGGATCATGGTATTCCATGGCCAGGACTCTTTGCACTGTATCCTACAAGGAACTCTCCTTGTAGAGACTGACAGACAGTCTCCTCATATTCAAGGTCATCCACCAGATAATCACTGACTGCAAGATACCCTTTCACATGCTAACAAGGCCCAAGGCCATCATTAAATTTCAGAGATTGCAAGTCCTGAACCTTAGGATAAGACACCTCTCTCATGGCCACTCTGGCCATTGCTACCTTTGGGAACCTGAGTACATGACACAGACCTGCAGAACAACCTTCAGGACCCTTTGTTCATCATCCAGTTTCAGGCTGGGCCCTCAGTGTCTGCAGATGCCAAGGCACGGCTTCATTAAAGAGGACCTGTCATTTCGTGGCCACCTCTTAGCTGGACAAAGACCTAACATCTGTGTGTGTTTCTCCTTACACAGAAAATCTACATAACTTTGATGATAGTATGTACCTGTACACAAATACTTTCTGCCTACTGACTGTTTTCTCCTCTCCTCACCTGGAACATTCTCTAAATTCCAGCAATTCTTAGTGCTCACAGAGATCCAATCTAATCTAGGAATTTAAGCTCCACCGACCATTTTATATATATACACACCAATTCATTTGTATGCCCTTTCCTGAGTTCTAATTCGTTGGCGCTTTTCTTGATCTTCAGTATTTAAAGTAAAATGAAGCTAAAACTGAGTATAACCTTGCAGGACTCTGGTTGGCCTCTGTTTCCTACGTTCCTTCAGTGTTGGCCTCCGACCCTCAAGCTATATACTCCACTTTCTCCCACCTTTGCATATTTACAGTTGTTCACCTCCTTGTAGCAGCCCGGACATGCATGGGATAATGGTCAGTATGGAAGATCCAATCTTGCCTCCCTCTCAAGAAGGGAAGATATCAAATCTGTTCTAGCAAACACATTCCTAGATTCTGCTGAGATGAAATTCACAGTGACCTCCCAGTTGTTTGTGTTGCCATTCGCTATAGAAAAGATTTTGAGTTAATCCTTCTCCTTATATCCAGGAAGAAGGGAAGAGCTTATCCAGGCCCCATTGTGGGGCACCACCTGCCCGTTTATCCAGAGCCATGCAACTGCTCAGATATTGGAGGATGAGTGGGAACTGAGCTGGTTTTGAGTTCTGGAAAGTTGGCTGGGGAGCCCAGAAAGAGGTTGTGGGAGCAGAGGATTCCATCTTCTTCCACCTATCTGCTCTTTGGAATGTAAGACATTATCCTTTTCTGAGATTGGTGTGGGGGGGGGGGAGGTGGTAAATAAAGAAAAGCATTTTCTGAGTGGCTGAGGGGGCTTTGTAGGTGAAGGCACTTGCTGCCAGGTAACAACCTGAGTTCTATACCCAGAACCCAGTGGTAGGAACAGAGAACCATTTTCCGAAGATTGTCCTCTGACCTCCACATACACACTGTGGCATGTGCACCTATATGCATTCACACACACACACACACACACACACACTCTCTCTCTCTCTCTCTCTCTCTCTCTCTCTCTCTATCTCTCTCACCCATACATAATTAGGAAAGCATTTTTTCCAAACACTATGTAGAGGGCCTAGCTGATCTCTTGCAGCCAGGGGCTTTTTGCATGTACTGAACGATAGCAAGAAGATATAAGAGATGATGCCTGTCCAGACAGAGGGTCTCTGGGCCTGTGTTAAGTTACCTGTGAAGGCTTCCACACTGCTAGTCACTTTTAGAATGGGAGAAACAGCAGCTGACTCTAAGAATTAAGAGCTTTTCTCCTGGTGATTCATGCTCTAACTTCTAGAAGTCATAGTACTCACCTTAATAGCCTAACAGGGAGTGGCTTCAGAGGCCTTTCTAAAACAAAAGCAGGGCTAGGGTGATGGCTTAGTTGGCAAATGTCTATGATACAAGCCGTGAAGAGGTAAGTTTGGGACCCCAAAACACACATGAAAGACGGGGTACAACTGCTCTTGCTTAGCTACCACAACTTGAAGGACAAAATCCTTATGTCGAAGACACTTCACATGTTGGTCACAGGACATGGAGAAATCAAACTGGTGCCAACCAGGAGATTTTCCCCAAGCTGGCTGGCTTTCACTGTACCAAAAGGTGCCATATGTAGGCTGTTAAAGGGAAAAGTCATCAACAGTCTTACCAACCTGTGATTTCTGTGAACTATAGTAATGATTGACATGGCAAGATATGCCTATGAGTGAAGTAGTGGCCTGAATGTTATGGGACTAACCAATAGCTTTTCTGATTGCTTTATAGACCCACTCTACAGAAGGAATCACATGCCTGGTATTATAAAGCTGAACAAGAACCAATGTTTGAGGAGCTCACAAGCCCCAGAAGTGAACCTGTTACCACTCTTTTGGTACATGAACTGTTCTCTAAATTTGTACCTCTATACCCATATATCAGTGCAGCTGTCAGGCCTCATCAGAGAAATTTCTTTGTGTAGTGGACGGTGGTTAGCACAGAAAGTAACAACTGATTAAAGTGTGGAGCCTGTCTGTGGCGTGCTCATCCACAAATGGGATGTCTACATCAACTCCTCCTGGGAATCTCAAGAACCATCTCTCAAGAGGGAGCAGAGAGATTGTAAGAGGTGAGAGAGGATAAGAGAAGAGGTATCTCTTGAAGATGGCAGGACTGCTTCACTCACCAGCTCACAGCATTTATGGTTGCCTTCACAAGATCTGCACACGATAGCAAGCTAGCCACCATCTTAGCATGGAATAGAAAGTGACTGGTGAGTCTCTACCCCTTGCTGAAGAGCTATGGACAGATGAGTCATTTTGAGAGATGGAAAATCAATTTCATTTAGTGGTGTGAATCCTGTTGGTCTCCCATGCTCCAGCTGATGACCCTACACCCAGGACTATGTGGGCAGCACAAACTGGGTCTTGGTGGGGGGGGGGGAGGCAAGACATGAAGTTGTGGGGGTGTATCTGGAAGGAATTGAGGAAGGAGTGAGGGGTGAATATGATTAAACTAAATTGTATGAAATTCTCAAAGAACTAAGAAAACAGAAAGGCTGGGCACAGTTATTACCATCTGTAACTTCAGCACTTGCAGAGTACAGACAGGGCTTTTGGAGTACAGCTAATCTAAATTATTTGATAAGCTCCAGGTTCAATGAGATATTCTGTCTCAGAAATAAAGATGGAAAGCAATTGAGGAAGACACTTGATATTGATTTCTGGCTTCCCCATAAATACACCACACACACATACACACTACATATATATATATGTACACACAATCAAACACTCACATATACACACCACATACAAAACACACCACACATACTCATACACCACACCACACATGCCCAAACACAAGCACACATATACACACATACACCACACACACATACACCACCCATATCACATACACACACACTCACACTGTACATACACATATACATATACACGCTCCACCAAATATCCCTCCTCACACATACACATACATATACCACACATAAACACACCACACACACACACACACACACACACACACACACACACACACAGAGAGAGAGAGAGAGAGAGAGAGAGAGAGAGAGAGAGAGAAAAGGAAATACCTTGTTGAATCAGGACTTCTAGTTTAATGGATAGTTGATTGACTATTGGTGAGAAAGCAGCACCTGAGCAGATATATTCAGTTTAACTTTGTATAACTGGGTCTAGACTGGATTGAGTTGCGAGAACATCGATGTGGTGTGGACGTTTGGCGTATTCAACTGTAGTTAATGGCCAGAAATCTATTGAGGGGTGATGGTCAGAAAAGGGAAGGATAGTGGAGAATGATGTTACTGGTAAAAAGAGGCAGTACCACCGAGTCAAGGACACAGGGGACTTAGTGAAACTGAGTATGTCTTCTAGGTGTGGCTGTGCAGAAGAATTTGAAGGAATATAGCAGATGCTTGATGAGAAGATAGGAAGGCATAGGAAAGTTGTTCCTTTAAGTCACTATAGGATCCCAGGTTCCTACATGGCTCTGACCATGCAGATTAGCTGAGAATTGCTAACTCAGACAAACAAACCAGATCTCCAGGTAAGACTTGTGGATATAGGAAGGACTGAAGTTTAGACGCTTTATCTCTCCTCTGTGTGATGCTCTTGTGTGGTGAACAGCCTGCAGCACTGGGGAGAAGTCCTTGAGGAGGAAGAGAGCCCCATGAGATTGGCTGTCACCTTCCAGGTCTTTTTTTTTTTTCTGAAAGTGCCTGCTCTCCAGCCTGCAATACAGCTCCAGGATTTCAGGCCAACTCTGAAATGACATGACATGACAGCAAATGTCACCGATTCAGAGTGCCTTTCTTTTTTCATCAGGAGGAAGTCTTTTCCTCTCAGAGGCCACTGTAATTAACCCTAGAAAGAATAAGTCATCCTTAGGGCCAGAGAATAAGCTGCTATCGCAATTTGACATGTTCTGACTGAAAATCTGTTTCTGGAACTCACCCAATCTATATGTCCTTCCATGTGAAAACCCTTAGAGTCAATGCTACTTTTTAAAACTGTATCTTTTCGTTTTATATTTTTGAGATTATAATGCAATTACATCACCTCTCCTTTCCTTTTCCTCCTTCTAAGCCCTCCCATGTACCCCTCCTTGCTCTCTTTTAAATTCATGGCCTCTTTTCAATAATTGTTGTTACAGGCATTTATGTATATACATATATGTTGATAAATATAACCTGCTCAGTCTGTATAATGTTACTCCTGTGTATATTTACAAGGCTGACTTTGTAAATCAATTAGTGTGATACTATACCCGTGAAGTTTTACCATCATGACTGCCTAAACATGAACTGATCAAGGAGATTAACAATAGTCATGCAAGGTGAGTGGGGGAAAAGGTCATGAGGCCTCAACCCTATACCAAACCACAAGTACATCTCCTCAGCTATGTTCATAGCAGCTTTATTTGTAATAGCTAGAAACTGGAAACTACCCAGATGTCCCTCAACCAATGAATGGATAAAAACACTGGTACATCTATACAGTGGAATACTACTCAGACATCAGAAACAAGGAAATCATGCAATTTGCGGCCAAATGGGTAGAACTAGAAAAACCCATCCTGAGTGAGCTAACCCAAACTCAAAAAGATGCATATGACATCTATTCACTTATAATTGGATTTTAGCCATATAGTACAGGATAACTATTGTACAACCAACACACCAAAAGGAACAGGAACGTAGACTTTGTTACCTGTTAATGAGACACTTTGCCCTGGTGGCGCTACCATGTAGGCCCCCAGGGCAAGAGGAAGCTCTTAGCCCTCATATGACTGCTGAACTAGGCAGGGGACTGATATGTAGGGACACTCCACTCTGGATGAGTAGGATGGAGAGGGGGAAGAAGTGGGAGGGTGGGACTGGGAGGGGTAGAAAGAGGGCACTGTGATGGGGATGTCACCTGAAGTAATAAATAAACATAAAAAAAGAAATACAGGAAACTAAGAAAAGCTGAGAGTGGGAGAAATAGTCAATGTTATTTTTAAAAAGGAAAGAAAAGACACACAGTAATTCCTCCTCTATTCCCCATTCCTTGGTATCCACACCAGGTCTAAATGCTCAACCATCCATATGAAGGAGTCACTTTGCTTGTTAAGGAAATTAAACAATGACAGTCATATAGTCTGTGCCAAGGTGGGGGTGTGCTGCACACATTCCTTTGTCTAAATGTCACAAATTGTTATAGTTTTGCTCTGTATTTCAGAGCCAGTATCATCACCTTTTAATTAGCCAGAAGACTCTGCTGTAACATTCAAAAGGAGCAGCAGCATTTGAGTCCCTGTCCGGTTTTCAATATAATTATTTGTCAGAATCATATTAACCTGATGTATGACAAACCCGTAAAATGGATACATTTAGGTCTCCAGGAGTCCTCCCTCATTAACTCTGATATTTATAGCTATGGCTTCAATGCTTCAATCCCTCCTCCTGAGAAACACAGAGCAGGGATGGCAGGTCTCTCTGATGCTATTAGGGGAGTCATTTGTTTTGCAGTGTTTCAAAGCAAAGAGGGGCAGAAGAAACCCAGCCTTGGTTCCAAGCCCTCATGAGCCCAGCCTGGTTCCTCTGCCAGTTCCTCTCTTTTTAGGGATGGGGAAGAAAACTCAGATAGATATGTACAAACCCTGCCTGGTTAATAATTCACCCGTGTAATGAGACAGAACTAATTGGACAGAGCTATTTGGGGGATGGTTCTTAGATCTGTCTTTCTGGGATCAAAGTCTGACTTTGTCCCTGATGTGCTTGGGCAGGATGCTGGATTTCCTCTGGCCTTGGCTTCCTTGCATGTAAAATGGGGGCAATACCAGTTCCTAATTTCATAAGGCTAAAGTGGGAATTGAATGAATTAGTACAGGAAAAAGTGCTAGATTTTGGCATGCAGCACAAATAGTACCTGGGGGTGCTACTTTAACACCTCTTATGACCGTGGGGACTGGGGATGCAGCCCAGCATGTGGAAAGCCCTGGGTTCAGTTTTTAACTATGGCATGGCATAAACTAGGCATGGTGGTGTGTACTTGTAATTCTAGCCCTTGAAAAGTGGTGGTTGTAGGACAAAAATCTCAAATCCTTGACTAGTAGCATGCCCAAGGCCAGCCTGGGTTGCATGGAACCCTGTCTCGATAATAACAATAGTTGCTATAATTACTTGGGATCATGACTTTGCAAGGTTTTTCTTCCGCAGACAGACAGTCTATCTGTGTTTACGTTGTTCTGAAGAGCCTGGGACTTGAGCAGAGATGGCAGGCTCCCACAGATGGAGGTGTATTAGCTATGGAAGGTGTAGACACAATCCTGTCTGTCTTTGTGGATCTAAGAGCTAAAACAAAACACACCTTGACTTTTACCAGTGGCTTAGTCAAAATCTCACTAAAATGGATGGGATAATAAATATTTTAGACTTTGATGGGGCTATCAGTTCACTGTTAGATTTTATTAGGTTTTGTTTGTTTATTTTTACAACCCTTTCAAACATATCTCATAAAAATAAGCTTTGTAGTATATTTAGCCCACACTCCATTGCTTTCAAACCAGGATAAACCATCGTGCATATTTCGTGTTTTATTAATTTTCACAGCTGATGCCCTTTGCTGGCATTTCTCCCCAATATAGAAACATTTTGAGGTACACAGCACCTTGCGTTTAGTTTTCATAGATCTTCAGTTTTTGCTAAAACAAATAGTATTTCGCCTTCTCTATGTCTCCTTTAACTTCCATGTGTGTGTGTGTGTGTGTGTGTGTGTGTGTGTGTGTAAAACAATAACTAATAAAAAAAAAAGAGGCCATTAATTTGAAAGAGAGAAAGGAGGAGTATATGGGAGGGCTTGCAGGGAGGGGAAAATTATGTAAATATAATATAAAAAATAAAATAATTAAAAAGCCCTATATGCTAGTGATTTAGCAGAACATCCTTCAGTTTAGAAGATGTGTATAGTGGCTTCTCATAATTAGATTAGAGATATAGATTTGTTTGGAAACACCAATTACTTATTATTTGCCAAAGGCAATGTATGGCATCAACTAAGCACGGTGGTGTGCACTTGTAATTCTAGCCCTTGAAAAGTGGTGGTTGTAGAACAAAAGACTCAAATTCTTGACTAGTAGCATGTCCAAGGCCAGCCTGGGGTGCATGGAATCCTGTCTCGATAATAACAATAGTTGCTATATGTTGGAGTAGTGTTAAGCATTCTAAATGTTAATTGGTCCTTTTTGCTGTCTGTTACTTATGTTGACTCTGATTGGTTAAATAAAATGCTGAGGCCTGAGATTGTGCAAAGACAGAGAAAGGTGGGACTTCCTGAGATTAGAGCAGGAAGCCTGTGCTTTAGACAGAGGATTCAAGCATTCCAGCCAGCAGCAGGAAGAATACATTCCATCCAGGAGCAGCAGGAAAGAGGACTCATACCATGGGTTAGAAAAAGGAACCTCATTCCACATGGCCAGAAACATCGGCATATTGTAGAGAGTGGCAGTCCAAGGGGATGTATGTATATATGGGGTCATATTTGGGTAATAGAATTATGAGCTAGCTTAGATGGGCTAGGATTGCACAACTCAGGCCAAGGCATGTTAAAATCCATGTGGTCTCTGTGTACTCATTTATAATGGCGGGTAAGGATTAGCCGCTGAACAAAATAAATATAATATAAATACTGGTAAACAATTTAATTATTTCTACAATTGGCACCCAACATAATTTAATTATTATTTTTTTTTTACAGCTATAATTACTTGGGATCATGGCTTTACAAGGTTTTCCTTCTGCAGACAGACAGTCTATCTGTGTTTACATTGTGCTGAAGAGCCTGGGACTTGAGCAGAGATGGCGGGCTCCCA
>CAJQZJ010032467.1:0-12540 GCA_907164525.1 Lophiomys imhausi
TGTGTGTGTGTGTGTGTGTGTGTGTGTGTGTGTGTGTGTGTGTGTGGTCGTTGGGGCACTGCACTTCTTAAATGCTATCACTCATCGGTCCCTACAGTTTATTTCGACCTGCTGAATATACTGTTGGGCCACAGGATGCCAGCTTCAGAGTAACTGAAAGACTTTCTCAGACACCTTTAATGTATGTTTGCGGCTACCACTTTCCAGGATGTAATATTTCATCACCTGCTATATTTAAATTTCTAAAATCTGCATTATATATTTCAAGTATGTTTAAATCAGAAAGTATTAGCAAAGCCTACATAATTTAACAAGTAACATGTTTCAGAGGGTGCTGACTCAGCGGATGATAGGCAGTCAACAGGCCAACCTTAACTGTATAAAAACTGCAAATAACTTCAGGCTTAATGTTATGAAGAGGAAGAAGCTAAGCAATAATTTAACAATGTTAATAGGAAATAGACAGAAATGAAATGAGAAGAAAAAGTACAAAGATGGGAAAGTTGCAAACATGAAAGCAGCCTGAAGAGCATGTGAAATAGCAACTCGGCCATATGAAAGTGTTCCTCATCTATCCAAGCCGGAATTAAATTGCTGCTAAATAGCACAGCAGACCCACACTTTAAAAGCTGCCAACTATGATAACTAAGGTGGGGTGGAGGAAGCAAGAGAGTTCCTGGAATGTGGTGAAAAGGAATATTAATTAGGTCATCCATCACATCATGGTAATTTTCTTTCCTGCTCTCCTTTTGCAATAAAACAGCCCCAGGTCTCTTTACCATATCGCATTTTCCTAGTATTCTTCATGCCCTCATATGATAAACGAACACCCACAGATGCCACCTTCCTCACCTCAGTAGCTCAGCTGTCTGGAAGAGCTTTGTTTGTGAGTCAGACGGTAGAGTGTTTGACTAGCATGCACGGAGTCCTGGGTTTGATTCCCTGCACCACATAAAGCAGTCACGTAACACACACCTCCATTCACAGGGAGGTAGAGACAGGAGTATCTCAAGTTCAAGGTCATCCTTAACTAGATAACCAGTTTGAGTCTAATCTGGTTATTTTTTTTAAAGGTAAGAACAACAAAGCTTGAGCCCCTGAATAAAACCATAAAAGGACAAATTAAACATTTATTGGACACTCATACTAAAGACTTATAGACTCAAGGTCAAGAGGACTTTTCAAGGTTCTGCAGCTCAGCCGAGCATTTACCCTGGAGTTCGTGTCTAACAATCCATGTTGACTGATAGAGAACCTACAATTTTCCAAAATGGGCCATTTTGCCCTCAGACAACTTTCTGGCTTGCCACTTATTCTATTCTTACATCTTTCAAACTGAACATTGACCCAGGACATTTATTTATAGGAAAACAAAATCACCAAAGTGGCTAGCCCAGCCCCACAGAAAGTCATTTTGTTCATCTGATGGATAATCCCTGAGGCTTAGCATATTTTTAAAGTCCCTGTATGATTCTAATGTGCAACTGCGGTTAAGAGCCATCTCACTAGACTAACTTCAATTAACACTGTGGCAAGATCACTGCTAGAGAATACATGAGGACCAATTTCCCTAAAACTTTCATTCATTGGTCTGTTGCCTTCCTGGTTTATCATACAAAAGAACAAGGCAATATTGTAATAAAGAAAGTTCTAAATTTGACTTCAGAGAGACTGATTCAACCACTTCCTACATGAGTCACAGCAGGCAAGTTGCTAGACTCTTAATAGACTCTGTAAACTACAGGTGGATTCAATGACCCAGAGGCAATCTCTAGCCAGCAGCCAGCAGCCAGCAACCAGCAGCCAGCAGCCAGTAACCAGCAACCAGCAGCCAGCAACCAGCAGCCAGCAGCCAACAGCCAGCAGCCAGCAGCCAGCAACCAGCAACCAGCAGCCAGCAACCGGCAGCCGGCAACTGGCAGCCGGCAGCCAGCAACCAGCAGGCAGGGCTCTCAGTCCTGTGGTTTCAAACTGATAAACTGAGCCAATGATGTGAGTGGCCCAATTGCCTTCTCTCCCAGATAAGCCACTAGACTGGTCCAGCCATTGCTTCAAATGCCACCTGAAAGGTCATTAGGTCAAGTACCTCCTACACTGTGCATCAGAAACTTGGTGACAATTATAGGGACAATCAACCCTTATTATTTTAAGCCACTAAATCTATGATAACTTGGCTTTTCAGCTCTAGAGAACCAACCTGCTAGGCAACATTCTGGATCCTGTTTTAAGTGCCTTTTCCTCTTGAAAAGAACTTCAGAGAGTAATTTCTGGCAAGTCTAGCCCAACCCTCCATTAGGTCATGTCTCCTTCACAACCTGGCTCGGGACTGTGGATACCACCATTGCAGTAAGCATTTACTCAGGCAAACAGCATCAGCAATGCCAAATCTAAGGTGATGCCGGTGGTATAGGAAGTACAACTGGACTCTATTTTTTCATAATGTACATATCCTCTCTGTGCTGCTTAGAGAAAAGAAAAAGGACTCTTTTGCCATCTAAATTCTTTTTGTTAGTGAACCTCTCTTCCTCCATCTGAAATGTAGCCCACCCAATTTGATGTCTATGCTAATTTCAAAGCTAACAAAATATATCTTAGAGAGCTTTATGTTAAACATTTCTATGTCACTTTATATTAATCTATTATAATATGCATTGATATTGAAGTGGCAGTAATGACATGTCTGACTTTATGTTAACTTGATGCAGGTATGTTCACGTGTGAGTGTGTGCCCACTCTCTTGCCAATGAAAACCACAGAACTGAAGAACCTTCATTTTTCTTCTTTCCATGTTTGTCCAACTAAAGTACTTTGAAAAGAAGCAATAATCAGCTAATATCAAAGCACATCAAGAAGATCCATTCTGTCTTTGCTCACAAATCATCAATTCTGGGCCACAGTATATGTATATTCATCTTTGACTTTCAAAGGTAGCCAGTCTGGTAGCAACTTCGTAAGGGGGCTTGCCCGGGAATTAGCACTGCCCCTCTTCTGACACAGACTGACAGTTATTCATTGCTTCCCTTTACCCACTGCATCCAGTTACTTCCCAATGTAAAGGCTGTTGAAATCAAACAAACACTCAAGATCTGAGCACTCTGTATTTTCCCTTCCCCCACCCTTCACAGCTTCTTATAATCACTGATTTACATTCAGGTCAACTTGATTAATTCACTTTTGGGAACATATGGTACTTGTCATTCAGTGTCTGACTTACCTCATAACATCATGACCTCTAGTTCCATCCTTTTTACTGTAAATACTACATATCCTTTCAGCATCAAATAAATATTCTATTGTGTATATATTCCACAGTTTCTTTATCCATTCATCTATTAAATGGGTACCTTGGTTCAGTCCATACCTTGGCTTTTGTGATTCCTGCAATAATATATATGGGCTAGTAAGTAACTCTTTGTTATGCTGACATCTCCTTTAGATCACTAGATCACATGGCAGATCTGTTTTTAGGTCTTGAGGAACCTACATTCTACTCTATGCAAAGGCTGATAGTGAGTATAAAAACTCAAACAGAAGTAATAAGACCTAGCATTCTACAACATGAGGTGACTATAGTTCATAATGACCTATCACTAAAACAGAAATGCTTGAAGGTTCTGAACACAAAGTAAAATCCAGAATCGGAAACATCTGTTACTCTGATTTGACTGTATGAACATACTTGTACATGTGGACACATGACTGTACACATGTATACGTGTATGAAATATCACACAAGTACACATGAGTGATAAAGTACATTGTGCTTTTGAAATAAATCAAAATTTTGAATTGTTTAAAGAGATGAAAATCTAGCTATTTTGGTTTGATCCATGTACATTTTATACATGTATTACACTATCATCACATTGTGCCACATACAGATATACAGCTAAAATAATACTCTTTAAAAGGCCACCCAAGTTTTTTTAACCTTCCTAAAGGGATCTGAAAAAGACAGTAAGCTGAGAATGAAAATGAAATATCAAAAGAACATTGATTCTTGAGGACACAGCTCAGCCAGTGACTTGACCCAACTTGACCCATCTCACTACCAGATTCCCCAAATATGAGAAAAGAAACACATCGAGTAAACTACCTTTACAATGATCAGTTACTCGTAACCACAAGCATCTTAAATGATGCACATGCCTCTCTCTAATAATTACTTGAATTACCAAACTCCCGATTGTTTTCTACAACAACAAGAGAAGACTGATGGTACCTATTTCCTAAGGATGCAGTTGAAATTTGAGGACATAAAGACCATAAACAGTGATCAGTATATAGTAAATTTGCCACAACAGTAAACTGTTAAAAGTCTTCCTGTTAGCATAATCCTGTATAATGAAAAGTCATGTTGATGCTCAATAATTTCATAAAGAGTAAAACTTTATTGCTGTGAATGGAATAAAGCACCCCCCAAAAAGATAAGTTAAAATGCTAGCCCCTGGTATACATGGAAATGCAGGCTTGGAAGAATAAGATAAATTCATTATGGTGAACCCTAGTTCAAAACAGAGCATAACCTTCTAAAAAAGGGAAAATCGACACAGGAACACAAGCATGGGCAGTATGTCATGTGAACATGAAGGCAGGGATTGGATGACATCTGTGAGACAAGACCCATCTAACAGTATTCTTCACAGCCCTTAAAAGCCCACCTGCAAAGAAACATGTCTCAGGCTTCTGAATTCCCACTGACTGCGAAATAAATGCACTGTAAACCCAAGAAGTTTGGAAACTGACACTTTCTTCTCTAGTCTCTTCACCTAAACGCCCTCTAGCTGTCCATCAACTCTTTAACACCTGAGCGTTTGGGGAAAATACTTCATATCCAACACATAGTGTTGAATAAAAACACAAACTCGGACAAATGGCCATGAACTGTGACTCCAGCTTGCATCATTTTTAACTTCTCTGTGACTTGGTGCCTACACTGTGTATTAGCACTGAGTGTCTCTGAAAATGGGTTTGATACATGCAAAGTGCTCATTCAGTAACCATAGAAAAAGTATCGCATGAGCATTGTTCAAAAAAACTTTTTTTTTAAATGCAAACAGAATTTTTGGCACACAACAGCACCTGATGGAAAATGAAGAATGACTTCCCAGCATACAGTGGCCCTCCACCCTCACCTCACCAACCATACATGGAAGAACTTCTCTACCTTTTCGAAGTACGTTTGCCCTTCTGTTGCTTGATGGATTCACTTCCCACTGGACAGTACTGTGACTTACCCATTCCCTGCTGTTTGTTCATTCTCCTTCATCAAAAGAACAATGTGCTCTAAAACTGTCATTTTATAACAAAACCACATCATCATCCCAAACACAGCCTTTTAAAAATGTCAACATGAGATTTTATGATGTGGATGTCATGAGTGCCCTTCCATATTAGTTTATTTTTCATGTACAAAGAAGCAAGCTCTTGTCTGCTAAAGGAATAGAAAGAATGGCATGTATCTACTTCATGCCAGACTCCTGATTTTATACACTGTCATGGGTATTGTTATAATTAAGACATCCAAATAGTCTAAAACTAATCCAAATAATTTGTCATATTTATACAAAGGAAAGTGATAATCAGGGCCTTTTAAAAATTGTGTACCGTAGAAACATTACTTTAAAATATTTATTTAAAAAAACTATACAAACAAACATTTTACTATAGCCCTTATATGTTCCTTTAATGAGAAAAACATATATAGTAGGTTGAGTTTTTTATTGTATCTCTCTAAGCTCTTAGTCCTCAGGTGACTGATGAACTGAGGGGGTTTGATATGTGGGGGCTCTCCTCATTGAAGGAGAAGGAGAGGACAGAGATTGAGAAGAGGGGGTGTGTTGGGGCTAATAACATTGCTTCTGATAGGCTGATTTCAATTCTGAGATCTAGTTACCGTCCTTTCTGAGGCATTCTCTTGATTGGTTAATAAAAGCCGCTGACAGACAATTAGCTGGGCAGAAAGAGTATAGGAAGGCAGGTTTCCTGAGATTAGAACAGGAACCCTGTGCTTTACACAGAGGATTAATTCATTCCACCAGGAAACATGGAAGCAGATAGATGTGTTTGAGAATGCTGGAAGGTAATCACAGGCATATGGCGGTTTGGAATTAGGTGATCTGGGTTAACTTAGAGTAGCTAATTGAGAGTCTGCCCAGCTAAGGGCTAAGCGTTAAAACATTAAAAGGTCTTGGTGTATTTAATTATTGAGGAAAGAACTGAGGCAGCTTATTGGTGATCAGTCCAAGCAATCCAGGGCTATCAGACTCCCGTGGAACTCAAGATGCCGGTAATTCTACCAGCCTAATATAACAACTTATATTACTTAACAGAGTTTAGTAACAGGTGGTGTAGGCCACCCTTGGTCCAGGGCTCTTTCCTCAGGATAAATCAGGCCACCGGTTAAGGTAGGCCAGGCTCATTGGCTGATATCCTGCCAGGCTGCCTGCTGCTCTGTCAAGCTGCCAGCTGCTCCGCCGGCCTAATCTTATAGTTTATACTTATTAATAAATACAATTGATAATTAAATTGCAGTTTCAGAGGGGAGGGAGGATAGGACCTGGAGGGAAGGAGGGAGGAGACTTGATTGAGATGTAACTTGAAAAAATAAATTAATAATTTAAAAACTTGTATCTCTCAAGAGGTGGGTTGGCTTCTAACCTATATCCTCTATTCCATTCCTGTCGATGTAATTTTATTTGAATATAATCAAGTTAAGATGAGGGCATACTGGAATGGACTCCATCAATGATTCATATTCTTGTAGGAAAAGGGATATTTGGACAGAGACCTGAGCAAACCATGGGGAGGAAGGCAATATATGATAGTGAAGGCCACGTGGAGTCGTGCAGTTAAGAGTCTGGGGGCAGACAAATACCAAAAGTAAGAAGGGAAAAAAGTTGTTGGATCCCAGAGATTCCAGAAGGAGAGTGGTCCTGCTGACACCTCTCTTCCTGGAGTCTGGTGTGCAGAGCTATGACAGAATACATCTCCACTGTTTAAATCCAGTTGATGCACTGCATTTCGTTGCACTGTAACCCCAAGAAGTTCAGAAACTGACACTTTCTTCTCTAGTCTCATCACCTAAACGCCCTCTAGCTGTCCATCAACTCTTTAACACCTGAGCCTTTGGGGAAAATAGTTCATATCCAACACATAGTGTTGAATAAAAACACAAACCCGGACAAATGGCCATGAACTGTGTCTCCAACTTGCACAATTTTCAATTTCTCTGTGACTTGGTGCCTACACTGTGTATTAGCACTGAGGGTCTCTAGTTTATGGAAACTAGTCCAGAGCTGGAGTCATTCACACAGCGATGCTCATTGAATCTGCCATGTGCTGAGTACCAACCAAGTACAGAGAAACTGTGAGCAACCACAACAAAGCTCTTGGTAGCTATGTTTATAGAGAAGCCAAGCACTGCAGAACCAAGCACCCACACAACTATCCACCCGACTGCAACAGCCAACACACTAACCCAAGTATCTCTCAAACATTCCCTAGGACAGCAGTTTATCTTCTTCATGATAGTATTGCTATTTGAAATTAACCCACCAACAGCTCAGGATCTGAGACCAACAATCAATAAATGGGACCTCATGAAACTGAAAAGCTTCTGTAAGACAAAAGACATGGTCATTCGAACAAAACGGCAGCCTACAGATTGGGAAAAAAACTTCACCAACCCCACAAAAACTTAAGAAATTAAGTGCCAAGAAACCAAATAATCCAATCAAAAATGGGTAACAGAGCTAAACAGAGAATTCACAGAGGAGGAATCCCTAATGGCTGAGAGACACTTGAAGAAATGCTCAGCCTCCTTAATCATCAGAGAAATGCAACTCAAGACGACTCTGAGATTCATCTCACACTTGTCAGAATGGCTAAGATCAAAAGCTCAAATGACAACACATGCTGGCGAGGGTGTGGAGAAAGGGGAATGAACCCTCCTCCATTGCTGGTGGGAGTGCAGGCTTGTGCAACCACTATGGAAATCAGTCTGGCAATATCTTAGAAAACTTGGAATAGCTCTGCCTTGGGACCCAGCCATACCACTTCTGGGTATACATCCAAATGATTCCTCACCAAATCATAAGGAAGTTTCCTAATCTATGTTCATAGCAGCCTTATTTGTAATAGTTTGAAACTAGAGACAACCCAGATGTCTCTCAACCAAAGAATGGATCTTAAAACTGTGGTACATTTACATGATGGAATACTCTTCAGCTATCAGAAACAACGAAATCATGTAATTTGTAGCCAAATGGATGGAACTAGAGAAGCTCATCCTGAGTGAGCTAACCCAGAATCAGAAGGATGCATATGGCATCTATTCACTAATAATCAGATTTTAGCCATATAGTACAGGATAACTATACTACAACCAATACACCAAAGGGAAGAGGAACATAGACTTTTTTTCCTATCAATGAGGCACTTTGCCTTAGAGGTGCTGCCTTGTAGGCCCCCCCGTGTATGAGGAGGCTCTTGGCCCTCATATGACTGCTGAACTGGGGCAGGGGACTGTTATGTAGGGACACTCCACTCCATAGGAGTGGGATGGAAGGGATAGGGGGGTAGAGGGTGGGAGGGTGGGACTGGGAGGGGTGTAAAGAAGACACTGTGATGGAGATGTAACCTGAATAAATAAATAAATATTTTTTAAAAAGAAATTTGCCCATTCATTTTGTCTCTTCTTGTTCCAGACCCAGCCTTTGGAAGAACACATGACATGTAGACTTTGCAACCACACTCTTCTTAGATGAATGGACAAATGGGTTAAAAGGAAAGTGATGCAGAATGAAGAACATTTATTAAAGAGATGTGACCTTTGCTAAAAGATCAAAATGGTGAATGATGACTCAACAGAGTAATAAATGGAAGTTAACTGATCCCCAGAGGGTAGTTAAGAGTTCTCTTAAAGACAGACATAGAGGAACATTTTATACAAACAAAATACCAATATGACAGGCATGTGGCACAAGTAAGAAATCTACAGCTCAGGTGTCTGAGACCCAAGGAGCCACAGGAGGTAATCAAAAGGACTCTGTCAAGAAGAGAGGGCCAGATCACAGGGGGCCAGATCACAGCATGAGCTGCAGACCAGCTCATATATCTTCAATTTAAAAAAGCTCTGCAGAGTTTTCAGGAGGAAAGTGAATGCTCATACCTGCCTTAAACTTCTCTACTTCTCTAAGGTGCCTGGCTGCTTATTGACACACACTTTTTGGCAGGCCAAAGGAGATATGCAGGGATGGATAGTCAAGATTGTTACAGAAGACTGCAAGAGAGATAAAGATGACTCAGAAAAGGAAACTGGCTATCCAAAAGGGGGCTGGACAAATTCAAAGGCTACAGTCAAAATGAAGAAGTGCAGAAGCATGAAGGGTGAAGACAGATTTCTGGCTCACACTGTCACATGGTCTTTTTTTCCCTGAGGAATTAGAAGACAATAAAGTGGGGGAAAGATTAAGAGTTCATGTTGACCATGCTGAGTTGAGGTACCAACAGAACACCACTTCCTAGTGCTGAGAAGGCAGGTCACAGGCAAGTGTGGGTCTTGGTAGAGGCCAGGACATGGATCTGAGGGACCACAGTAGCATAGGTAGCAACTGAACTCTCCAGTACTGACCAAGCAAGACAAGAAAGGTGATGTCAGGCAACAAGAAATCTTGAACTGTGTGCCATGATACATCCTTAACTTCACATCTTTGCCTGAGCTCCACCTTTATTGCCTTGACTTTCCCTCTCTGTTGCTTGTTTAACACAGCACATATTGAAAACCACATCTTCTGAATCTTTGGAGAACCTAATCTGATGAGGATTTAAAATTTTAAGTGGTTGTACATATGTCTATCAATGATAAGCTTACAAGAGCTGAATCACTTAGCAACTTTTCTCCCCACTTGTCAAGTGCAAGTTTTGAATGGACTCTCCTCACAGAAGAAATCAATTTGCCTTATAGTATCCAAGTTTCCTTTACATATACACAAAAAAAGAAGAAAAGTTACTGTCACAAGATAAAAAAATTCCATTGCCTTCTCAACTCTGAATCGCGTTTTCCTTTTCTGCTATGTGTTTAGATAATTGAGATGGTCCACGACAGGCAAGAATCAGCAATGACTTAACAGCGTGACTAATTCACAGAGCTAACATCAGGTCACAGAAGTGTGAAAACACATACAAGAGGCAACAACACAATTTTCTTTCCAGAAACGGCTCCTGAAATGGCTGACAGTGGGGACTGTTTATGAAATCTGAAATCTACTTAATTCAGAGGGACAATTACAAATTTATTATTCTGTGCAAAAGAAAAAATTATTTATAAACAATCTTTAGAGAGTCTTGCTCCCAAAAATATTTCAATTGTGTTATAATCTATCATTTAATGTTCAACCACTGATTATAATCCATAATGTAAATTCTCTCCTATATTTTCATTATCACTTATAAACTTCATTTTATATTAATCATATAAAAGTGTAGTAAATTTAGGATTTCAGGTGACTTAATATGTCACTTCGTTTATTTTTATTTTTTTTACAAAGATGGGGAAACAAGTTCAAAAACATTCTTACCCCTAACACATTCTAATATGGCTAATTATATAACTCTTACAATTTTCTTTAGTTCAAGCCAGTATGCACCATGGAAATGTAATGATTCATCTTTTTATACTTTGGAATGAATGTTGTATCAAGTTAGAAATTGTTTATCATCATAAAACAAACCTTACCCACTATAAGCTAGTTCACTTTAATGGGGGACACAAATCAATTGCCCAAGTATCTTTCAAAGGGGGCTAGTGAATTCCAAAAGGAAGAAGAAAAGAAAAGAAGCTGTGTCCCTCCAGAGAGTCCCCAGGGAGAATGGCCCTGCTGACAGCTTCTCTGTAAGACATCCCAGGTCTTACAACTGAGCATTTCAATTCTGAAATGCTCTCTTTCCCTGTTACCACAGGAGGTCATAGAGGTCATAGGTCGGATATTCGTTTATCTCAATAGTAATGTAAACTATTTCTCTGGTGAGTCTATCTGCATTCTCCTTAGCTCATAATATCATGAACCTTGCAGGAAAATTGCAGATACATAATTCCTTATCACAAAATAGAGATTTGGCTCCAGAAAATTCACTGAATAAAGAAGGAGTTTACAGATCAATATTTTCTAAAAATAGGTTATGAATATATTTTGTCTTCTCTTGGAGTTTACCATACTTGCTTCTTGCTTCTCAAAATGCACTTTGGGAAAATTGTCTTTAATTTATGAACAAGAACAGATATTTCTGAGTTAATGAAGTACTTCCAGAAATGAATCTCAAAGAGAGGATGGTATGATATCACTAAGCACACAAGAGAAGAAAAGGAATGTTTTGGCTCAGTTGCACCCCAAAATCCATGATCTGAGGATACACATTTATATAACAGGACAATTATATGTATAGTTATAACATTCTCTTAGTACTTATTACAAATAAAATCCAAAATTGGGGGTGGGGAATGCATGACAATGTAGCCCAGTGGCTATGAACACGAGCTGTTCTTCCATAGGAGCAGAGTTTGGTTCCCAGCACCCACATGGTAGCTCACAAACATCTGTAACTCTTGTTCCAGGGGATCTGCCCCCTCTCTTGGCTGCTGAAGACACTGCACAAACATTGACTTACATGCGTGCAGGCAAACACTCAAGAACATAAAATAAAATGAATATTTTTAAATGCAATCTAGAAGACTCAACCCCCTTCAGCCAGCATTCAGCAGCTCTGCTGTACCTTGAACCACTTCTATGCTCACTAGCCATCTGTCACTGAGTCTCTTCAACATCAGGATCTTTGCTTTCATTTTTCTTCCAATACCTGGACTATTATGACCCTTGATCCTCACCTGGAAGGAAAGTCTCCTCTAAGCATCTTGTCTGCACACACTGTCCTCTTACCCTGCAAGGAACTTGCTACTACCTATGTTTATTGTGATTCTCATAAGTTTATTGTGTATTTTCCCCCACAATGCTTGTGAACTGCATGTAATAATACCCTTCATCCACTATACTCCCCAGTCCATACTAGTGGCAGAAAATACTCTGTATTTGATGAGCAGGCATTAAATGATATACGTTTGGCATTGCTATATTCTATATATGTTTATATGCTTAACCGTATTTATTGTCTATTTGTTATGCATGACTAACAATAAAACTTAGGAGTAGAACTCTCCAAATTCTCAATATCAGAATGTAACCCAAATCCTTAAGTTATAAAACTTTGGTATTACTATTGAATTTAGAAGTTGTCATCTACAAATTGCTTTACATAGAAGGAAACTAAAGAGCAGAATCTGATAACAAATCAGATACTCTGAATTTTTCTCAAGATAATTCCTGGTTTCTCTCTGCTTCTAGAAAATCAATATTTAAAGCACCAACTGATGAAACGTGTTTTCCACCAAGAACCTATTATGTGCTGCCTGTACTAAAATTATGAAAGTTTTCATGACGGATATATGCCATCACACTTTGTTTACTAAATATGTGATTATATCTA